>MU224608.1:1852761-1865731 GCA_018584345.1 Thuja plicata | reverse complement strand
GAACTTGTTGATATCTGTCTCAGCTTTGAATGCCTCATCCAATATTAAATTAAATCCATCTATATCAACCTCAGTTCCCAAAAGAAAAGCCTCTTCACTAGGCATCTTGGTGTCAAACTCATTCCTCTAGGCATCTATAGCCTTTACCTGGTCATCATCTCCTTTTAAGGCAGGAATAAACCTATTGAAATTAGCTGAAAAGAGACTCAATTTTGCCTCTATTGGTTCAATTTTCCTTTGAAGAATGAGAGAGCAATGTTTATTCTTTTGATCTCATCTTCCACCTCAGTGACTATTGGAGGAAAGTCTTCCCTTATGGACTGCAAAGATGACAATTTTTCAAATAAACTTTCCCTGGAAGACCATTTTGTGAAGTAAGGGTTTAGAACTAGAAGGTACCTCAATACCTCAGCATGCAATATAGGCAACTTATTATATGTATTAATTACAACATCATCTTTGTCTTTGAGGATCTCAATCCTATGTTGTAATATGCCTCTTAATTCCTTCAAGGCTATTGCATTTCCTTTTTCATTATCCACCTTTTGTTCTACAACCTCTTCTGACTTAGGCTTGTCTTCAATCTGCATAGGTGGTGGTTGTGCAGGCACATACACTACCTCGGGCTTTGCTTCCAATTCATCTGACAATGTCTTTCTCAGCTGATCTCTCTGGTATAGTTGTATATGGAACATGTCTCTATCCTTAGATAGTGCACTTGTTTCTTCCAACAGAGTAGCATACCTCTCAGACAATTGCTTTGTCTTATCCTCATTGAGTTGAGCCCAGTGTGTCATAATTTGGGAAATTTCTAGGTCCCCTGTATTTTGGACTGACCACACCATATGATTCCCCACCATATTCTCTTGTATGTTCACTAATTGGGGCTTTTGGTCCTTAGGGCTCAAACTCCACATAGCAAAGGCCCGAGACTTTGGGTTATACCCAAATCCTTTGATCATTTCTCCCACTCAGACTTCACTAACCATCTTAAGGTCAGGCTGCTTTCTGATTTGATCTATAATGAAAGCAGAAGCCAAGTCCCAGCCTTCAGCCAATAAGATTCCACTTCCTATTACCATCTTCCTGGCATCTTCAGGAGAGATGTCCTCACTTTCAGGATCATAATTTTTTAGGGCCACCAGAGCTTCATTGGTAATGGTTTCTTTTACATCCACAGTTAATTGGGACTTTATTTGCTATGTTTTGTGCCACCTAAGGAAGTCCTTAAATTCCTCTATCTTTACAAAGTTTTCATCATCAAGGAATTTCTGCTGATGAAGCAATCTTTCATCAACACAGGCCCTAAGTGGTATCTCAACCTCATCTTCTAGGTCAGGCCTTTTCTTCTTTCCTTCCCTGATTTCTTTTCTCAGGTTATGATCATATAACCTGGTTCCTAGTACTAAGGCCTTAGCCTTATCCTTTTTCTTACTTTGGCCCTCCTCTGAAGGTTGTCTTAATTCCAACTTCTTCCTTTTTGCAGCTGGTTCTTCCACATCATCTGACTGAGTAACAACTGTTAGATCAATAATATGTTGTTCTGCTCCCTGCAACTGTGGGATTTCAGCCATTTCTCATTCTGGGGCTTGTTGTTGTGGAAGAAGCATAGAAGGACGTGCATAATCACTATCATCACCACTCTCTTCTTCTAACTCTGAGTGTTTAGGTGATTGAGCACCTTTCTTATCTAGGACTGTATCCAACTATTCTACTAACACATAGTAGTTGTCAATCATAGCTTTAATCCTATCAAAATAGGAGAGATCAGGCTAAAAACCCCCAAAGGATAATCCATTTCTTTTGATTTGTGTCTATAGCTTTAGCAGCTCCTGAATTCTCAGTCTTCTTATATGAATGTCATCTTCATCCAAGAGATTTCTCGTTGAGTCTTCTTCTATGCATTCACAATGCACATTAGTATTAGGGATAGTAGGAGTATACAACTTCCTAACCCCTACCATGAAGCCTTCTGGGTCAATGTACCTATAAGGGGCTGCCCTCATTCTATACTTCTCCAACCATTGACCCACTTCATCTATGGCATTCTTACCAATTGTAAAATTTGCAATCTTGAAGTGCCTAGGGGTTATAGTCCCCTTTTTATGTGGTGCAAAGTGCTCATTGTCTGTTAGCATCAACTGCCAAATGAATTCCATAGCAGCCACTCACACAAGCACATGATAAGGTAATATATGAGGTGGATGAATACACCCATATACTCTGATTATGGTGAAATTCTCCTCCAAGAAGAAATCACCCCAATTGTGGTTACCAGACCAGTTTTCTTTATAATTGCTCGGCCTAAGAAATTGTATGATTTTCAATGGGACTCTAGTCCTGCTTGTCCCTAAAATCTGCACAACTAGATACACAATCCAATTTTGGAAGGCACATTAATCACAATCCCTGGAAGTATAGTTCCAAACCCTAACCCAAAACTAAATAGGATTCGGTTGTGCTTGATAGAATCTCTGAGGAGACAAATTATGTGTATCCATGATTACAAAATTACAAATTATGTGTATCCATCAATCCCTAGCACTCTACATAGGGCATATGCATTGTATTTGATGTAGAAGTGCATGTCCTTGTAATAATATGGATAGGGCTCAACCATAGGACCTAAGTAATTTTTTAGTTCTTTCAACATATGCTTGTGCAACAAGCCCTTTGCAATACTAGGCTTAGAACTATATCTTTTTTCCTGCCTTGTCATGTCAATCTTTGTAGACATGGTGCTGAATAAGCCAAAGGCTTGCATAAATGAGTTTCTGTTCAAAATTAACAAGGCAGTGCCATCATCCCTTTTGATGGTCTTTGTGAGGGCATCATAGTGATTTTCTAGGTCAAGAAATAGGTCTACATCTAAGAAAACATCAGGAATAAGCAAGCTAGCCAGACCACATGTCCAAGGGTTTGAAATAGGGATGGGCTTATCTTAATTCTTATAAAAGTATGTGAAAAGAGAGTAACCTATTGTACCCGAGGTCACAGCATCTCAAATGTTTTTGTAGTCATCCAGGAGGACACTAGCATCGACCTTCTTATTTTGTGTTGAACTTGGCAGAAGATGGAGAAACTCATCAGAGTAACTCAATTTTCCTTTCTGTTCCTCTCCACTGCCTCCACTTGTTGAAGCGACGCTCACAGCTCTGCTCATATCTGCAATACTTTGAATCTTCTTTTCTCTTACCTATATTGAAACAGATCTATCTCCAATATCAGCCTGCTTGTTCTGAGCACAATCTTCTGCAATTTTAGAAATCTCTGATCACTTTGGATACACTGCAAATTGCTCAAAATATCACTTTCCTGAAAATCAATAACTTAGCTTTGAAAACTTGAAAGCACGGTGAACAAGAATAAATGCACTATCAACTCCTTATAGCCATCATTCAGAGTACATAGCTCATAATTCAGAACATCAGTTCTGCCATTAATTTGCCATGTCGTGAACTTTGAAAAACCTAGTTGTAGTTGCTGAAGTTGATAGGAAATCAAATTTTCAAATATGAATCCTCAGAGAAATCATAAAATGTTTAAGAGAGCTGACATGTCACCTTTTAATTCGTTATCTATCATACATCTCAGCTACCTTTTTTGCACTGTTATCAAAATTTGAGCCTCTGATTTGTTGCCAAGAGATTTACTCTGTCACATCAAGAAACTGCCACCATTTTTCAGATCTTGTAATCAGGCAACCCCGCGACTGCATTAAGTCTCTTTGTCGCGGGCCTTTGTCTTTAATCATGGTTCTATCTCAAGACTTGGTGACAATGTGCTTTCTTAACCTTGGCTGACCCAAGTGACCATCTGACGATCAGGCAACAAAACTAAAATCAAACTCGCGTAGAGTTAACCTTAACTCGTCTTTCTTTTCAAGACCTGGCGACTATCCGTTACCATTAACCATCACAGTTGTCTCGTTGTTGCTGAATGCTTTTACTCTTTTTCAAGACCATGCGATAACCTTTAGTCACCCAGTCGGGAGATTTTCAACTTTGCCTTAACACACTACAAGCGCCTTTTGTTTTCTTCTAATGACTTCGCGACATACCCTAATCGCCAAGTCGGAAGGACTTTTCCCCTGGGACACTTTTCTTTCCAAACATCGCGACCACCGTTAGATCTTCTTCTTCTTTCATCTGACGGCAGGTGCTTAATCACCAAATGATCAGGCATACCCTTAAATTATTCCCAGACACCACGACTGAAGGAAAAGCACCTTAGTCTCAAAGTCACTGAACCCATTTCTTCTTTCTGGCGGTCATGCGATTACCCACCTACTTTATGAGAGATGTCGCCCAATCATTGGTCCTCTTACTGTGTACTGGAAAATTGAAACATTTATCCTATTCTGGCGACATCCCGACTACACTTTGCAATAAACCACAAATGGTTAGTCGCGTAGTCTGAGCTGAAATCTTTTAACCGTCACTTTATTTCAAGACCACGCGACTGATGAAAAACTTAACTGCTAGCTTTGGCATGATCCGGTGATAACGTGATATGAAGTAATCACGAAGTCTGAGAACCTTTTCATAACTGTGAGAAATCTTTCGCGATCACTCGACTAACAGTGGGTCCCATGCTTAACAAAGATTTATAACATCATTATCTTGTGACTACCCGACTGAAAAAATCGTTAAGCCTCGTATAACTAAAGGAATATTCTATTTCTAAATGAGACTATGTGACACAAGGAAAAAGAAAAGTCGGGAAGAGCTTTGGAATATTCTCTGGGGGTAACGCGATGAGGCGACCTAACTTAAAACACATGCCTTAAGTGAAATGAAAAAGCAACACTGAAACATAAGACATGGTCTAGGGTTTTTGCAATTTGGACAATGTTTAGACACGAACACCTAAAATTTTATAGAGGGAAAGACAAGGAACCAGGAGAACTAGCAAAAATAGGAAATACAACCAACACCACCAATGTATCAAATTCCCACATAATGGGGTGGAAGTAACAATTCATGTAGATGCTAGTTATACTTGCAATAATGTCAAACAAGATAGTATGGTTCCTCATAATAAGGATGTGCCAAAAGAAACTATACCTGAAACTATTAAAGACATGGTAATGAGAATATTTGGAAAAAACATTAAAACTTTAAGAAACTAGCATGGGAGAATACAAGCTAGACATGACCCCATCATTAACACAACTTCCTATGTCTCCAAGCTCTTATGGGAAACCTTCCTCATCTTTAACACCTACTACATCTAAAGAACCAGTGATTCACAAGGAAATTGGTATGGTTAGAGAATCTACTTCTTTAGAGGATGAAAAAGAAGAAAAAGAAGTCTTGGCTTGGCTTTACAAAGGAGAACCAAAAGAAAATGAGGTAAAACATGTGGAGATATCCCCAAAAAATAATGGTAATGGATATGAACTTCTTAAAAAAATGACATATAAAGGGAAGGGACCTTTAGGAGATAAAGGAAAAGGACTTGTTGAACCTATACACATGGAATTCATAAATACCAAAGACAAAACAGGACTAGGTTTCAATAACAAATATGAAAACCCTACATTAAGAGATGGTCCAATCTTTGATGAAGGAAGTGATGATGAAGAAGAAGAAACAAAACTTGAACAATGGACCTATGAGAGATTATTACATATTGGTACAAAGTATCCAAAATATCAAGGAGAAAGATGTGTACCTACTTTTTTAACACAACACGAGACTCATGTTCCTTTATTAACACAAACTACTATTCAAGGAGTAGAGGAAACAATAGAAGACTCTCCAGAAGTCCTTGTGATAGAAGACATTCCTGAAGAAATACCCCAACAACAAGATTTACATCCTAACTAGGGGCAGTTGGTCACAATTTCATATGTCCTTGATTTACCTCACTTTTATCTACAAGTGGCTAATAGGGTACATCAGGTACCTATTGATGAGTTTATAAATAGATCAGATGATGAAATAATAGACTCACATGACTATGAATGAGATCACTTGTCTAATGCTACTATGGATATAGAAGTAGACGTGATTCAAAAATTTGCATCTTTATTGGAAAGAGAAGAGAATTCCAACACTTCCCCTAACACTGTTGTTGTTCTAGAATCAGATGAGATACCATTACATAGGATTTTTGATTAGGAAACTGGTGTTTTACTATGTCTAGAGGACATTCTAAGACTACAAGAAATGAGTTTCATTTTTCTAAGAGAAGAAGAAGAAGAAAGATCAACTTATGATTCGCTAGAGTTAGGTCCGCATATTACTAACAATGACCTTATTGATGAAAATTTAACTCTTTATGATCTAAATGCTATAGAAGTTAACTTAACATAACATGTCTTGTCAATTAATAGTTTTGATGCTAAACCGATGTTGTCCTTACCAAACTCTGATTCGTTATCATTGATAAACTCTGACCTAATTAATTGGAAAAATGCAGATCCTAATCCTATCATTAAATTCCCTAATGACTACACTTTGGCCTATTACCTAAATGCTTGTGAACCATATCCTTCTTCCACCAATGTAAGGAGCGTGAACATGTCAGAGGAGGATATCAAGTTTCTTATTCACAAATTGAAAAATAAAAAAGAAGAAAAGAACTGATGGTGAAAACCACATTGTGGCAGTGTCAGATTCTAAAAAATTATAAATAAAAGATGTATTTGATCATGAAAACCTCCCAGAGGCACCAAAAGATGAGATTCTTGATATCCTCCATGAGCACTTTCAAGAAATATCTTTGGTTTTGATAGAACCAACACAATCGGTTAACTTGGGAACAACTAAAGTTTCTCAATTTGTTCACCTAGAATAATCCTTATCAGAAGAGGAGAAGATAAAATTCACTGAGTTCCTGAAATAGAAAAATCCAACTTTGCATGGTCTTACACATATATGCCTGGAATCAATCCTAAATTAATAATGCATCATTTATCCATAGATCCTGGGATTAAACCCATGAAAAAAATTAAGAAAGATGCATCCTAATGTTTCATTACTGGTAAAATGAGAGCTAGAAAAATAACTAAAATATGGAGTCATAAAATCTCTTTTGTAGGATGGATTTCTAATGTGTTTCTAGTATCTAAAACGGATAAATCTATCAGGATCTGCATAGAATTTAGAGACTTAAATAAAGCATGTCCTAAAGATGATTTTCCACTGCCGAACATTGATATGATCATAGACATCATATCAGGCTATCAGATGTACTCACTCATGGATAGTTTCTCAGGATATAAATAGATTAAGATTGCTCCTGAAGACCAAGAAAAGACAACATTCACATGCATGTGAGGAACTTTTTTCTAGAATGTTATTCCATTTGGATTAAATAATGCTAGTGCTACATACCAAAGACCTATGATAACCATATTCCATGATATGATACACAAAAACATGGAAGACTATGTGGACGATACCTTAGCTAAGTCAAAAACAAGGACTACTCATATTGAAGACTTGCGGGCGATATTAGATCACATGGAGCAATTTTAACCCAGGATAAATCCAAAGAAGTGTACCTTTGGAGTTCAATCAGGGAAGCTACTAGGGTTTATTGTAACAATGAAAGGTATTGAGGTCGACACTGCAAAAGTTAAAGATATACTAGAAATGTCACCTCCACGCAATATTAGTCAAATGAGGATGCTACAAGGAAGACTCCAATTATTCAGGAGATTTATGTCACAACTTGCAGACAGAGCACAACCTTTTAAAAAATATCTACATAAGGGTTTTACCTTCAAATAGGATGAACATTGTGAAAATAACTTCAAATAATTTAAGGAGTACTTGGCTACTCCTCGTGTTCTCATGGCACCCATTCATGGAAAGCCATTACTCCTATATATCTTAGCTATGACTACATTGCTAGGAGTATTTCTGGCTCAAGAACATGAAACTAAAAAGGAAAGAACAATCTACTATATCAATAGGACACTAGTATCTTATGAACTCAATTACAGTACAACTGAAAAATCTTTCTTAGCAGTTGTCTTTGCATCACAAAAATTGAGACATTATATGTTGTCACATATAGTAAAGCTTATTGCAAAGATATATCCTCTGAAATACCTATTAAGCAAGACAACATTAACAATAAGGCTAGCAAAGTGGGTCTTGATTCTAAGCAAATTTGACATTGAGTGTGTTCATAGAAGGGATATTAAAGGAAAAGTCCTTGTAGAAAAGTTCATAGAAGGGATATTAAAGGAAAACTCCTAATGAAACTATTATGCATTTAACTAAACATCCATGGAAGATGTACTTTGATGGTTATTTCACGCAACAAGGCTCTAGAGAAGGATTTCTCTTCATCACTCCTCAATGTTACAAGATACCCAAGGCATACAAATTAATGTTTCCATGCACACATAACATTTATGAATATGAAGCATTAGTGAATGGTCCTAAATTGGCTATGGAATGGAAGATCATAGAGTTACATGTGTATGGTGACTCTTAGCTTATTATTAATCAAGTAAATGGAGACTATGAGAATAAAGATAAGAAGATCATGCCTTATAAACAACTGATTGGAGACTTAAGAAACTACTTTGTCTTTGTTACATTCCATCTAGTTCCATGAACAGAAAACAAAGTTGTAGATGCTATGGCTACATTGGCATCCATGTTACAACTAGAAGAACATTAGTTATGTTGTGACTTCTTGGTGGAAGAATTATCCTATCCTGATTTTGATACTCCTGAGTACCAAGCAATTTTACTTTAAATGCCCAAGACCAATCTTGGTACGCCAAGCTCATTACCTATCTAACTAACCAAACTCTACCTGATGGTCTATCAAGGAATGAAAAATGATCCTTAATTAGGATAGCATCACGTTATGTCCTCGTTACTAATAAATTATATAGATGAGGTCTCAGTGGTATACTTCTTAGGTGTTTATAACAAGAAGAGTCAGAACGCTCATTAAAAGAAGTCCACAAAGGTGTTTGTGGATCGCACTCAAATGGCTTTTTTTTAGCTAAAAAACTTCTTAGAGTTGGCTATTTTTGGCCCACGATGGGAAAAGATGTTGTTTTATTTCCAAAAACATGTCACAAATGACAAACACTGGAAATCTCATCCATTCTCCTGCGAGAGTACTCATACCATTTATAACACATTGGCCATTTCAACAATGGGCCTTTGATTTGGTTGGACAAATATATCCTAATTCATCAAGTGCACACAAATACATCATTACAGCCAGTGATTATTTCACTAAGTGGGTCAAATTCATTCCCCTGATCAAAGCCATGGGCAAATAGGTGTCTATGTTTATCTTGAATTACATTATTTGTAGGTATGGGATACCCTCTTCAGTTATAATAGACAATGGGGGTCAATTTAAAAACCCAGACATCGAAGACCTTTGCACATAGTTTCACATTACTCAACATTGTTCTTCAATCTATTATCCTCAAGGTAATGGATAAGCTAAGGCATCTAACAAGAACATTTAAATTTTTTACATAGAATTGTGAGTAAGTCTGGTAGAGATTGACATTTGCAACTAAATCCGTCACTTTGGGCCTATAGAAAAAGTATTAGAACACTAACTTGAGCCATGCCATTTTATTTTGTCTATGGCGCAGAGGCAGTATTACCTATTGAGTTAAAAATTACATCTTTTTGAGTATCTCTCTATGGTCTTGTTACTGATGAACAATACCACTTTGATAGGGTGAATGAATTATTTGATGAGCGCAGGCAACAAGTGTTTGATCACCTGAAAGTGTACCAAAAATGAATGTCAAAATGGTACAAAAAAAAGGTCAAACCATGACAATTTCAAGTCGTGGATCTCATTCTAAAAGAGAATCCTAAGAACCAGCCAAAAAGAGAACATAAAGGAAAGTTTGAACCCAACTGGCTTGGACCTTATGTCATTACTGTAAATTTTGGGACTGGAGCGTATCACTTAGCTACACCTCAGGGAGATGTTCTTCTTGATCCCATTAATACTCTACATTTGAAGTGATTCTACACTTGATATCTGGCTAGCAAAGCCCATGCAGTGAAAATTCTTAGAAAATACCAAAAAATCAAAAAATTGATCACGAAGAAATCCAAAAACAGTGGGAAAATTCCTGAAAAAAGGTATCCTTGGTGAAAACCCTGCAAACAGGTGCCTTGATACTACAAAATAAATAAATAAATAAATAAAAAATAAGAAAAATTTTGAAAAAGAGAAAAGTGCCTTGATGAAAACCTTGCAAACATGCGTCTTGGGAGCAAAAAATAAAGATCTTTGCCAAGTGGTGAAAACTTGGCAAACAAGTGTCACTCAAACTCTGTGCTCTATCTATCAATGCATTGATGACACTAATCCTTCATGATAACACTTGTGCTATTGGTTGACTCTTATTCATTACAAATGTCCTATCCTTTATTGGGATTTGTTTTCATTTGCGTCTTAGGAATAGTCATTATGCACTAGGGGCATCTTTGCTAGCATGGTCATTTTGTGTCTGCTAGGTTGTCCTAGGTTCCTGTCTAGGATGCTTTTCCTCTCAAAAATAGTATTTCTCAATACTTTCATAAAAAAATCACTATCACAAATAAAGGTGTTTCTTCAACACCACTTACCTGTAACAAACATCACACTAGTGTTTTTCAAGACTTTCTACACGCTTTAAATGAACTAGTGTTTCTCAACACTTTATTCATGCACTTTAAACAACCCAGTGTTTTTCAACACTTTAATCAAAAAAATGAACTAGTGTTTCTCAACACTTCAATCAACCAGTATTTATAAATACTACATTGGATTGCAATTGATGACAAAGTTAATCTCATATACTCATACATGAATACATATTTCCTAATTCCAAATTCTCATCGGTGAATCTCTATTGCACTTGAAAAATGAATCTACAGTATTTTTCACTACTACTTAAAGGCATAGTATAATCTTGGTTTGATTACGAGTCTTTAATGTTGCTATGATGTTTCATACTAAGGGCATCTAAGAAACTATGAATTTTATTTGATTTATTATCATTTGGTAATTGTTATGTCTTTTGAGTTACTCCATGACGTCTATTCAAAGACAAAGAGTCGCAAGGATAGGGGGCATAACATTTTCTTGGTTTTCTTTGTATGGTGATTTTTCCAAATGATCCTATAAATTTCACCTAACTTAGATGTTTATGGTAAGAGCTGCCAACATGAGAGGATAGCCACATATATCTCGATCCTTGTTATGAGTAAAATACAGCGAGGTTTAAATAATTTCCTTCTCTATTTTCTAAATTAGATTCTCACTAAGGTGTATGCTACATGATGTACCCAAGGATATGAATTTTCAAGGTCATTGCGGGTCACATATCTTACATTACTCTTGTTCAGAAACTGATTCTTAATAGTAAAAGGAGAACTAACTTGTCATCCTAGCTTGTATGCCTTGGTGCTTAAGTTCATTTCCAACATTGCATCCAATACACATAGTATTCTTACTTTCATGATACCAGTGGGTATTAGTTACAATTGTACTATCAGGTGATGTCTGTTACAAAAATGCCCGATGATGATAAAATGTTACAATGTATAAAAATTAGCCACAGTCCTAAGAGTCTGTATGTAGATGGATTTAGAGATTGCATGATTCATTTTGAAAGAAAATAATAAAGGACTTGAGGTTAAAATGATTTCTTGATTCATCCAAAATCCAAGTTAATTACATAATTGATATTACACATATTAATGTCATTGCATATCCATGACATACATTCTGCATTCATAAATGAGAAAGAGGAAAATACAAAAACAAAGCATTCAAGCATTAAATTTATTTCTACATCCTAAGTGCATTCATATATTTATTTGCATAAAGAAAACCTCAAAACATACATTTGCATATTCATTTAGCATCATTTGAAACACATCTATATATTATTTATAAATCAAAGAGAATAAATGATGTCATCACATAATCTAATCTAACTCATCATGAGACCAAGATCATAATCATGTGTGCATAAAATCTCAACTGATGACATGTAATTGATTAAATGATTGACTATACTAAGTTGAAGATGATGCAAAATATTAAATTAGTTAATGGTTTGTATTGTCATTGATGTCAACTTGATATCATCTATATGATCATGCCAAAGACTTCAGAGAACCAATGGAATAAAGGTTATGCTTCCAGCAATGCATAAAAGTCTAGTATTCACTAAGTGACAGACTACACCAGCGGAGTGCACACCATCAGTAAAGACAGATATTAAAGTCACAGTGATGCCCGACGATCAGAAGATAGTGTTGCCCAATGAAGAAGAATCACATGATACATGACGAGGTAAAAATAGTGTTGCCTAATGAACAAAGATCCAATGATGCCCAACGGACGGAGATCCTGAAGCTAACTAAAGTGACACCAATGGAACTGGTAGTTGTCACCGACGACAAACTATATAATTGACCAACGGAACAGAGAGATTATAAAATGACAAAATAGCTAGCTGGCAGAGCTAAAGGATAGACTTAACTAGTTGTTTTATTTATTTTATTCAACCATAGTTAAGTAAGTGATTTGTACAGTTGGCAAGAAGATAACTACGAGATAAATTAGGAGTTAAAGCCATAAATCAATTTGGCTAGATTGTTTTTTACGCCAAGAATCAAGAATCAAAGAACCTAGAATTAAGGAAAATCATGTCTATTTAAGAGACAAGAATAATTCATTCTTGAGTGTGGTCAATACACAATCGGATACACAAGGGAGTGAACTGATAGAAAATGCTAAAGAGAAACTGATGAAGGATTAACTTCATGCAGTCCTGATCAATCAAGCTGAGGGAGAGCTAAAGAATTCTACAGACACCAATGGACAGTGAATCACAACATCACAGAGCAGAAAGAGTTAAGTACAAAGGAATTGAATTGATACATTGATCAGAAAGATATTGTAAGTAAATAGATCTAAAAATCTGCAATTCAGTTGCATTAGAAACAGGTCATTTTGT
>MU224608.1:1825140-1845999 GCA_018584345.1 Thuja plicata | reverse complement strand
CAAGGATGGTAGCGTAGATGCCAAATACTTAGTGACAACCTATGTATTGAAAATCCTCTAACAAGGTCACACTTAACAGTGTGTTTGTAACCTTTAATAGGGTTGGCTCCTAACAGGGCTCACTTCAAAAGAGTGAAAATTTGGGGTACTGTCGTTCCCAGTGGTTTTTCCCTTAACACGGTTTCCACGTTAAAATCCTTGTGTTATGTGTGTATGGTTAATTACTTTAGTGTTTTACATTCTACATATGCATCTATGGATTGACTGGTATACTCTACATATTTACTGAGTATCGGTAAATAGAGTTTACTGCTTATCGGTTATCAAGGAGAAACAGGACAGTCAAGGTAAACCGACAAACAATTATTTGTTTCAAATATTTCAAAGGCATGCATCTTATTCGGACTTAATAATTTGAGAAGTATTGATTGGTGGATTAAATTTTAAATTTATATAAATTGAGGCCACTGATTCCCCCCCCCCCTCTCAGTTATTACTAACACTAAACATCTATTAAAACAAGAGAATGCATGAACATATCAAGATCAAGAACAACTATCTTAGATATATCAGGTATGGAACAGATCAAAAATGTGGAACTGCATACAACAGAGTATCAGTGTGAATCAGATATACATGTATAAAATTCATGATACAATAAATGATCTCAGAAGGATCACAATATACAATATGTCTCAAAATATGTCAAAGTACAGAATCAGGTTTGACTCCCACCCTCTCCCTGATCTGGAGGAGGAGGAGGTGGTGGTACAAAAAGAGCTAGTGCATGCATATCCCCCTCCAACTGTTGGGCCATGTGTGAATAGGAAGGTTCTCTCTGACCCTCTCAAACTGCAACATGATATAAACCAAAGTAATAAGCTACTCTCTATCTCTGGTGTGTAGCAATCCATGCCTGGGTATCTCTCTCTTCTCTAATCATGTCACCATGTCTATCACTCACTGCTCTAAGACACTCAATTTGTACATCCCTGTCTAAAAGTAAGGTGTCCAAAGTCGCGATCCTAGCTATGAGCTACTCATGCTCATGCTCACACTGTGTCAAGGCATCACGATCTCTATCATAGCCTCTGTCTATATCTTGTCTTGTAGGCCTATTCTGTGGCCTATCATGATGAGTGTCCCATTGTCACTATCTTTTCTTATCTCTAGTTAGCAATGAACCTGGATGTCTCTCAGGAGCAACGAATCTGAGATGAGCCTGTCTTCCACTAGTGACCTCTCCACCTCCCACTGCACCTCCACCCCTATCATCTTCTCCATAATCACCATCATCTGGAACCTATCCTCTGTTCAGAGGAGGGTGCCTCCCATCTCACCTCCTAGCATCTCTCCCACCATCCCTCCCTCCATCTCATCTCTCTCTTGTTGTGCTCCTCATCTACCTATGACAGGATGATCATTAGCAAGATCATAGTCTAATGGATCCTCTATGCGAGTAACTGCCTCATCCGGAGTTGTAGACCATGGGAATGGATGTTGTAGCATCTGACCAACCTACATTTTCAAAATTTACAAGGAGATCCCAACCAGCTGCAAGCATATCTCTGATAGCAAGTTTTGCAGTCTCATATACTAATTGAGTAGCCCATAATGGCTCCTTGTCACAGATCCATGCATATACTGAAAAATCCTGGCACCTTCCCTGCATGCGGTTGTACTACCTCAATACCTGGGTAACCAAGAAGCACTCTACTATCTATCTGGTGCGCCCAATCAAATACCTGCTTTGAAAAAAATAAGTCATATGTTGCCTGTCTGAGACCCACTCCTCGTAGTCAAGGTATGGTCATCACACAACTACAGTCATATCATCAAACATATGGTGCCGATACTCTACCTTCCCCAGATGGGGATTATAAATCCAACCTCTGTACATATACACATAGGAATACTTATCTAAGTGTTGCCTATCAACTATTGGTCGTGTAACAGGGATATGGTCCTAGGCCTAGATCTGTAACACAAGTATACCAACATTTATACTACGTGAATACTGATATACAATATCATACAACTCTCTATAAATGTGGGCCAAAATATACCTACCCCATGAAAATCTATGAGAAGATA
This sequence comes from Thuja plicata, assembly GCA_018584345.1. NCBI lineage: Eukaryota > Viridiplantae > Streptophyta > Pinopsida > Cupressales > Cupressaceae > Thuja > Thuja plicata. Next base: position 1,843,905 of record MU224608.1, on the reverse strand, counting down.
TTACCACCTACTCCAATATATCTACCAAGCCAACCATTAATCCATGTTGTCCTCTATCAGGCATCAGAACGCCTCCGATCAATCCGGCCAAGTATACTAGAAGACAATTTTAATGATTGCACATATAGTCCCAAGTGAGGTATCAACAAGCTATGGTATCATCTCCAAAGAATATCTAAGCCATGGCAATGACTATAATAGAAGTGGAATCAAATTGCACCTCTCGACCCATAACAGGAACTTGCAGAATGGGCCACACATCCTTGGGTGTGACGGTCATCTCGCCGATTGGGAGATGGAAGGTGTTCTACACCAAGTTCCATCTCTTGGCCAGAGTATTCAATAACCCCTGATTTATTGTGATGTTAGGAAAATCTCTCAATGATCACAAACCTACACAAGGGACTAGCTCTACCTCGTCACCGGTCAAAGATCTAGAAAAAGTAAGGACACAACCAAGGTACGGTCCTCAGAATGATACAACCTCAAAAGGAATCTATTTAAAAGGATAGAAATTACAAGTTCAAATCAGTACTCTATCTAAGACAACTACATAGAAAAGTAATCAGCTAAGTATTTCTGGTCATCAAAAGAAGAAAAATAGTCAAGCTTGGAAGAAAACTGACTCCAAACCCAAAAATAACTTTGTTCCTACAGGGTGTAATCCCTTTTACGGGATGTGATCTGTGATTTCCAGGGTACGATGGGGCATCTGGGAAGCGATCCTATTTTAATAGGATGCAATGTGGGATGTGACATGCGACCCTATTTTCACACGATGCGATAACCTTTAAATTCCTATTTCAAACTACTACATGCGATGAAAAACACAAAATGGGAAATGATCCTAAAACTACTAGATAGGACACATGAATTTGGTGCAAAACAAGTGTGATGTAGGATTAAGTGGAAGTGATCCCAAATTTGGGAAATGATGCAGAATGAAATTGGATATAACTACTACAAAAATGCATAAAAATGGAAACAAAAAATATGACAAGGTTGGTTTTCAGGTACTTATCGGTGATGGGTAGTCAGTTGGATGCTGATATCATTGGGTGAGCTTGAATCGATGCTTCTCCATGGGGACCACCATCTTCTCTGTAGAGCTCTCAGAATTACCAAGGATAAAAGTAAAAATAAATGGGTAAAAAAGTGAATTTTGAGATATATATTTGACTTTTTGAGCTATTTATGAGCTCCAAAACTCCTCCTAGACAACTAAAACTCAATTTTGTTCTCTTTATGATCAATCAGGAATGAAATAAAACATGCAGATGATGTTTTACACACCACAGTAAAAAATTTATGACAGTTACCAAAACTGCAGAATTGCTCCATATGTTTCAAAAATGATTCGCAGGCTTTACGCAATCAATTTTCTGGGTTGTATATCATCAAATTGCACATTATTCATCAAATCATTTGTTTGACATCATTTTATCACACTCAGAACTCACATTTTTAATGTGATTAACTTGGTAAAAAATTTTTTTTCTTAATACGCCTTCATTTCTCCACTTCTTCTAATTGATTCTTTCTTGATTCAATCGATCAATTCAAGTGATATATCATTCTACAAAGGGATTTATTCTTTTTCCTTCAATTTCATTCCAAAGGGGGCATGATCACACATAAATCAATAAAATTCCTGCTCAAAACAACATTAAAAAGACTTTGTCATCAAAAGACTAAAGGCATGACAGTTCCTTGACTAAGTCAGGATTGTTGGATTGAAGGCTTCAGTTCTCAAAAGATGGATATCTTATGTCTACTTTTTCTAAGATTCTTATTAAGTTCCTGCCAGCTTTGTACTAACCTTCATTCATTCAAGTTTAGGGTCAGTATTATCAATTCTCAGATGACAACCAAGTTCAGAATTGGTATTTTTAAGATGTTTGTTTATTGACCTTTGTTCGATCAAGTTCAAAGTCAATTCTATCAGTCTTAGTTTAATCAAGTGCGAGACTGATCTAAATTTTAATCAAGTGCGAGACTAATCTCATTAGACATTTCGTTCGATCAAGTGCAAAATTCTCAAACTTTCTAAAGTCAACATCATAACTTTCTTTGAATCAATGCATTGTTCACACATCAATTAAAAGAGGGGAAAATGTAACCACCCTAATTTAGTGTGCTCTAACCATAGACCCTATTTTCGATAAGTGTGATCATACCCATAATTATTTTAAGATAGTTCTTCAATTTATTGGAATAATTCATTTAAATAAAAATTAGTCTCCTAAGTGATTTAATCACTAAATTACATTAATTGCCTTAGCCAATTAAATCAAATCAATTCAATTCAATAAAAAACAAATAAAAAACATACCTAAAGTAATTAATTAAAAGGAATTGAATAAATCCTAATTACAACTCCATTTCCAAAAAGGGAAAGTCAAATCCCTAATCAATGGGAGTTAAATCACTTGGATCACCTCACATGGATCAACAACGATTCAATCTCCACCTCTCTTCCACTTTCAATCGTAACCTCTCATTCACCAAATTATTCTTTAAATAGAATGGATTAAGCTCATTGGGCACCCTAGTTCTTAATTTTTAATTGCAAACTATGATTCTCTTATTTTCATAGATCTTAAATTCATTTTAGCTCTCATTTTCATAGCATTATTATAATCTTTCATCTTGGAGCTTTAAAATGAACATTTATTGAGCATTTAGATTAAAAGCATTCAAATCTTTCATTATAAGTTGTATATGTCACTGCTTAATGCATAACCTTAGGTAAAATATAGTATTCTTCACACTCTTCTTAGATAGGAAGCAATAGGTCAATTTTAGTGATTGATAAGATTGATAACTCTTTCTTTTCACTAATATAATGACTTATTGAAGTGTTGTGTTGCAGATAATAGGTACGCACAATAACACATAGACTAAGCAGTTAGAAGAAAATGGAAAATCTGCTGAGGGTGTCAAGAAGATAATGGTTAAGAAAGGAAAAAATCCCAATGGTCCAAGTATTGTGCATAAGGTGAAAAAATAAATAAGTATTCCCCATCCTCAAAAGGACAATAAACAACAAAAGAGAGATGAGCCAAATTTGGCCATTCAAGTTGAGGATGGAAATCTTGTTAATGTGAAACAAGATTTCTCTGACATAAAATACACCCCTGTTGATATGGGGCAACTTATGCCATAGATTACTGTCAAAGTTCCATTATTGAAATGAAGATAATTGGGGAACATAAAGAAAAGTCCCCGTCATGGTTGAATGGTGTCACTTCCACAAAAATTCAGAAACCATAGGGTATTAGGAAGATGGGAAATGAAGAGGATAAGTTTGAAAATAAGGGAAAGTAGTCAAATGAAATTGTTTCAAAGATCCCTTAGATTTACCTAGACACTAATGTTGTAAATAATTCATTGGGGGATGTAGATCCCTTTTTCTTGACTTTTGTTATAAATGGTAAGAATTTAAATAACAATATGATAGATTCTAGAGCATCTAAAACTATTATTCATGTAGAGGTAATGAATTCTATGGGATTGAAAGTTTATACTCCCCATGGAAGATGTCACGCGATCGATTCTAGAGAAGTAGCTATCATTGGTACTTTCAAATCCTTGCCTTATAATATAGCTGCATATCCTGGCAAAATGCTAACAATGAGTGTTCTATTTGTTGATATTCCTCCCCAATATGGAATGTTATTCTCAAGAAAGTGGAGTTCGTCAGTGGGGGGAGTATTCAATGTGATATATCTTTTCCAAATTTCAATATTTATGGTGAGAATATCAAAGTGTCCTGCGAAACTAGAACTTCTCACAAGATTGAAGAAGATGAATATGATAACAAGAATTGTTTTTTGGACATTGATATTGTTCTTTCCAAGTGAACGATAAGAGGTTGAAGAGAAAGTTTAGCTTGTGCTTTTATCTGAGGATAGAAATGATTTAACATATCAAGGTAACTTATTGGTTATGTATTTTGATGGTGCAAGCTCTAAGGAGGGAGCTTTGTGTGGGAGTTTTGTTGATAGCTCCCAGTGGTAAGACTTTCAAATTATTTTTCACGTTATTGTTTACATGTACAAATAATGTTGTTGAGTATGAGGCTTTGTTGATTGGATTCTGGTTGGCCTCAAGACATGGAATAAGAAATATTAGAGTGATTGGAGATTCTAAATTATTAGTATCTGAGATCACATCCAAATATGCTTCAAAGAACCAAAGACTGAAGCAGTACAAAATTGTTGTTTTGGATTAGTTGGAAAATTTTAATGCATTCAGTATTTGACTCGATGGATAGAAGCCAAAATAGAATGGAATATTTTCTATAAAATATTGTTTTAAGGCTAGAAGATATCACATTTGCAGGAATATATAAGATAGAGGTCCAATATAGGCCTTCCATACCAGATATTGTTGATATCTGTAAGGTTTTTGATGATAATATGGATATTCTATAATATTTACATTTTGAAGCAGAATTTGGAAATAAGGAGATGGATTTTAGTGGATGTGTCGACACCTTGGATGGTAAATATACTATTTTTGGTAAGGAATTCCTATAGCTGAAATCAAATAGAGTTTCAAAGGGATTAGTTGTTCTTGAGAGATCATTTGATACTAAGGATACATCCTTTTCTGCAAAGGCTGTAAAAAAACCACAAGATTTGGAAGAAATAAATTTAGGAACAGGTAAAGCTCCTAAGAATGTATATATGGGTAGGAAGTTGTCTCCTAAAATTAGAAAGTTATTAATTGATCTTATCAGGAAGTATAGGCATGTTTTTGCATGGCTTATGATGATTTGAATGGCTATACAAAAGATCTCTTTCAACATGAGATTCCCTTGAAGAAATGTACAAAGCCTTTTAGAAAAAAATTGAGACCTATTAATCCCACATTGGCACTAAAAATGCAAGAAGAATTGAAGAAAATGAGATATGTTGGAATTATAAAACCCATCAAATATTCAACATGGGTATCAAACCTGTTTCAGTAAGATAGAAGAATGGAGACATCAGGCTCTGTGTAGATTTCAAAAAATTGAACATTAATTGATTAAAGGATAATTATGGTGTTGGCAAGTTGACTTCCTGAGGATGCATGACTCATTTTATGTTGTCATCATGGTAACCAAGTCATGATGGAAACCAAGTCATGTTTAGTTTCTATCATGAAAGACAAAATGACTAAGTATGAAAATAGGGCAGATAGAGATACTTAGTGATATGCACATTTAGATATATGTTGTATTACATGTGTACATGCTACATCCAGACACACATAGTATGGAACAATAGTACAACAAAGCTACAGGAAGATAAGTAGACCAGCAGTCCAGAAGACAGAGCATGGAAGCTGACTACTATTTTGATCAGTGTGAATTATTTTGTAATGTAATTGCTAAGGGCCTTTGGTTATATGTTTGTAATGATGTAATTAAAATTTTACTAAACACACTTGAGCCAACTTGTTTCGAAGCATTGTATATTTTGTTTTAGGGCCAACTAGTGTTTTGTTTTGGGTCGTGCCTATTCGGATATGAACATATAAGTATGTAATGTAAAGTTATGTTACAAGCATCGATTCTCATGTAAGCAGAAGATATAGAAGTGCATTGCAATGAAGTCAGTATATGATATAGCTCTTTAAGAGAGTAAGAGCATTCGCACATACACAGAACTAATCAGACAATAGTGTCATCACAGCAGTTCATTTTGATATAGTGTATATCATCTTTCAGAAGGTTGTAGCCATCATCCTATCAGGCAGTGAGCCTAGGAAGTGAGCCATATACCTTTAACAGGTTTTTTTTAAAGACTCCTAATAGGGTTAGACCTTTAACTAGGTCATTGTACTCATATTGTAAAGATTGCTTCTAACATGGCAAAGGAACTTTAACAGGTTCATTATATGTAGTACAATATTTGTGGGTATTAATTCCCACCGGGGTTTTCCTCTAATCAAGGTTTCCCAGTAATCATATCATGTGTTATGAATTCTTATGTTAAGCTTCATTCTATGGATGTTTGATTTATATTTAAGTTGCTGAAAAGTAATTAATAGACAAACACTGATTCACCCCACCCCCCCCTCTCAGTGTTTCCAACAATTGGTATTAGAGCTCTGGTCCTCAGGAAATAAGTTAAACCACTTCAAGAGATCATGGACTCAGTAGAAGAAAAACATTTGAAAAATAATCTTGAAGCAACTCTTGAAGATCTTGATAGATCTGAAAAAGAAAATGAAGAAATTAAACTAAAAATTGATGGCTCACAAATGCTTATCAAGAAATTAAGAAAAGATTTGAAAGATTGTTCTACAAGTGATTTAGGGAAAATGATCAAAAATCTCAATGAAGAGAATACGTCTCTGAAAGATAAAGTTGAAAATCTAGATGAACAGCTCACCGACATCCAAATTTCTATTGAAGAAAAGATCAAAGAAAGAAAACAACTAGATGATGAACTCTTAAAAGAAAACATGAAAGTCGTGGAATTGGAAAACATAAAGAAGAAGTTGGAATCTAGATTAACAGAAGCAAAGGATAAGATTGATAAACTTCACACAAGTTCTGATTCACTTCAATCTCAAATCAATGCACAAAAGAAAAAAGGTGACACTACTGGTCTAGGATTCAGTGTAGCACAAATTGAAGCCAATTCATTGCAAGAAAGAAAGAAACCTCATGAAGCATCTTTAGAAGCAAAGAAAGAAGCAAATATTGAAGAGATTAAAATAGATCAACCTAAAGGGGAAATCAAGAAAGTTAACATAACTTTTTATGCATGTAACAAACATGGTCATTTGGCAAGAGATTACAAAGAAGTAAGACCTTTTAATGGCTATTGTTTCTCCTGTAACAAATTTGGTCACAGGGCTATACATTGCAGAATAAATCAAAGAAATTAGTCATAGCAGAATCAAAGAAGAATGAATCAAAACAATCAGAGAAATCAACCTCAAAGGAATCTACAGAACACTACATGTCAGATATGCAACTACAATGGACACACAGCAAAGAAATGCATCATGATGAACAAGAGCATCAGACCTCCTATCATTTGTCACACATGTGGAAAGGCTGGACACATCTCAAAGTTTTGTAGATCCAAAACTCAAAAGCAAGAGGATCCTAAGAAGTCACTATTTGAAGAGAAAGGAGAAGTTAAGTTTGTTCAAGAAAATGAATATTCAAGAAAAATTTGGTTTGAAGTAAAGAAGGACAATGATGTTGACAAAGTAGTTGATGCATCCACAGTGGACACACCTTCTACTTCTTCTTGAATAGACCTTCTTGATCTTAGGGGCAGCTATTCTAGCTTAGGACCCCTATGCAGTTGGTATACTCACCTCTGAGTATGCGCCTATGAATTCATGGTTACAAGCACATAATATTGGTATATGCATTCACGCACTGTCTAAAATGCATCCGGATCTAAGTTTAAAAATATCTGAGTAATTTGCGTATGGTTGCAAACATTAAATGCGGTAGATTGTATAAAAGAAAGTAAGTGTTCGATATTCTTCACACTTGCATTCAAGAGCACAAAATTTGGAAAACATTGGAGCACTAGACATCAAGGCATAGAAGGATAACAGATTTGGCAGTTAAGCGAAAAGATAAGAAGTTTGGAACAGAACCCTAGTAGTCGTGCCATTTTAGAATTTTTTGAAACCCTACTTAAGCAAGTTCCAAGTAAGTATGGCAACCCCAGTTTTGTTTGATATAGAAGAGAGGAAGAGATTTTTATTCAAGAGGCATGCATTCAAATCCATATTGGATGATGTGGAAGGGGCTTTCTCCAAAACCCCGCTAGGTGTTGTTCATGTGGAAGATATCTGCGCGTATATTTATTGTAAAAAGGAAACAATAGAAGATATCAGCATAGCCACTCATATGGGATCTATGATGAAACTTGATTACACATTCAAGGATGATTTTGCGCACTTGATTGATAACCCTATTTTTGAATACTTGAATGCGCATGAGTTTAATGAGCCAGAATGGGTGAAGATTTTGTTAAGAAGAATACATGATGATCTTTATTGGATTGCTGAGGTCCCTGTGTGTATCACTACAGACCTAATCCATGAAATAATCAGACTTCCCAAGACTAGACCAATTTTTCCTACTGGTAATGATGTCAAGAAACAAATTGAGCAAGTTTGCCTATCTAGAAGTGACAAGCATGGAATGACAATTGACCCTATCAAAGAAGATGACATAAAAATCTTAACAATGATACTTTTGTATAAGTTTTAGCAAGCAAGAAGGTTGAATAGTGTCTCTACAGTAACAATCCTAATAGTTATCAGAATGGTGAAGGATAACACTCAATAAAACCTATATGAGATCTTGTGCAGTCAATTGATTGACAAAATTTGAATTATCAAGCATGACAGGAGAAAGACATTCAAGTTTGGATCTATGATCATCTACTTGTATTTCTATATAGTTGGAAAGGTTGCAAACCTTTACCTAGATAGGAGAAAACCCACAATGTCTCAGATTTATCTTAAATTCACTTTAGAGAGCAGTGCAAGGGATGCCATGGATATATGGATATAAAGACTTTTAGGATCAAAATGCAGAATAGGTTCAGATTATCTGAGAATATAGTTGACACATATAAGGATACCATATGTTTCATGGTAGAAACATATTGCACTTGCATGGAGGTATTTGAACCTAGAACCAAATGGATTCATCCTCTTGGTTATGAAGTGGAAGAACATGTGTTAGAAGGATATGTTCAAGATCTATTGTCTGCGCCCAAAGATCCTAATGAACTGATATTGGGCACCTATAGGGAGAAGACCAATGAATTGGATACTATCTTACATAGTGTTGATAATAAAAGGAAAGCATCTAGAATTACATCTAACATACTGAAAGTTCATGGAGTCACTCGAGAAGATCTTGACAAAGAAAGAGATGCCAACATAGAAAAAGAAATTGAGAAAGCTAAAAAGATCTAGAAGAAGAAGAAAGTAGAGAGAACCTCTGCACCCTCTACCACCATTGACTAAGATTCATCTCCACTGTCTACACCAAGAAAGAAGACTAGAGGAAGAAAATAGGCACCCACAAATCACCCATCCTCAAGGAACACTCGAACCAAAGCAAAGAATACTCAAGCTCCTCCTGAGGTAGGATTTAGACCTAGTCTAAATGTGTTGAGCAATAGGATTGTAAATGAAGGGAGATTAGATACACTTTCTAAAGTCTATGGCAAATATCAAGAACTTGATAAGACTGAGATACATTCTATTATCATATCTCATATGATCAAGTTTAAGAAGACAATTCTTGAACTCAAGACAGTGATACTAGATCAGTTATGGAACTTATTGGAGATCATGAAAAGACATGGAATAGAGGAAGACATGAATATTAGAGAAGAAACATTAGATACTCTTCTCCCTATATGCTCACATGATGAAAATGTTATATTATTAGATCTGGTGAAGCCTCATCTCCAAACTAAGACAAGGACCTCACAGATTATGAACAAAGAGTATGAGAAGATAGGTAAGGATACTGAAAAGGCATTTGCACAAGTGTTTATGGATAGACACATGTATCCACCAATGATTCCTACAGCAAAAGTTATTCCACCTCCTCCCAAATAGGTTACAAAACTAGTGATTTAGATAGCACCTATGACAGGTCCACAGGTTTCAATGCCCATAGTGACAATAACTTCTAATACAGATAAAGACTCAGAAGACACTATAGTAGTTGACAATGTCAAGATATCCATGAATGCATCTGAAAAAGATATGGACAAAGTTGATAAGGCATTTGTAAGCACTAAAGAAATGTGCACTGATGATACCTCTGCACAACAAGATGAAGTTCCCATCAATGATCAAATTGACATAAATGAAGATACTCAAGATGATACTAAAGGTGATAAGACACCAATAAAAGAGATACTAGTAAAGGTTGAATGCATGGATACAAGTCAGAACATAATATTCTCACCATCCACTCAACCATCTACCTCATTGTTGTCAAGGTTAACTCTTGATTCAGCAAGTCTAGATGCATGGGGAGAAGACCACCTAATTAAGATCAATGTTATTGCTATGGAAAAAGGAAAAAGAGAAACAAGTGATGAGAAATCCTCACTTTTTGGAAATAGTAAACATATTGAATGACTTAGTGCCTGCCGATCAGAAAGTATCTAAAGTCCAATCAATTGAAGATGTGGACAACATTTTGTCAAACTTCAAATCACACTTTATAAGCTTAGTAGACTCTACTACTAAGATTTCAGAAGATGAATACAAGAAGGAGAGACAAAATGATTTGGTAAAGAACTTTACCTTAGACTTGAACTCCTTAAAAATTGGGCAATCCATACTGAAAGAGTTGGCAGCTAAAGGCAAGAAAGTTATAGCCAACTGCATGGACAGAGTGAAGTTCACCTCTGAGCACACCAAAAAGGTAGAAGAGGCAGAGTTAATGGTGAATAGCATTAGAAAATTAGTCAAGACTTCCATGCAAGACATTAACATATGCAATAATGTCTATCAAGGTCAGTTGGATAAAATTGAGAAGGCAAAATTGGAAATCAGTAAGATAAGAATAAGACAAACCTAGCGAAGAAATGCACTTGCACCATCTCTAGCAGTCCTTAATGAGAAAATCAAATAGATTGATGACACCATGGTGACATATGATCAAGGTCCTTGCATGGATCTGATAAAAATGGAGAAACTGACATATGCCCTATGTGCGCATCTTGAGACATTTGATGCTATGAAAGTATTTTGGCAGAAAGAAATTCAATCTCTTCAAATTGTATACCCTAAAGTTTACATGGAGTAAGTATGCAGAAGACTTACTAGTTTTTGTACACCTTTGTCATTAATGTAAAAGGGGGAAAAATATATGTATATTTTTGGCAAGTTGACTACCTGAGGATGCATGACTCATTTTGTGTTGTCATCATGGAAACAAAGTCATGTTTAGTGTCTATCTTGAAAGACAAAATGACTAAGGAAAATAGGGCAGATAGAGAAACTCAGCGATCAGCACATCAATGCACATGTGAGAGATTGATTCAGCATATGGAAATTTAGATATAAGTTGTATGACATGTGTACATGCTACATCTAGACACACATAGTATAGAACTACAGTACATAAAAGTTACAAGCAGATCAATAGACTAGCAGTCTAGGAGACAGAGCATGGAAGCTAACTAAGTGTTTTGATTAGCGTGTGTTATTTTATAATGTAATGGCTAAGAACCTTTGGTTATATGATTTTAATTATTTAATTAACATTGTAGTAAACACGCTTGAGCTGATTTGTTTGGAAGCATTGTATATTTTGTTCTAGGTCTGACTAGTCTTTTGTTTTGGGTCGTGCCTATTGGGATTTGAATATATAAGTATGTAATGTAAAGATATGATAGAAGTGTCAATTATTATGTAAGAGTAAGATACAGAGGAATAGTACTATGAAGTCAGTATATGATATAGCTCTTTAAGAGAGGAAGAGCATTCACACATACATGAAACTGATCAGATAGCAGTGTCATCACAACAGTTCATTTTGATATAGTGCATATCATCTTTCAGAAGGTTGTAGCCTTCGTCTTATTGGGTAGTGAGCCTAGGCAATGAGCCATATACCTTTAACAGGGTTTTTTAAAAGACTCCTAATAGGGTCCAACGTTTAACCAGGTCATTGTACTCATATTGTAAAGACTGCTTCTAACAGGGCAAAGGAACTCTCACAAGTTCATTATACTTAGAACAATATTTGTGGGTACTAATTCCCGTCGAGGTTTTCCTCTGATCAAGGTTTCCCCATAATCATATCATGTGTTATGATTTGTTATGTTAAGCTTCATTCTATGTATGTTTGATTTATGTTTAAGTTGCTGAAAATTAATTAATAGACAAACACTGATTCACCCCCCCCCCTCTCAGTGTTTCTAAAAATTGGTATCAGATCTCTGGTCCTTAGCAAATAAGTTTAACCACTTGAGGAGATCATGGAATCAATAGAAGAAAAACATTTGAAAAATAATCTTGAAGCTTCTCTTGAAGATCTTGATAGATCTGAAAAAGAAAATGAAGAACTTAGACTGAAAGTTGATTGCTCACAAATGCTTATCAAGAAACTAAGAAAAGATTTGAAAGACAAAGTTGAGAATTTGGATGAACAACTCACAGACAGCCAAATTGCTATTGAAGAAATGATAAAAGAAAGAAAACAACTAGATGATGAACTCTTGAAAGGAAACATGAAAGTTCTAGAATTGGAAAACATAAAAAGTAAGTTGGAAACTAAATTAACAGAAGAAAAGGATAAGATTGACAAACTTCACACAAGTTCTAATTCACTTCAATCTCAGCTCAATGCATAAAAGAAAAAAGGCAACACTACTGGTCTTGGATTCAATATAACACAAACAAAAGTCAATTCATTACAAAAAAGAGAAAAACCTCATGAAGCACTTTCAGAAGCAAGGAAAGTTGAAAATGTTGAAGAGATTAAAACAGATCTACCAAAAGGGGAAATCAAGAAAGTTAACAGAACTTGTTATGCATGCAACAAACATGGTCATTTGGCAAGAGATTTCAAAAAGGTAAGACCCTTCAATGGTTATTGTTTCTCTTGTAATAAATTTGGTTGTAGGGCTATACATTGAAGAACTCAGTCACAGCAGAATCAAGGGAGAATGAATCAAAACAATCAACCTCAAAGGAATTTACAGAACACTACATGTCAAATATGTAACTTCAATGGACACACAACAAAGAATTGTAGCATGATGAACAAAAGCATCAAACCTCCTATCATTTGTCACACATGTGGAAAGGTAGGACACATCTGAAAGTTTTGTAGATCCAAAACTCAGAAGCAAGATGAACCTAAAAAATCACTATTTGAAAAAAAAGGAGAAGTAAAGTTTGTTCAAGCAAATGAAGATTCAAGCAAAATTTGGATTGAGGTAAAGAGGGACAATGATGTTGAAAAAGTAGTTGATGCATCCATAGTGGACGCACCCTCTACTTCTGCTTAAATAGAACTTCTTGGTCTTAGGGGGAGCTATTCTAGCTCAGGACCCCTACACGGTTGGTATACTCACCTTTGAGTATTCGCCTATGATATCATGGTTACAAGAACATAATATTGCTATGTGCATTCACGCATTGTCTAAAATGCATCAAGATCAAAGTTTTAGAATCTTTAGTTAATTTGCGTATAGTTACAAACATTAAATGCGGTAGATTGTATAAAGAAAAGAAAGTATTCAATCTTCTTCACACTTTCATTCAAAGAGCACAGAATTTGGAGAGCATTGGAGCACCAGACAGTAAGGCACAAAGGCATAACAAATTTGGCAGTTGAGAAAAAAGATAAGAAGTTTGAAATGGAACCCTATCAGTCACGCCATTTTGGAATTTTGTGAAACCCTACTTAAGAAAATTCCAAGTATGGTGACTCCAGTTGTGTTTGATATAGCAAAGAGAAAGAGATTTTTATTCAAGAAGCATCCATTCAAATCAATACTAGATGATGTGGAAGGGGCTTTCTCCAAAACCCTGCTAGGTGTTTTTCACATGGAAGATATCTACGTGTATATTTACTGTAAGAAGGAAATAGTAGGAGATGTCAAAATAGCTACTCATATGGCATCCATGATGAAACCTGACTACACATTCAAATATGAATTCATGCACTTGATTGATAACCCTATCTTTGAGTATTCTAATGCACATGAGTTTGATGAGTCTGAATGGGTAAAGATTTTGTTGAGTAGAATACATGATGATCTTTACTAGATTGGTGAGGTCCCTGTGTGTATCACCATAGACCTAATTTATGAATTAACCAGACTTCCCAAGACATGACCACTCTTTCCTACTGGCAAGGATGTCAAAAAGTAGATTGAACAAGTTTGTCTATCCAGAAGTGACAAGCATGGAATGATAGTTTACCCTATCAAAGAAGATGATATAAAAGTTCTGAAAATGATACTCAGGTATAAGTTTCAGCAAGCCAATAGATTGAACAGTGTCTCTGCAGCAACAGTCCTAGTAGCTATCAGAATGGTGAAGGATAACACTCAATAAAATTTATGTGATATCTTGAGCAGTCAATTGATTGACAACATCTGAATCATCAAACATGACAAAAGAAAAACATTTAGGTTTGGATCTCTGATCATCTACTTGTATTTCCATATAGTTGGAAAGGTTGCAAACCTCTAATTAGATAGGAGAAAACCCACAATGTCTCAGATATCACTCAAGGTCACATTAGAAATCAGTGCAAGGGATGCCATGGATATGGATATAAAGACATTCAGGATCAAAATGCAGAATAGGTGTAGATTATCTGAGAAGATAGTTGACAAATACAAGGATACCATATGTTTCAGGTAGAAATAGATTGCACATGCATGGAGGTAGTTGAACGTAGAACCAAATAGATTCATCCTCTTGGTTATCAAGTGGAAGAACATGTTCTAGAAGGATATGCGCAAGTTCTATTGTCAGCGCCCAAAGATATTAATGAGCCTAGGTGGGGCACTTACAGAGAGAAGACCAATGAAGTGGATATTGTTTTACACAGTGCTGATAATAAAAGGAAAGCATCCAGAATTACATCCAACATACTGAGAGTTCATGGAGTCACCCTAGAAGATCTTGACAAAGCTAGAGATGCCAAGATAGAAAAAGAACTTGAGAAAGATGAACAAATCTAGAAGAAGAAGAAAGTAGAGAGCACCTCTGCGCCCTCTACCACCATTGACTTAGATTCATCTCCATTGACTACACCAAGCAAGAAGAATAGAGGAAGAAAATAGGCACCAACAAATCACCCATCCTCCTGAGGTATGATTTAGACCTAGTCTAAATCATACCTGAGGAATAGGATTGTTAATGAAGGAAGAATAGATACACTTTCTAAAGTCTATGACAAGTATCAAGAAATTGATAAAATTGAGATACACTCTATGATCATATCTCATATGATCAAGTTCAAGAAGACAGTTCTTGAACTTAAGACAGTGATACTGGATCACTTATGGAACTTATTAGAGATCATGAAAAGACATGCAATTGAGGAAGATATGAGGATAAGAGAAGAAACATTGGATACTCTTCTTCCTATATGCTTGCATGATGAGAAGGCTATATTGTTAGATCTAGTGAAGCCTCATCTTTGAACTAAGACAAGAACCCTACAAATTATGAACAAGGAGTATGAATAGATAGGTAAGGAGACTGAAAAGGGATTTGCACAAGTCTTTATGGATAGACACATGTATCCACCAATGATGCCTATAACAAAAGTTACTCCAGCTCCTCCCAAACAGGCTACAGAACTAGTAATTAAGATTGCGCCTATGATAGGTCCACAAGTCTCAGCGCCCATAGTGACAATAAATTCTAATATAGATAAAGACTCATAATACACTATAGTAGTTGACAATGTCAAGATATCCATGACTGCATCTAAAAAAAGATATGGACAAAGTTGATAAGGCATTTGCAAGCACTAAAGAAATGTGCACTGATGATACCTCTGCACAACAAGATGAAGTTCCCATCAATGATCAAATTAACATAAATGAAGATACTTAAGATGATACTCAAGGTGACAAGATGCCAATAAAAGAGAAACCAGTAAAGGTTGAATGCATGGATACCAGTTAGAACACTATATTATCATCATCCACTCAACCATCTACCTCATTATTGTCAAGGTTAACTCCTGATTTAGCAAGTTTTGATGCATGGGGAGAAGAAGACCTAATAAAAATCAGCGTTATTGCTATGGAAAAAGCAAAGGAAAAACAAGTGATGAGGAACCCTTTCTTTTTGGAAATAGTGAACATTTTGAATGACTTAGTGCCGGCTCATCAGGAAGTAGCCAAAGTCCAATCAGTTGAAGATGTGGACAATATTTTGTCAAACTTCAAATCACACTTTATAAGCTTAGTAGACTCTGCTACTAAGATTGCATAAGATGAATATAAGAAGGATAAATTGAATGATTTGGTAAAGAACTTTACCTTAGACTTGAACTCCTTAAAGACTGGACAATCTATATTGAAGGAATTGGCAGATAAAGGAAAGAGAGTCATAGAAAACTGTATGGATAGAGTGAAGCTCACCTCTGAGCACACCAAAAAGGTAGAAGAAGCAGAGTTAATGATAGATAGCATAAGAAAATTAGTTGAAAATTCCACGCAAGACATGAACATATGTAACAATGTCTACCAAGGGCAGTTAGATAAAATTGAGAAAGCAAAGTTAGAAATCAACAAGATAAGGGTAAGGCAAACCCAGTTAAGAAATGCACTTTCACCATCCTTAGCTATCCTCAATGAGAATATCAAACAGATTGATGCCACTATTGTGATATATGATCAAGGTCACTGCATGGATCTGATAAAAATGAAGAAGCTGACATATGCATTGTGGGCGCATCTACAAACAGTTGATGTTATGAAAGTATTTTGGTAGAAAGATATCCAATCTCTTAAAATTGTGTACCCTGAAGTGTATATGGAGTAAGTATGCAGTAGACTTACAAGTTTTTGTACATCTTTGTCATTAATGTAAAAGGGGGAGTAATATAGAATGTGTATATGTGGAGAAGTATATGTATATATGATGTTATACAGTCACTTTTTTTGTTAAGACATTTTGAGTAACTTGACCACATTCCTTTGTTGCCATAAATGAAAAAGGAGGAGATTGTTGTCAAGTTGACCACTTGAGGATGCATGACTCATTTTTTGTTATCATCATGGAAACAAATTCATGTTTAGTCTCTATCTTAAAAGACAAAATGACTAAGGAAAACAGGGCAGACAGAGACACTCAGCGATCAACACATCAGTGCACGTACGAGAGATCAATTCAGCGTATGTGCATTCATATATAAGTTGTATGAAACATGTACATGCTACATCCAAACATGCATAGTATGGAACTACAGTACGGAAAATTTACAAGCAGATCAATAGACCAACAGTCTAGGAGACATAGCATGGAAGCCGACTAAGTGTTTTGATCAGCGTTTGTTATTTTATAATGTAATGGCTAAGCGCCTTTGGCTATATGATTGTAATGATGTAATTAAAATTGTAGTAAAAATGTTTGAGCTGACTTGTTCGAAAGTGTTGTATATTTTGTTTTAGGGCCGACTAGTGTTTTGTTTTGGGTCGCGCCTATTCGAATTTGAATATATAAGTATGTAATGTAAAGATATGATAGAAGTGTCAATTATTATGTAAGATTAAGATACATAGGGATAGTAATATGAAGACAGTATATGATATAGCTCTTTAAGAGAGGAAGAGCATACACACATACACAGAAGTAATCAGACAGCAGTGTCATCACAGCAGTTCATTTTGATATAGTGCATATCATCTTTCAGAAGGTTGTAGCCTTCATCTTATTGGATAGTGAGCCTAGGAAATGAGCCATATACCTTTAACAGGGTTTTGTAAAAGACTCCTAATAGGGTCTGACCTTTAACTAGGTCATTGTACTCATATTGTAAAGGCTACTTCTAACAGAGCAAAGAAACTCTCACAAGTTCATTATACTTAGTACAATATTTGTGGGTACTAATTCCCACTAGGGTTTTCCTCTGATCAAGGTTTCCTCATAATCATATCATGTGTTATGAGTTTTTATGTTAAGCTTCATTCTATGTATGTTTGACTTATGTTTAAGTTGCTAAAAAGTAATTAATAGACAAACACTGATTCACCCCCCCTCTCAGTGTTTCTTATATATATATATAAGATGTTATGATATACAAGACACATTTTGTGTTAAGTCATTTTGAGTAACTTTGCCACATTTCTTTGTTGCCATAAATGACAAAGGGGGAGATTGTTGGAAAGTTGACTTCCTGAGGATACATGAATCATTTTGTGTTGTCATCATGGCAACCAAAGCATGTTTAGTTTCTGTCATGAAAGACAAAATGACTAAGTATGAAAATAGGGCAGACAGAGATACTCAGTGATCAACACGTGTGAGAGATCGAGTCAGCGTATGTGCATTCAGATATATGTTGTATGACATGTGTACATGCTACATCCAGACACACATAGTACGGAACAACAGTATGGCAAAGCTATAGGCAGATCAGTATACCAGTAGTCCAGAAGATAGAGCATGGAAGCCGACTACTGTTTTGATCAACGTGAATTATTTTGTAATGTAATGGCTAAGCACCTTTGGTTATATGTTTGTAATTATGTAATTAACATTGTAGTAAACACACTTGAGCCAACTTGTTTGGAAGCATTGTATATTTTTTTTTAGGGCCGACTAGTGTTTTGTTTTGGGTTGCGCCTATTTGGATATGAACATATAAGTATGTTATGTAAAGTTATGTAACAAGTGTCGATTATCATGTAAGAGGAAGATATAGAAGTGCAGTACAATGAAGTCAGTATATGATATAACTCTTTAAGAGAGTAAGAGCATTCACGCATACGCAGAACTGATCAGACAACAGTTCATTTTGATATAGTGTATATCATCTTTTAGAAGGTTGTAGCCTTCATCCTATTGGGCAGTGAGCCTAGACAGTGAGCAATATATCTTTAACAGGGTTTTGTAAGACTCCTAACAGGGTAAGACCTTGAACTAGGTCATTGTACTCATATTGTAAAGACTGCTTCTAATAGGGCAAAGGAACTTTAATAGGTTCATTATACCTAGTACAATATTTGTGGGTACTAATTCCCACCAGGGTTTTCCTCTGATCAAGGTTTC
>MU224608.1:1793994-1825079 GCA_018584345.1 Thuja plicata | reverse complement strand
AATTCCCCCCCCCCCCCCCCCTCTCAGTGTTTCCAACATATGGTATGCCCAACATGGAAGCCATGTGACAAAGAGTCATTGGATATGAACTAATGTCAATGATGGATGGATTTTTAGGATACAACAAAGTTATGGTCAAGGAATCTGAATAATTCAATACTGCATTTACCACACCATGGGGTACTTATGTATATGTCAGAATGCTTTTCAACTTGAAAAATGTTGGGGCAAATTTTTAGAGAGCCATGGATGTGGCATTTGTAGATTTTATAAATAAGTTCTTAGTAGTGTACCAAGATGATCTTACAGCCTATTCAATAGAGGAATATCAATAGTGTGGTCATCTGAAAAAAAAGTGGTAAGAGCTTTGGTGTATGAGTTTCACTTATAACAAAGAAATGTGCTTTTGGGGACATAGAGGGAAAGGTTCTAGGGAATATTATGTCTAAGGATGGAGTCAGGATTAACCCTAAAATAGTTGTTTCCATTGAAAATGTTCCTTAGCATAAGAATGTCAAAAGAATTCATTCTTTCTCTGCACAGGTAATTGTTTTGAGAAGATTCATTACAAACTTTACATAAACCAATACACCAATTTACAAAATGTTGATGAAATGAGCTAAGGTAGAATGGAAATAAGAAGCATCTAAAGAATTTTTAGACATTAAGAAATCTATTAAGGATGCCCCTATCTTAAGAACATTTGATTATTGCAAGCCTATGAAAAATTTCTCCTTTTCTCTATACCATATTGTAGGTGTAGTATTGTCACAAAAAAATTCCAAGGGTTTTAAAATCAATTTCTTTTTTGAGAAAGTCTTTACAAGAAGCAAAACTAAAATATGACATCATGGAGAAATATTCATATACTTTTGTCAAATTTTTTAAGGCTTTTAGATATTATTTGGTGGGAGCAACCATAGTTTCTTTTGTGCCTAGTGCTATTGTGAAGGACATTTTGGTACAATGGGAATTCTCAGGTAGAAGATGTAGAAGATACACAAAATCCAAGAATTCAATATAGATATTCAGATCACAAAGTTGGTTAGAGGCCTAGGACTTGAAAAACTTATGGATCAGAGAAACATAGATGCTAATCATGTAAACTTGCTTGATGAGGAACAAAGGCCTTACATTTCTGATATGAATTATTGTCAATAGTACAAAGATATTATTGGATACATGCAGAGAATGATTTTTCCCCCTGAGATGGATGAAAAAAGAAAGAGAACAATGAAGTTGCATGTTGTTAAGTATGCCATTGTGAAATGTGAGCTATGGTGGAGAAGAAATGAAGGAGTATTGCTCAAATGTGTAGACCATAACAAGGCAAAGGACCTATTAGAACAAGTGCACAGTGATTTATGTGGAGGGAATTACATGCCTAAGACCACTATGCATAATATTTTGAGATCTAATTGTTGGTGGCCTACCATTTTTAACGATGCCCACCATTTTGTCAAAAAATGTGATGCTTTCCAAAGATTTGAAGCTAAGCTCAAATTTGATGGAAACTTAGCTTTAAAACCTATCAAAGTTGAAGCACCTTTTCAAAAGTGGGGAATGGACTTTATTGGAGAAATTCGTGACAAATATAGTGGAGGGAACTCATAGATTCTGGTGTAAAATGATTATTGTACTAAGTGGGTTGAATATATTCCCACTAAGAGAGCCGCCAGTAAGCTATTTTATGTTTCAAAACATACTCACTAGGTTTGGATGCAAAGAAACTTTAGTGGTAGGTAATGCAATAAGCTTCAGTTATGAAGAATTTAATAATTTCTGCCAACTATATCAGACCAAAATTTCTTATTCTTCACCATACCACCCACAAGAGAATGGTCAAGATGAATCCAACAATAAAATCCTTGCAAATATTCTGAATAGAGTGTTGGACAAAAATAAAAAGTCTTGGGATTTAAAGTTGCAGAAAGCACTCTGGGTTGATCGAGTGACAATGAAGAAAGCTATTGGTTGTGTCCCCATTGAACTAGTATATGGTATGCATGCTAGGTTTCCACAGAATAATTTGTTATAAATGTACAACTTCATCCAACTTTATGATGAGGAATTGAATGGTGAAATGAGAACTAGGATGGATGACTTGATATAGTTGGATGAGTCAAGGAGGGAGGCAAATGATAAAATGTCAAGTTCTATCTGAAATGTAAGAATTTATATGATTGGTGATTTGATCATAATGTGGAATGTCGGGCAAGAGGATAAGGGAAAAAACTAAATTTGATCCTATTTGGTTGGGACCATACATTATTTATAGGATATGGGGTTCTGATTCTTACATTATGAAGGATTTAGTTGGAAACATTTTTGAATTGCAAGTTCATGGACAATTTCTAAAGTTCTACTTTTCATGAAGTTCTTAATATCCATGAATAGTAGGGTGTAAATATGTTTTTGTTTTTTGTGTTTTTATTTTTATAGTTTGTGTGTTTTGGTTGTGTGTTTTATGGTATTTTCTTTTTTTAGATGGTTTTCTTAACCCTCAGATTCTGAGACCTTGTTGTGTCTGCAAGAGAAACACATCCCCAATTAGAGCCACTATTAGGAATGCAAATTTGTTTTCCTAGTGTAAGTCTCTGTGTTATATTTTTATGTGTTCCCCTGACTTCATTTTTATTTGAAAGTCTTTAATCCCTAATTGATCACTTACTCAAACCCTCGATTACCTTTTGGTTCAAAAATTGTAAGTCTCCATGTCTTTTATGTTTATGTGTTACTTTTTTAGTTTACTTAAGTTGTTCTATGTCATGTGTCTTATGTTTTCATAAGTGGGGCCTTTTCCTTCTAAGTCATGTTTCCTAGGGGGGTCTACATTTTAATTTTTCCTAAGTCCTAAGTCCCCGCAGTTTTTTATTCAACACAAGATGTTGAGAAGCTTCTTTTTTATCTAACGGAAGGGATAATGACTTGAAGGAAAGATGCACTGAAAGTACTCATAGTGACATCACAGAATGATGACAAGTGTCCATCTGAGATTGTAGGTCTGACATCTTCAAAGCTAGTGGAAAGGATAAGGTTTGATCAAATATTTTTTAATCTAATGATGGGCGTGATCCCAGGAACCAAATATGTAGGCATGTTACTACTCAAGGCATCAAACCTATGTGACGGGTGGAAAATGGGGACACTGGGCCAGGCTTAAAGAAGCATAAATCTGTCACATCAATTTTAATCGAATGGTAGGCATGATGCCTAAGATAGAAGATGATCATTGCTTACCAATTTTGTGATCACGCTTAAGTGACAAGTGTCCATCTAGATATATCCACTTAATGGGGTCCAAAGGAAAAGCATCACACATACTCAACTTGATGCAACAGTTGGTGTGGTGCTACTAAGGAATTTGCACCTTGTTTTTGTCATTGCAGAATAACAGTTGAATGACATGTGTCATCTTAAGATAGTGGGTCCAGGTTTTCAAAGGAGTTAAAGATGGATTAGATTAATTTTAATCATATGGTAAGCATGATGATGATAACCAAAACTACACCAAGGATACTCATCACGGAATCATGCCTAAGTGACACTTGTCTAGGTTGATGAAGAGGAGTAAAGTAGGACCGAAGATACTACATGGAGTTCAAGTTCCATTCACTGAATTATTGATTTTTCCACTACTTTTATGATGTGAAGGTCTTTAGTTTGTTGAATTTTTTGAATGGAATGATGTGCCAAGATGGATCTAAATCGATGGTTATATTTTAAGTTTAGTATTCTGATGCAAGAAACTTGGTTTTACCGTTTGAGCCGCAGATTTTTGAAAAAGAAGAAGTAATTACAAAGCGTGTGGAAACCCCCTCAATGATAAATACCAATTTTAAGTGAAGTTATAATGTAATGCACTCCTTGTTATGTTTCAAATGTTACAATTTTTAGAGAAGAAAAGCAGAAACAAATTACAGTGTATTTGGTTTGTTTGCTAGTATTTTGTGAAGCGGGTAAGTTTTTTATTTATGGTTGCTTCTACATTCTGTGATTTTGAAGTGTTGTTTTAAATTGAGGTTTGAAGAAGGTAGGGTTTGTCTACATTGTTATTTTGTTATGATACCCTAGTAACAAGATGACACTAAGTAGGGATTTTAAGGGTAAACTAGATTATCAGGAAAGATAAATTTGTGATGATTTTCTAGAATAACTTGATAAATCTACTAATGTTTTTTCCAAGGTGAAAGAATTAGTGCCAATAAACCCTTTTTTTAAATTAGGGATGATATTACAATAAATCTCACTGGATGAGAGATGCAACTATTAGTGTATCTGGTTTAGCTCTTTTAAAAGTAGTATTTTCTTGGAGAAATGCCTTTGCTTCTGGTAATAATATTTGGCAATTTGATGTGGAGAAACTGGTGGTTCTGAATTTTTTCATGGATGTTGACATCCTACTCCAAGTGGAAAATAATTATGATCCAGTGACCAGGGTAGTAATTGATGTGGATGCTCACCCTCTGATAAGCATCAATGTTGATGAAATTCTTGAAGTTTTCCATTTAAGTGAGCTCTATGTCCACATTTAAGAAATAAATTTTCAATCCATCCCAGAGGTGTGCAAATCTCAAAGAGATTATCTTAGGATTGGATATTTTAGGGAATATTTTGACAAGATTTGGCGATTGAGTATAGTGGGTCCTAATACCCCAGAGCCAATTAAACTGGAGTACTTCAATTTGAAGGCAAAGGGTATGTATTTGACGTCATGTCAAATTTTTGGAGAATATGTATACGCAGTAATGTATATCCATTTTATGTTCATGATGGTTCAGATCCTTCACCCTCATCCTGTTGATGTTTTTGAATTTGCACCTTTTATTGTTGATTTAATTCACAATAGTTTAATTGGTATTCAAAAATAAAAGGTGGATAAATCATTTGGGTGGCATTCAATGTTGATGCACATGTTCTTATACAAAGGTGCATATTATTTTGAGAAATAAAATGATCTAATGAGGATGAAGGATGGTGAGGAAATGAAAGTTCACTTATGGAGCTTAGATTTATCTTGGGATAGAGAAGATGCCAACTTTCTTTCTTTTGATAGATTATTTACATCAATGCTTAGAGCACTTTTATTTCTTGAGAATCTTAGGATTCCAAAAGCTTTATTGTCTTTCATAAGACCAAATAAATATGCTAAGGACATCAAAATTGTGCACAAGTGTGGGGATATCATATTTTATTTTGTTTCAACTATTTTTAGACTATATGGTTTTCGAGGAACTCCATATCTACTTCCCTACCAAGTACTATTGAAGGTTGGACTTTCTGAGATTATCAGATAGATTGGTGGTCTACAATAGATTGCATTAACTGGGAAGAACCAGGGTTCTATCTTTCCCACTATTACTTTTGTCCATCAATTTATTATTACTGTGGGTGGATGGGTGTACATGGATAAGGTTCTGAAGCCTTATAGACTAGCAACATCAGTGGCAAGGTGTGCTGATCCTAAGGGTGGTCTCAGTGATATGTTCAAAAAGAAGACTAGGTGCATAGAAATGAACAACCAATTCCATTTTCCTGAAGACATTATTAGAAATGAGTTCTCATTACAAGAACAAGAAGTTAAGAAGGGAAAATGGCTAGTATACTAGAAGATTCTTGATTTTGTACAACATTTTGATAGGGATTATGATCCATTAAGGGATCCCAATCCCTTTGAAAGGAAAATTGATGTTTTAATGAATCATTTTGAAGACATTATGTGAACCTTGAATCAGAAGAAAGATGTTGTCATAAATTTAGTGCCAGAAAAAGATAAATTTGTCTTACGAAAGATAGCTTTTTCTATACTTGTACCACCAGGGGAATATTTTTTCCACCAAAAATTAGGATACACTATGGTAATACCCAAGGGATGTACATCCTATAGGGGTTATAGAATGCAAGATGTTATTTCTTCCTATAAGAGGATTGAGGAGAAAAGACATGTTAAGGGGCCTTCCACCTTAAAGGGAAGAGAACTATTAACATTGATCTTGAGTCCCATCCTTCTCCAAAGAGGCACAATGGAAGAAGATGCACAAAAAATGGGAGATATATATCCACCTTCTCAATCCCCATTGCATGTTGATTAACAAGGAGAATTAGAGCATTTGATACAAATGGGAAGCATGGGTAAAATATGTGTCACCCATCAGGAGATTAAAGAAGGGATACCAAAAGCACCACATAGGGCTGAGATGGATCTAACTATAGAAAATTTTGCAAGCAAAGAATTGGAACCTGTCAGTAAATAGGATAGCGACGAATTCTTGGCAAATGACATCTTTACATGAAATCTAGAGGTTTTATGCAATTTCTTTAGAGAGTCCATATCAATCAATTTAAAGAGACATGCCAAAAGAGGCAAGAGGATCAAATAGATAAGGACATGGATACTATAGAGGCTATGGTGAAATAGGAAATGATTGAGAAATTTTAGAAAATCACCCCTAAGGAGGGAAGAGAAATGGTTATAAGTAGAGGAGTCCTTATTCTTCCAGAGTGGGACAAAGCTGATACAATTTTGTCTGATGTTGTGAGAAAATAAACAAAGCATGAACATGACACAAAGGAAGTAGCTAAAAAAGCCATTAAAGGGGTATTTTTTAGTGAATATTATGCTACCCTTGTGAGGTGGTCTCTTAAGAGAGAAGAAAATAGAAAGAGCAATGAGCTTGTTAAGGTTGACTATTTTTGTAACCTAATGGTAAGAAGAGTTGGAGAGACCTTAGGTGTGGAAGAATCCAGTCCACTATTAGAGACTGCTATGTTTAGCGTGAAGGTGGAAGAAAAGGAGCATAAAGAAAAGGAGGATATCAAGTCTCGGCTAGAAACCTTCCTTAAAGCCTATAATAATTAGATGAAAATGAATATTGAAAATGATAGAATAATTGCACAATTGAGAGGCCACCAATCAATTGAAGAATATCCTCAAAGAGTAATGGCTAATTATCTTGCAAAAACTTCATCCTCTAGTCCTATTATAGAGGTTCCCCTTCTCAAATGCCCTCTAGTTCTAACTCAGAAAAAAATATTAACTTGGAAAAAGAAAAAACTAAAAGTTGAGAGAAAGAAATTAGAGGAGGAAATTGAAAAATTTAAGCATGAAAAATATATGGAAAATCAGAGATATGAGGAGAAGGTGAGGAACACAATTTTTCAATTTATTGATGGAATAGAGCCAAATATTCTTTATTTGAGTGGAGAGAGGATAATAGGCACTCTAAATTATTTTGATGAGGATAAGTCTACTCTGGAGCCAATTTTGGATAAGTGGATAGGAAGGAGATCAAATTTAAAATTATTTCATTCTTTTTCTAAGGTCAGGGATAATATTCATATCAAAATAAAGGCCACCTACAAGTTTGTTAAAATATTGTTAGAATTTGAAATAAGAAGAGTCATCAGCCAGAGAAGAGATATTTTCCGACATTTTCAAGATAAATGGAAAATTGAAAAATAAGGGAAACTGCATGGGAGACATAAATGATGAACTATCTATTAGACTAAATAGCATCATAAATATTGTGAGTACTATTTTTTTTGTTCAAACCATGGAGATAGTTAAAAATACCAAGTCTCATTTTGGATTTTGGGGAAAGGAAGTTCAAAGAATGAAAACATAATGGGATGAGTTAAACAACAATACGGTTGAAATTTTTAACTTCCCTTGTCTTAGTGACGAGGCGTTTGCATCGTGGAAGGGAAGGTATACTTTAGGCTACATTTCTTCAACATCGTGAGGTTGCCAACAATCACAAATAGATCTTGCACCTAGAAGAATGAACACAAATTTTACACTTGGCGAAGGGAGAATAATTTTGAAGTTTTTGCAAAGGCCCTATGGTCAAATGAGAAATTGCTTTTCAAATCTTGTAACAATTAGGTTTTTTGTCTTCTTGTAATTTTGTCTTACATAATGCACCATCATTAAATGTCTTTTTCCTAAATAAACAAAAGCTTGTTGCAATCCTTTCTCTATAAAAGGATTTCCAAGAGCATTTAGAAGGGGCTCAAAAAATAGAGTTATCAAGTTGTATACAAGTTTTTCAATTAGGGATATAGTAGATTGTATTAGATTGTGTCATAATAGAAATAAAAAGTTTCAGATCTTTTGCATTTATAGAAGTGTTGTATAGTTGAAGCATTTTGTAATACAAGATCATGATTCTTTATACTTAATACAAATATCCAGATTTTAATCTCTCTTTTGTGTCTATCTCATGAGTTTTAAATTTCCTTATTCATTGCACAGAGTTTATATGTGACATGTATGTTTTTATTCTTGAGTATTGATCTAGCATGAAATTAAATATTGCTTTGGAGAAAACATAGATTAATTTTTTATGTATACAAGGATCTTATAAGAAGTATGGGTTTGGGTTAGTTGTATTTATGGCTTTGAATCTTTGACAATAATTGGTTTCTCTATTCTACATTTGCATAAGAGATTTTTCCCAATGCATAAGGCACTGGTTAGAGATTAGTACTTTCTATAGTAATGCATGTTTAGTTGGGTTCGACTATATTTTGAAAATCTAAAATTACTTAAAAATCATGTTAATTTTTATGGTGGTTGTTGTATGTTTTCATGATAATTGAAAATTAATGAATGACTGGTTTCCATTCAACATTTTCTTATCATTTTTCTGTTGTTCTAAATTTTGAGAAAGTTGTAAAGTATCATATGTTGAGCTAGATTAGGTGTACCCACCTTGGTCCTATAGAACCAAAAGTGTAGAGGGTAGTCTTGTCCCTATAGTTGGTCCAATTACCATAGATTTTCCATATTGGGAATTAACCACTCTTTAAGATCTATCCATAGGTATATTGGTAGCTTTCAAAGCATAACATCATTTTCAAACTCCAACATGGTGAAAGACACATTTCACATCAAATGAGGTGGGTACATCATAAAGAATGAGTCAAGTTGTATGACATAGAGAATTTTGGGAGGTAAAAGTTATGGGTGTCTAATTTTTTACTTGTGATAAATCATTGTTTAAATTTTGTATCATTTATTCAAATTTGAAAAGAAAAATTAATAATTTATTCCCTTTTTATTAACTTGATATATGTTTAGGGGTGGATAGAAAAATTGTACATGGTTGCAAGAGGATGGAGAATAAATGATCTTTGCCTTTAGTTATGAGCACAAATTTTCACAACTAGATGTTGACCACTCAGGATTACTCATGTTTTTGTTGTCACTACATTGCTGAAAGCTACAACGAGTGTAAAAACTAGGAACGTGGATATGTAGTTGAATGTAATTGTGTGTCACTTTTTCTTACTGATACATTAGAACATGAAGATAAAAACTTTGATGAAAATCATTTGATTTCTACTAATTATGACTATATTTTAGGATTGGTCAAAATTGGTAAGTATAATATAATTATGAATTGACAGGTGTACATATCTATCTATGTAGATTGAATTAAGAATATTTTTTCATGTATTCATTTGTTTTTGAGGAGACATCATGCAGTGATTGCTGAACCTAGAAATGTGAAAGGAGTTTATTACTATTTATTGTGATGCACTATAGAGAGGATGAACTTAACTAGAACTAAAGAAAATTATGGGATTTTGTTTCCCACAAGTTTGAATGCTTTACTTGAAATTAAATTGATGAAATTTTATTTCCCACGGGTTTAAACATGTACCAATTTTAATAAAATTTTAAACAAAATTAATGTTGTTAAAATTTGTAGTGCAATTTCAATTATTTTAGAGGGAACATATTTAAGACAAATGAGATTAGTACGACATTGGATTCAGTTTGTTGATTATTAACCAGACAATAAGGTATCTCAATATAGTCACCTAGTAGGTTCTACCTCCATTCTTCTTCATTCAGTTAAATCTCAATGTGGATATCATAAGTGGAGACTAGATACTGAGGATCTTGAGAGGATATTAAATGTTCTCAAATAATGGGTTGAGCCACTTGAGGTTGTATGAATAATAAATTAGATATGTATATTATTCTTGTTTGTGACTTGATTACAATGGATTATAATTTGTTGATCTATCTTTATGATGGATTATACTTGGGTACATCATATCTTCATGATGTATTATACTTGGGTAAGTGCACCAAATTGTTGGTAAAAAAAGTGGCGACATAAAAAAAAAACTCAAAGATTTACATAACCCATGTGGGTTATTTGAAATTCCAAATATTTAGGCTAGGTAAAACCAAGCCTAAAAAACAATTAAAAAAACTTATATTTCTTCATAACTCATGTGGGTTCTGAAGAACTAAAAAAATTTCATCATAACCCGTGTGGGTTACGAAGAAATAAAAAAACTTTCTTCATAACCCATTAAGGAAATACGAAGAACTAAAAAAATTTCTTCATAATCCACACGGGTTATGAAGAACTACATTTTTTTTTTAAAACCTTACCAAAAAAAAAAAATTTCATCATTTTGTTATAATCTAATGTAATAATAGTAAAATAAATTTAATAAAAATCCAAAAAAATAAGACAAATCAATCATCTGAAATCAAA
The DNA here is from genome assembly GCA_018584345.1 of Thuja plicata. Taxonomy (NCBI): domain Eukaryota; kingdom Viridiplantae; phylum Streptophyta; class Pinopsida; order Cupressales; family Cupressaceae; genus Thuja; species Thuja plicata. The sequence continues at coordinate 1,814,559 of MU224608.1, read as the reverse complement.
TGTGACAAAAAAACATGAAAACTTGTCTGATACTATCGCAAAAAGACATGAAAAAAAATAGTGGGCCCTTGGAACCAGTTGCAATGCTATTTTTTTGGTCGATGGGAATAATATATTTAGTTCAATGGAATATGTACATGTTCCATTAAGATAAAAAGTTTAACGTTTATATTTCCACATAGAGCATGTTCTTCATAACCCACATGGGTTATAAAGACTATATTTGTTTTGAAAACCATACCAAAAAAATAACAAATTATCATCATTTTGTTATAGTCTAATGTAATAACACTAAAAATAATTTTAATAACAATAAAAAAAAAAGATAAACCAATCATCGAAAATCACATGTGACAAAAAAAATTGAAAACATGTCTCATACTATCAGAGAAAGAAAAGAAAAACAATAGTGTTCCCATGGATCAAGTTACAATGCTATTTTTTTGGTCGATGGAAATAATAAATTTTACTCAATGGAATGCGTATGCCACTAGTAGAATTGGCACCTTTTTTCAACCAGAAATTGGTCTAATTTTCTACCAATATTGGTCGAATGATCCACAAATTGCTTTGTCGCTATTTTACTAGTCAAAATTTTGATACATCCTTGATAAGGTCGAATGTTCTACACCAATATTGGTTTATAGTGGCAATTGAAATTGGCTAGTTCTAAATGGTGGTTTCAACCAAAAGTTGTTGAAATGTTTGGCCTGTCCGACCAGGATGTAAACCCACAACGCAAAACTTTTGACACAAAATGGTTGATATGTAGAGTAACCTGCCTAGCAGTTTCAACCATAATTCATTGAAATGTTTATCCCATCCGACCAGGATGCCAAACCCACAATGAAACATTCAGACATAAAATGGTCAATATGCAGACCAACCTGTCTAAGGGTTTTGACCAAAGTGTGTCAAAATATTTAGCACATCCGACCAGGATGCCAAACCCATGATGAAATATTTTGACACAAAATGGTCAAAAGTTTGACCAAGAAGGAATGTTGCAAAAAAAACACCTAAAGATAAATATCCAGAGTAATCATAAATTGCATCCTAGTCAGTGATTAGTCTAGATATTTATCTTCAGGTGTTAGTTTACATTAATATATATTTAGATGATAATTTTTAAAAATACATAAAAAATAGACCAATCATTCAACATCCAAAATTTTTAGAGATTGAAAAAGTTACAAACCATGAAGCAAGCTATTCCAACTTTGACACAATCCTAACTAGCCATCACCTTGAGCTTTGATGTAGCCTATAACACACAAAATTTTCTTTGCTCACATGTTCTTGGAATTCATCAAAATCGTAATTCATAGAAATTGAGTAATATGTAATAGAACATAAATCCAATACTTGTAATGCATATCCACACCAAACCAAGGTGTGCTTAAACATGTTGTAGAAGAAAAAAAGCATCCCCTGCCATCCCACTATCCCCATCTCTAGAACACCATGGAAGAAACCCTTCTCTTGTCTTACCCAAATACTTCAGAAAATAGCATTACCCTCTCTATCCCTCATGCATAGTGATTCATTTAACTATTTTTATATAATATTAAATACCCCTTTGCTAACTCTGATTTCATATTGTCTATTTAATGATCCTCAAAGAACTTAGATAGCCATAGGAATTGAGTCATATGTCATGGAACATGAATCAAATGCTTGTAAATGCATATCCACACCAAACCAACTTGTGCTTAAACATGTTGTAGAAGATCTATGAAAAGATCCCAACCATATAAAAATAAATATATATGAACTAGAAAAGACTCTCCAAAAGTTATTAAATTGCAATCAACTTTGACTACTTGTCACCCATAAGAGATAAACTATAGTGACATCAGAATGGGCTTGAATAATTAATTTTTATTATACCGTGAATCAAGTAAATTTTCATTTCAAAGCTTGAAAGATACAACAGCTTGAGAAAAGAGTCAAGTGTTGTTAGTACAATAGCCAATGATGGCCAGCATTAACATGAACATTCCAAATAAGTTGGAAAAATCTTACCTTTTAGATCTAAGTTATTCATCACAAATTGACAATGAATAATGTACAAATTATTAGGGAATTCAATCCAAGATCCCTATTCATATTACACCATGGCATTGAAATGAAGTTAATATTATGTCTCCTCCTTCTCAGCTTCGGCATCATCTTCTTCATTTTCCTCATCTTCTTCTAGAAGATCTGGATCTGCACCCTGCAAATGATTTTTGACAACCAAATTGCAACAAAATTTTAATGACTTGCAAACATAACATGATTAAGAGAGATTGATATGGGTGAGTAAAATCAACCTTCATCTGTCTTTCCAAATGTTCAAGTCCCTTTTTGGCTGCCTCATTATTTAGATTTATTATGTCATAACATGATTAAAATAAGTTCAATATAAATATTCTCTTCACTATTCCTGAGGAAAGTTTACTACAGGACAATTTCCCAAGTTCTAGTTAAGAAAGCGGTTTCCCATATAGGAAAATATAAAATACCGTGAGAATTTCTATAACTCACAATGTACGTGTTGAATTCTAAAATGAACAACTTAGAGTTAACATGCATACACAATGTAGCAAAGGGAAATTTACATGGCACAATGAACACAATATAGATTAATGTTTTCCATTAATCAACTTCATGATGCACACCACACTCTGAAGGCCTTAACTATGTTGAACATCAATAGAAATTCACACCAAGTATAGTCTATGCAACATTGCTATCTACCATTCTCAACAAGAGTAATTGTTCAGGATAGAAATTGATATTCAGAACCATGTACAACTCTCTAAGTATATTGTCTCATATAATTCTACTCCTCTATTATTATCTATAAATTTATTCATAAACTATAGAAAAGAGAGATGTGATCACCTAAAAAAGTTAAGAATTCAAGTGTTCTCATTAGAAGCAGAAAAGTTACAATATGGGATAGAGACGTCCTAAAAATTGGCCAATAAGCTAGTGCCTGGCCTTTATGAACTAGTTGAACTTGTCATAAATGATCATGGATATGTTGAGATTCTATCTAAAACTTTAGGGATCTCTTGAGAATTAGAATAGATACTCCAACCAGGTTTGAAAATACTCTTTGAAGAGGTTATACACACACATGTGTGCATGCACCCACACACACACAAGTATACATACATACATCTACGTATATGTATATGTATGTATGTATATCTAGATGTTCCCTAACATCCTCTATCCTTTTCATGTTCTTCTCACTAATAGTAGCTGCTACTTGAATTCATTTTTGTTTACCATGTTAGCATTTCTCATATGAGTCATTACATGTAATAGTACTGTTGCCCATGACAAACTAATTCTTAGTAATGTATGAGCTCAATATAGGCATGTTTTATCTATTTCTAGGAATATGCCTAATATTACTTCTACATAACTTATCAGTATTTATAATACTTTAGGTAAGGTTTTTATCTTCCTAAGGTAAGTTAAATTCATGCCACTTGAAGCCAAACTTGCAACCTGCACTCTCTTGGCTTTCCTGCTTTCAAATTTCACAATGGTCACAAGTACCGCTATGAAAATGAACAACTACATCATCTTACACATCTGCCAATGGCCAAGAAGTTGAAAAGCTTGGAACATGAACAATCTTTGTATCTTCTGTGTCTTGCATTATGATTGTGATTATATTTCATTAATCATCTTAGCTTTACTCAATGGATTGGGAAATGCATGCTAGCTACACACATAGTCCAATTCCTAACACACTCTCATCACTATAGAATCCTTTCTAGGATTCAACACATAGGCTTAATGCAATTTAGTTTCTATGTTGAAAATTATGCTCATATGTATAAAATCTTATTCAAGATAAATAGAAGAGCATTACTGCATTAAGTCTTGCCTATGCAGAATAATTTGTAGATTAATGTTTTAGGCCAGCCTGTTAGTTTAAGGATTTTCCTGGTGACCTCTCAAACTCAACACAGATAATTTTTGTCAAAGTAATCACCATCCCCACACTCTTCTCCATTTGTTCTTGATAACAATCCAATAAATTGCTATGAAAGTAGCATTATAAAAGAACTGATATGAAATAATGAAACAGAATCAGGTTGTATGCCTTCTATCCAATACTAGAAATGAGTTATTATGCACAACTATAACATGTAATAGAATGTTTCAATTACTTATTATCAACCTTTATTGCATTCCAAAACAAAGTCCATAAAACTATATATTAATTTTAAACACTCAATGTAGTGAAACTTAAGAGCTACACATTATATTAATTTATTGGTCTACTTGTTCTAACAAAGGAGAGAAGAATAATAATAAAAAATGAGAAAAATGACATCTTAGAATAAATATGAATCCAACACAACTAGGAAATTTTTTCTCTTCAAACTTTCAAAGATGGAAAACCCATATTTAGTTGTTGCAAATGCATTACTATCTCAATAATATTAACAAATTATTGAGTGCAATGAGTTGTTACATATGCAATCTACCCTTACACAGTTATCTTCCCATCTAAAAATCTTTTAATAAACCAATGAAACCATTCTTCCTTTGATTAGTACATTTCATTAATCTTAATGTGAAACATACTTTCCTTTTCTATTTATAATCGATGTTCATGCTAGAACATCCTCTCAATCTTTAGAAGAATCATCTTTCAATACGAAAATACAAGTCATTTTCTATTTAAAATCTTGTTTTCTATAGTCAATATTCTACATCACATAGTCAACTATGCCAACTTTATAATCCCTAATTGTGTTGTGCAAGATAGTCTTTGTAGTCACTACTTTGTCACGTAAAATATCATCTTCATGAACATAGGTCTATCCCCAAAACATAGTTTTCCCTCATATTATAATTGGTGATCATAATCCCTTGAAAAATCCTCTAAAAAGTTAGACCAATTCTAAGAGAGACCATGCAACATTGTAGTGGAAAGGCTGAAGTTCATTTCTATTTTAAATATATAATTAAGAGCACTACTCTGTAGGAAATATTTCCAAGGCTCTAACATATTTTTCAGAAACAAAGATGAAATATCTATAACTATTGGTATGTATGATTGGTGTATGCTCATTATATTTAATTTCTCATTATTTCAACCAATTAACATGTGTCAATATTCTTTAAAATACTTCCGTTTTGTTTTATCATAACATTGAAATGACAACTTTACATTTCTCTTGGTGTGAAAAAAAAAATATTGCTTCTATATATGAATCCATTTTAACTACACAGATTTTGTACTTCACCATCTGATTCTCTCTGCAAGGAATAGTAACACCTGATAATTCAAAATATGTAAAAGGTTTCTACACACAAAATGAATATTCCAGTTAGACATACCACAAATATTTTTTCTAAAGTATTTTCTTGCACACTAAAAGCTCGAAGGATTTCTTGTAAACTCATTTGTGTCTCAAACAAGTATTTCTTTGTCACCAATATTCCTTCGATCTATTTAAGCAGTAGCACAAAGTGGTATTTGATTAGTGGAAAACATATTGCTATGCTCTAATAGATTATATATAAAAATGAACTAATTCTTGGATCAATACTTGAATTTACATATTACTATCCACTTGGATAGAATTTTTAGAATGAGTATATTTATCATCTACATAGCCTAAAATGAATATACTTCAAAATATAATGGCCTACTAGTGCAAAATGTAAGTACTCGTTATATCTGAGATTACAATGCTTAACATGGATGCTTCCAAAATGGTTTGTCTAAGGCTAAAGATGCACAAGTGAGACACCAAAAATAACTACACATGCAAAATGGAAACCTACTAATTATCAACAAACCTATACATGAAAAAATATATCTTGTCAATTTTCCCTACACATGCACATGAAAACAACATTATTAACACAACTATACATGTAAACTACAACCTATCAATTATCAACACACTTGCACATGCAAACTTCAAATTACTAAATATTAAGTAATTGTTCTAAACCATCCACTTAGCATGTCATTCAAACACAAAATAGAATATGCCTACATGCATAACATGGAGAGCTTTCAATGAGTCACACCAATTAGATAGTTTAGGGGGCTTGTGGAGAATCAATTAGACTACATTGTATATTATGAACCGTTGGCTCATCAAAGAAAGATGCATCCACTAGTGGATAGACAAACCATTCAATGAAATGAGGTGGCTATCTGACAAGGTAACTATCAACTATAACTCTAGTAACTCATACAAAGTGTGATGCCTAGCTCTTAAAAGTAAGATTCGTGTCAAAGGTAACAGACAATCTGACAAGGTAACTATCAACTATAACTCTAGTAACTCATACAAAGTGTGATTCCTAGCTCTTAAAAGTAAGATTCATGTCATATATGCTGCTAGTGAATGAAGATAACTCAAGTTGTCACTCCCATAAATGATAGCATATAGTGCACTTATAATTGGATTTAACATATGAAAACATTCTCGAGATAAAATAATTAAATCATCACTGAATAAATGCTAAGAGTTGTTAAGGTTGTGACACCTTGATCCTAACATATTCCCACTTATTGACAATATTTGAAGATCTAATGGAAACAACGAGATTTTAATATTTAAGAGTTGTGAGGCCCATAAACTCTAAAAACCATCTAAAATTATCAATGTTCACTGGCTTTGTCACTCCATTTACAATATTTATCAAAGTGTGTAATTTATATAATTAAACATTTACATCTTCCATCATATCATGAATAAAATGAAATTGTGCATCAATTATTTTGTTTTGACATGGAAAGTAGGAATATTTGGTAAGCAAGTGGCACTTTTACAATCATTATAGATGGTAATCAGTCCCCCATTAAAACCAATAGATAGTAATCAATCTACATCAAAACCAACATCTAAACATGATTGTCTAAGCTAAATTATTTTTGATGCAATGGATAGGGTGGTGGAATGATAAACAAAGTAAGGTATGTGAATTTGGTTTATAAATGAAATATTCTTCCAAGTGCACAATGGCTACAAGAGACCCAACTCGACAAGGCTACTCTAAATGTAAACCGATCATCGATTTGGTGCATTTGGAGTATACAAGGATGTATTAAGGTGGTTTTGTTGTTTCTAGAGTTTTCTCTTAATTACAATGATGAAATGTCTTCAAACTAGCCTAGAGACCTAATTAGATAGTCTTGTAGCCCTGTAGTGACCTTTTTGGTCTCAAAACTCTTCACTTTCCCTCAACACTAGGAGAAATCAATACATATTTAGACACCCTTTTCACCATATGACAATATATCAAAGACTTAGGTACTGGTATTTTGGACCAAATTGCAGTACCCTGACTATACCCCTATAATTACAATAAAAAATTGATGATTTAACAAAGAAACTATCATGTAAATTTCCCCAAGGTATCAAATCTTGGAAAATGTCATTAAATGACTCAAAACCCCTAATTATAAGAGGAATTAAACCCAAAACATTTGGAACCCCAAAAGCCCCAATTTAGTTGCTTCAAACCCTTGATTCTAGGGCTTTGCCAATCTCGGCCTCCCGCGTACTTCTTGGTTTATTTTGTGATTGATCAACCATTCATACCACCATAAAATATTGTTAAAATCATAAAAACACTATTTTGTTAAGCCTGATCTTCCACTGTTATACATAGCCATCAATTTCATTAGAAAACCTTCTCTAATTAGGTGGTGATCACTTCATTACTCAAAATCTCTACAAGAAAGATCATTAGCACTTATAATACATTGTTAGTTTACTCATTCCATGGATCCTAGGCTTCTGCACCCATGGAATGGATCCTATTTACAATTTAACCTTCAAAATAGATGAAACTTAACAAAATAAGACTTAGTTCGCTGGAAGTGAAAATAAAGTCATGTAGGATGACTCTTAATGCATTGGACAAAGTAGAGAATAGTTTTAGATTTCTTACTATTCCAACATGAATTCATAAATCAAACCAATGAACAATGAAATCCCTCAATAATGCATAAAAATATAAAATGTGCAGACTGAATTCTTCTTTTATTGAAATATCAGTGACTGTCTATATACTCTAGGCCCCCTACCCGTACAAATGGAGTTGATTAAAATATAAGAAACCAAAACTTAACTTCCCTAACCTCTTCCAGCCTATTATAGGGATTATTTGAGTGTTTAGACACTAAAACCCCCTTTCTCTCCAAAATGGCGACTTATCCTGCTATATCGTACACTCTTAACAATTTTGTGGGGTTTGGGGCGAAGACCCAAATTTTTTTTTGACAAGATAGTTATATTTAATTTATGAATGCTACGTGCAAATTACATATTGTTAACATATATTTCTACTCTGTGTGAGGAAATGGGAGTCAAAAGGAACTGATTTAACACTTCACTTACTCAAAAACACAAACCAATGAAATAATCCAGATTAGGCCAAGAGAGGTTAAGGCACTCAAGAAGAGAATACTTGCACAAAATGAAGCCAAATAATGCTAGACAAGTTGACTATTGGCCCTTCTAGTTTTTTATTTGATAGTTTCCTGACAATGACACATTCAAAATGCACTTATGAGTAAAGACCTAGAATAAATGAAATTGATTAAATAATGAAGGTATGTTAGTTTGAGCTTCACTTGGTTTCAAGAATACTTTAGTATTCTCTACTTAACAAGGCCAACCACGTGAAGGTGGAAGCTCATCTAGCTTCACCCACCCCCAACCCAACCCCNCCCCCCCCCCCCCCCCCCCCCCCCCCCCCCCCCCCCCCCCCCCCGCAAATCAATCTAAGTTCCCCATTAACATCTAATTACACACTTCATTCATCCATTTATGAACTATAACATTTAATCAATACAATCACATAACATTCATTAATATGATATAACATTCATTAATATGAAACACTAATCAAGAATTCATTAACACATAAAAATATTCATTAACATGACATAAAATTCAATATCAATATGCAACATTCATAGATAATTACTTAAAACAACATTCTTTCATTATCGAACAAAGTTAATCGAACAAGTTTTATCAAAGAGCATTTTTAAGAAATCATTTTTTGGGGGGGATTTTCTTAGATTTCTTAATGAAAAGGCTGATAGGAGCATCAATATCTTCCCCTTCCTCTTATGGATATGATCTCAAATTATGACGCTTCCCCGTGTTTTGAGGAGCAAGAGGTTGTTACACTAAAGGGGGGTCTGTTGCAGTAACAAGTAAATGGGTTAAATTTGCATACATTTTTTTATTGTTACATGTATTTCATTAACCAGCAGAACATAACATGAATTTTTCTTTACCTGACAATTTTGCATCGTGTACAATAACATTTTGATCATTCGCCACCTCAACATGCTCAAGATGCTCTAATTTAAATATTCAAAAAAGGTTACATGGCCAATTGCAATTAAAGATGTTAAATTCTATTAATAATTACAAAATTTATTTCCAATAGAAAATTAATACCTCCACCACTGTGATGCACATCATGGCCTTCGTCGCACCTAAGTTCTGTGATAGGATTTGAAGGTTGTAGTGAAATGTCCTACACATTTTTATCATGAAATAGTCAATTTATCTTCAAAATTTACTATTCAGTTTGATTTACTTTTCATTTGACCAATTTACATGTTTCTCATCTAGTGCAGTAGATTCTTCATTATGTCTTTCAGATTCTTTGCGTAGGCATGTAGCCATGACTCTATTCTTTTGTCTTCATCCATGGGCTCTACATTGAATTTCATGCCCTATATTTTTTGTTTAATATTCTCAGTTTTGCATATATGATTTGATTAAACAAAATTATTTGCAACCTTATATATAAAAATTTGATATGAAATTCCAATGCTTCTACTTACAAGTCGAGAGTGAAGTTTCATATAGCCACCGGAGCCAAGTTTGTGTTGGCCAACCTTTTTTAATCTCGCTTCTATAGCTTTTGGTGTTTCTTGCACTCTATGAAAATTTTGAAACATGTTAGATTATATATTTACAAATATCACTAATTAGTACATGATTACATTCTACTTAATACTATCATGACATACCTTCTTTTATCATCTTCCAGTTGAATTCCTCTACCCTTTAGCCTTTTCTCTTTTGCATCTTCTATTATTTCATTCCACTCCATCAGTGGAATCATAGGAGGATGCTTGTACTTTGGGTTATACTTTAGAGCCCTTCTATATTTGTCCCTCACAGTCTTTATATGTTTTGATGCTTTTTTAAGAATCAGGACATTGTCAAAAGTTTTATTTCCAAAGAGGTCCTCTGAAGATTTAATGAGCTGATTTTTAAGTCAGCATCTTGTTCATTCCACCTTTTTTGAAAAAACAAAAATTGTTTGATATCATAACTTTAATATAGTACAATAAATGGAAGACAAGAAAAATATTGTACCAATATTATGAAGCTACATACCTTTTACGTATGGTGGGCCCAAATAGCTTCAATGTAATTTCAAAAAGAGTATCATAAAAAACATCATTTCCTATGAAAACGTCATGGGATTATCAGTCCATAAAGAGTTATGTATAAGTAAACTACAATTACACTATAAATAATAACAATTTTAAAGCACCTGGAAGCTTTGGTACTTTTAATGGAAACATATTTTTCTTGGTCAACAATAATGACCCTGCAAATGAACCAGTACTAGTAACACGGGCTGATATAGGAAATAGTTGTAATTGACCTTCACTAGCACTCATCTTTGTTCTTGTAGCAAGTGTATGGGTATCTATTAGTGCACAAAATAGGTCCATGTGTATAAAATTCAAAGAAGAAAAATAATCAATGCATGATTAGCACATAACAAAATATATAAAAATAAGGTTTTACTAGTTCTAGCTAGTACAGAGGAAGATGTTTGCAAGCTCTTTGTTGCGGATAATGCAGCCGATAATATCAAATTGTTGATCAAAGGAGGCGTTTTCACTTCATTATGAGCTAAAGAATAAATTGTTAGCAAATAAATTTGGAATGGATAAAGATTAAATGGGGTACTAGAAGCATCCCAAACATAAGTTGAGTCAATAATGCATACAAAGGTTAAAGGAATGGTTAAAGGTTTAAGGATTATTTACATGAAAGTTGTGCACTACAACCATCACCAAATTGACCACGTCTCACAGATTTCAAAAAATCATGTAAGAAGAACACATCATATTTTACATCATGCCCATAACATAGTATAAAATATAAACATCTATTGAACTTTAATTACTTCTTACATTCATACAATTGACTCTGCGTATCAATTCATCTTTGAGTGCCTCTGTCTCCTCAATTTTGTTTGGAATCATCACTAGGTTAATAATCTCTTTCGTATATTTATTTTGAATTTGACTGGCCATGAAGATTGGGTTAGAGCTACGTGCGATGTCATCTAAAAATGTCGCCTTAATTTTAGATCGCAATTGATCTATTGTCATTATTGCTTTTCCCTATCAATAAGTATCAAGTTGTGACATCAATATCAATAAAATTCTATCAAAATAATTACAAAGCCATAAAGAAAAGAACATAATAATATGACAGTTGTTTCTATATAATTTATATAATTACACTAATTAAGGTTTACCTTTGATGAAGGTGTGTGAGGATCAACATCGCCGGTTGTGTCTCGTGGTGGATCCATGTCACCCAGTGGAAAAGATTAGTAATTCTTAGCAATTAGTAGTGAAATGAACATAATAAACTTACCCAAAAATTTATTAATAAAACAATAGATTGTATATTGGAGTCAATATTAATTGGAGGCAATCAGTTTCAATGTTATACTTACTAGTCCCACGATAGGGAGCTTTTTTGTATCTACATGATTCAAATCGTAATCTATCAGAAGCTCTTCCTCTGCACTTATTGATTTTATCACACATACAAATACACAATTTCCCTTGCTTGCCTCAAATATACAATTCGACCGCTTATTAGTTGACACAGGTCAAGAAATATTTATAAAACCTGCAATATTTACTATTGCTTTGGCCTTCCATCAATATACATATCAAGCCTTTTAGTTTGATCATTTTCTTTGCATTGTATATAATTTGCTGACAATGCATACCTCCACATACTTTTTTTATATTGCACAATCTGCATCCAATTATTGTAATTTTAACAAGGTCCTACAAACTTCATCAATTCAAGAACTTGATTATAACTGACCTTTATGCCATCCATGGAAAATAAGCGCAAACCATGTAATGAAGATGGAGCTATGCGATATATCCTTTTGTTAACAAAAAAATAAGTGTTAATTGGAGGTAGTTCCTTGGGTACTCATTCTTTTTGAAGATGTGTGTACCTTAAGGGAACCTTGTTGTCACCTTTGGTCTCATTATCATAAGAACATGAACCCCTCTCAACAAGGAAAAATTACATTCATTTATTGAATTTTCTTCTAATCTTTTAACCTCTAGTTGATCTCCCTATTTTAGACCTACTAGATGTCTCACTTTTGTCTTCTACTCCCTCATTTTACTCACTTGAGGAAGACAGATCAGACAAATACCTATTTGGTGATACGTGCAATCCATCAAATGAGAGACATAGTAGGATCTGTATATTTTTTTGACTAAAGAGAAGGAAACCAAATAATAAATTATACATGTCGATCCATGTCAAAGGCGTTAAATTTCTTGCATAGGTAAATCATTTATCTTAAGTTAGCCAAAAATTACATGATATGTAAGCTACAAATTACATATAAGACAAAATTTACATGATGCAAAATATACTCCATGACATTAGAGTTCAACACATAATAACTTAATTATAAAAATATACAATTCAAACAAATTTCTATGAATAAATCAATACCTGATACGTGGCATTAATCATACCTTGACATAGATCACATTGATCATGTTATTGATTATCCTCTTCATCCATGTCATCATCATCATCATCATCATCATCATCGTACTTGTCACCTTGATCATCATCATCATTGTCATTGTCATCATGACCAACACCACCACCATCTTTATCACCATCATCATCATCATCTTCATCACTATTTTCATGACCATCCTCATCATGACCATCATAACCCTGATCAAAACCATCTTCATCACCATGATAATCATCATGATCATCACCACCATCATTGTTAGCATCACCAGAATCATCACCATTTTCTTCTTCTTCTTCTTCATTGTGTAACAGTCATTCGTGATCATCATTTACTTCATCTTCTGATTCTTTAGTATCATCTTCTTCCTGCATCACATTATACTTTACCGACCTTCCTCTTGGATCATGTCTAACAAAAAATGACCAACCTGGTTTATGTGGAACGCCAAAGTAAAACACTAGCTCACATTGGCTTGGAAGAACATATGGCTCATCTCCAACTGGCTCAAATGACCTTGTATTAATCATTGTAAATCCACTATCATGTTCAATAATAGTCCTATAAGGATCATTTTTATTCAGTCGTAGCCTATACCATTTGACAACAAATAGAACTAATTTTAATGAATTAAAGTCACACTCAAGTATATCATCCAAAATGTCATAGTATCGATTTTCAGATTGTTGAGGATGAATGTCATTTCTAGATGAAATATTAGTAACATCGAAGATTGCACTTATCCCAGAATCACAATTTTTCTTCATGTCGTCTAACTTTTTTATGCAAAATTTATAGCCATGGTAGTACATAGCTTTGTGGTGTTTGATCTGCAATTATTCAAACTTGTCAAGATTATTTGCATCGATGCATGTATTTATATTAAACTTATGGGTCATGGTTAGTAAATTTATATGTACCTTTCTATCTCTTAAACAATATGCTATATCAAGTACCATTGGTGTAACATTGGGATCTCCATTATGATAAGCTTATTTAACCAATGATGCAACACCATCCCATGTTAATGAGTGACTATTTTCTTGAGATTCTTGAACCCATACCATCATCCAATCAAGATTGTTTTCAATATACAAATGTAGTGCATCCCACTCATGACCAACTGTAAAGAAAACCAATAGACTTCTTAGAAACAACTTATATAGAAGATTTATAAGAATTAATAAACTACAATAACATGATATAATTACCTCTCACTTTCCTCAAATTACCTTTCCTCATCAAGTACTCCCCTTTGAATTTGTTAATAGACTTGTGATCCCAAATTCAATCTACATCGATATTTGTTGTAAACTTGGGAAGATATTCACTAATGTACACCATGGTCAAGTATACCATATATCCCTCCACCATAGAACCCTCAGGATGTACTCTTTGTCAAACCAAGTCCTTCATAAATTTCATGTGACTCTCAACCATCCACATTGACCTAGTTTGTATAGGTCCACACAATTCAATCTCCTCAACTTGATGTATGAGGTAGTGTTCTTGAGCATTGAAAAAAGTTCGAGGTAGAAACTTTTGCATTTCACACATAAGCTGGAGAATTTTTCTCTTCCAATATTTTATATCTTTTTTATCAATTTCTTTAGATGATAACCACCTAAAAAAATATACAATAAATTACATAAAAATTAAAGCAAGTCATATATATATTATTTGTACAAGTCTAAGAAATAACACTTCTAACCTCATTTATTTTCCAAGATCGTATATAACTTGTTTAACACTATTGTCAAACTGGTGTGGAAGGGATGGAGGTAGGAAGTACTGCAATAATTAAAAAATGATCTTTTCAATATAGTGTAAAATAATACAATAAAAAGTACATACAATTTTACAAATATATTGTAAATAGAGAACATGACTTACCTTGACAAAGGTATGCCAATCATGTGTTTTCAACCCTGACCCAAAATCACCTTTCTTTGATACAAGACTTCTTATATTTGAACCAAATCCAGTTGGAAATTATGTTAATTTTATGACTTCTTTTAATGCATCACTTTGCTCCTTAGTTAATAACCAAGGAAGGGCACTCGTATTTATGCGGTCTTCATTGCTATTTGATTCAATGAATTTTTCAGTGCATGATTGGATTCATGAATGTCATTACAAATTTTGGCAATTTTTTCTTTGTCACACTTTCCATCTAATATTTTCTATAGTGTCTCTATTACATTATTTCCAATATGCATAGCATCAAAAAAATGCACAATTGGGGGATCCTTGTAGTACAGAAACCTACTAAATTGACTAGGATAACTTTGTATTCCTCTAGGAAGTTGGACATTGATGCCTTGACAACCTTCATGACCATCAATTACATCATTAGTAAATAAAAGACAATGTCAAAATATAGATTTCAAACAAAAATCATTAGATGGAATGATATTACCTCGACGATTTAGTCTATTGTATTCCAACTTTCATAGACGAGCCGTCATTCTTCATGGCCTTGATGTTGTCTTTTCTTTCCCATTAAAAAGATGTTTTTTGATAATTCAATACTCATGATTATTATGGACAAAGTGCCTAAACTCATCGAACACCTGATTTTCTAAACTTCTTGAATGACGAGATTTCATCTTCAGACCACAAACTAGACATGTGAATTTACCCTTTGTCTGGAGACCTAAAAGATACCATACAATTGGATCATGTACAATTATCATGCGCAACTTAAACATACAACAATAATGTGTAAGCACTATAATTTATAAAAAAATATGTGACCTTAACAATATATAACATACCAAAAAAATGAGTTAGCCCAGGGGCATCATGTATTGTCCATAAAAGCATTGCATGGAATTGAAATTGTCTTTTTCCTATTGGTCTAGAGATGTCATACATAGTGACCCCATTCCATAACTTCCACAACTTGTCAATAAGGGGTTCAATATACACGTTCATATCTTTAAATTGGTGCTTACCTAGTTGAATGAACAAAAACATTACATAATTATTATGACCATTTTGATGTGATGTTTATAAATTAATTTAGATAACTATTAAATGAAAAATAACCTGGTACAATCATTGATAACATTATGTGCTCCCTCTTTTTGGACATCCAAGGAGGAATGTTATTGTTAATGAAAAAAATAGGCCACATTGAGTAAACAGATCTCATATCTCAAAATGGATTGACAATGTTCGCTGCCAATGAAAGCTTGAGATCTTATGAGGTTCTTCTTTAAATTGTGTCCATGTTGTTTCTATGTCTTCAAATGCAAAACCATCTGCAGGCATTCGCATAATGTCATCTTGACTTCTATTGTGTGCACGGTAATCCATAAATTATGCCAAGCTAGTGCACCTAAATAATTGTTGAAGACATGGAATAATTGGAATGTACCGAAGAACCTTGTGAGGCACCTTTTTATTTATTTGATCTGACCGATATCTACTAATATGACAATCAGGGAATTCTATTTCAAATTCATATTTTTTATGATATATAATGTGATCATTGGGACATGCATGCATTTTCTGATACTTCATTCCAATTTTATTCATAATGGTAGATAATTCTCAGTATGAATGAGGCAAAATGTTTGATGGTGGTAACAAAAACTCACCTATCAACCTACAACAACAAGTATGAATTGTTAATATAATAAATAGTAATGGTATGCTAACATTGAAGATGAAAAAAATGGCATACCTTAGCATATGTGACATTGCTACATGGGATAAACCATTCATAACCTTCAAGTTCACCAACAACACTATAGAAGAGAGAAGAGTTGTTTGGGAGCCTTGGTATAGGGGCTTGTATGCCTTCTCAAGTATAGGTATATCAAGACCATCTTCATCATCATTATTAGATGTGCTAGTACCATCATCATGATCATCTTGATCAGCTACACCAATACCATCTTCTTCAATCATGTCCTCTGGCACATTATCAGCTACGCTAATACCATCATCTTCAATTGTGTTCTCTGCCACAGGATCATCTTCTTTCGCGGGAGTGTTATCTTCGGATTGGATATTCACACCTCCATGTTCCTCCAGTTGGAAATCCAGATTCACCAACTGATGAAAATCATGCCCCCATTCAAGGTGACCATGTTTCCTATACTGAATCTGGGCTATTGTGATTAGAATTCTTTGATTCTTTTAGCCCTTACACTTTTTGCAAGGACAATTACATTTATCAAATTTTCTTTGGAACTGAGACCAAAATCTAGCAATTGTCTTTTTATTTTGTTCTAGGTTCATATTAGAAAGTGTGGACTTTATTCATAGGCAATTATTCGGGCTATAAATATAAAAAATCTAAATATACAAGCATTAGTAGTATCTTCTATGTAATCAAAAAATAATAAAATATTATAAAATTATACAAGATTGAACAAGTTAAATATCAAGTTTAGCTAAGACAAAGGCCTAAAAGAGATGTCATCTCATGGAATGCGTAAAAGAAATGTCATCTGATGGAATGTAATGATGCCAGATATGCACAACATGGATTTTTTTAAAGGGCTCTAGAAAATTTCAACCAAATGCAATTGGCAGGTATAAAGAAAAATTCCACAACTTTTTCTATCATCCTCCCTTCTTATGCCAAAATGGGAGCTTTGGAATAGGGTATGGAGTTCCACCAAAGCATAGAGGAAAGGGGATTTTTTCATATGTTATGGTTGCAAATTCCCTGGTAGACATGTATGTAAAATGTGGGAGCATATAGTCAGATAGATTTATTATTTTTGAGCAATTACATTATAGAGATCTAAAATAAAATAACTACAAGATAACTTGTTTTAGTTTCATTTAGGTGTAATGCAAATGCTATTTTATAAATGCTATTTAACTTGATATTCAATATTTAACTTGATATAAATTTATAACATAATACTCTTGATGTGAATTAATTTCTCCCCCAATTAAGGAGCTTATTAAAAAAAACATCTAAACCTTATTAAGGAGTCATGCTTCTTAAATTGATAAAAAGAAGGGGACTTCTTCTTTCAAGACAAATAGCCATTTTTGGATTATGTAAACTAGAACTTGCAACAGATACGTGAAGCTGCTATATTAGAGACTGTAATTTTATATAAAGACAATCACTTCGATAGAAAGAAAGTGTGAGATCGTTGATGCGTTAGAATATAATGATGCAATAGTATGGATAACGAGATTGGAAAGATTGTGATATTAGACATAGAAATAATTATATTCAAATGAGATATTGATGATTAGGAAGTTTTTGAATATATTGGAGGGGAAAATATTTCAAGGGATAAATTACAAAAGCTACAATTAATTGTTGTTCAAGGATGGAAAATTTGGGTGTATTCACAAGATGCAAAAATGTTAGATTTAAAAGATGTAGAGAAAAAAAATCTTATAGAAAGATATCAAAACCAAAATTGTAAAGGTATTGAAACTATTGAGATTGGAGATAAGAATGCTAAAGAGTTGGTATATATGAGATTTGGTTTTCAAAGTTTGAATTAGTTTATAGAAAATGGCATGTTAGTATGGAGACAATCCATGTATGAGAGTAAGAAGATAATTTTGAGTGTAATAGTAGACATTCAATATGAAAGATTTAGCATATGATTTTAACAAGGTTGTTGAATAAAAGGGAAAGAACACTTGTCGAATGTGAAGAAGTTGAGTTTCAGATGACAATAAATGAAAGAGGGAATAATGGACTTAAAGATCCAAGTAGACAAATGAGAAAAGAACTTGGAATTTTTAAATATCATTCAAAGTAGGAGGTCCATGTTGACTCTATGTAGGATAGTATGGGAAAAATAAAATAAGATTAGAGTGAATGCTAGTAATGCAAGATAAAAGGGTAAGGAAATTGAAAGTAGGTAGGCAGTGTGATACTTAAAAGGTAATTAAATTAATGAAAGATAGAAGAACATAAAAGATATCAGCATGCATTTGGATTCAAGTCCATAAAATGATACATTCTTGTTTGTATAGGAGATAGATTACACCTATGTAAACATAATAAATCTATATAAAGGTTGAGAAATTGTCTTCGTCTTAGATGTAAAATCACTAAAGAATGATGTGGGTGACAAGGAGAAAAAAATATATTTACCATCACATGAGGAAATTGGAAATTAATTTTGGGTTGCTAAAAATGGTGTCTCAAACAACTATTAGATCCTTCAAAAACCTTATTAGTACATGTGTTGATTGCCAAACTACAACCAAAATTATCTTGAATATTGTTGCAAGATAAATTTTTCTTAGAGATGCAAATAGTGTTCACCATTTAAAACATGGACAATGTTCTTGTGGAGATTATTGGTGACACAAAATAAATAAAATAATCAACAAGGAAAATAAGCAAAAAAATATATCTATTTTGAATTCTAGAAAGATCTAGCTAAGACTAATATATGAGAATGTCCAAATCGACTTGAAGGGGGGGTGAAAAGGACATGGGAAGGTTGTAGATAAATTAACCAAAACAAAAATAGTGTAGAGGATGGAATATATATATTTAATTTTTTATTATTTTGAGAGAGGAATCTAGCTAATAATTTTATCTAGAAGTTAAAATTAAGTAAATGTAAGGAAAATAAGAAAGAATGCAAAATAGTTAGCATTGGATCAATTAACTAAAACCAAAATAGTATATAGTAGTGAAGAAAAGACAACTTAATTTTATTTTTAAAGTGCCAAAGAATAGTGATATAGGATTACTTGTCTTGATCCATATCAACTTCTTAATGGTCAAAAATTAAGATTACAACCGATTTAAGTACATTGGGGTCATGAGGTATTCTCCTAAGTGTGATTCTATCATGATGCCAAAAATGGCTATTTGAGAGAGAAGAAGGGGATTGTCTTAAATTGATACAAAGAAGGGGACTTCTTCTTTCAAGACAAGAAAGGCGCTTTCCTTTCTACTATTGACAAACATCGGTTGAAGGTGACTAAGAAGAGCCAGTGCCAAATTCCAATGCATTTGTTGATATGATGCTTCAAAGAATACATTTATATTATAATCATCCTATGAAATTAATACTTTTGGATATTAGACATGACAACTTATTAAAATCATTGGTTATAGTTCACAATTTTTTATTGAGAAAAGATAATAAGACACAATTTACATAATAAATTGGTGACCTTCCAAAAGAATCAATACTTTGATATGTCTTCCTATATTTTATATGAAATTGAAAGTATGAAGGCATGGCCTAGTCTACAATCACAAGGATTCTAGGATAATACAATGCAGATTAACATTTTTTATTAACAACTTTAGCTTGAAATTAGTAACAATAACTTCAAACGGGTTAATGATATCTTACTGGTGATCATTCCTTAAGAATATATGGTTTTCATGATAATCCTTTCAAGCTGCCTCACTACTTAAGTAATAAACTCTTATGGAGGAAAATTGGCTCAAATAATAAGAAGTGTAAGGAAAGGAAGAAGGCATTGTACCCCTTTCCTTTGAAACTAACTTATTATACTTGTCAATCTTCTTTAGACGAGAGATTGAGAGATATTTGGAAAAGATAAGCTTACATTTCTAAATGACTAGAATTTTTTTGATAGCAAGAAATATGTTAAAGATCACTTGCATCTTGGGCCAACATATATTCATGTACCCAACTTAGAGGAATATTGCTCAGGTCGTGCCAGATCAATAGTGGAGTAAATCAAAGCTTTCAATCTAGAATGGGATGTAGATGAGAAGATGAT
>MU224608.1:1779031-1793190 GCA_018584345.1 Thuja plicata | reverse complement strand
ATATATATATATATATATATATATATTTTCTCTATCACATAATGTTGACTGAGTATCTATTTTATGGATTGGATTGTGGAGAACACTGATTGGATATTCCAATTCCTCCTTCCATATGCAAACAATCAAAACTGTATTAAAATAGTAAATCAATTCCCTACGTGATGAACCAAGATGGCCATCATGATCACTTCATGAGACATCAATATTGTGCATCTATATTCTAGAAGATCGGCAACTCTTTCCATTTGTCTAGATAAGGACATATTGTAATATCTTATAAATACTAAAATTATGCATAGAAGGGAAGTCATTAGATGACGGCTATGTTTGTGCTAGGTGGATACACATAGACCTAAAACCTTCCCTCTCTCCATTATGAAATCTCTTTCTATCTTCGTTGAGTGCCAAAATCTATTGTGTATTTAATGTGACTATACTTCCAATTATTAGTGCATTTGGCTCTTGACTTTAGTCTATGTCTATCGAAGGGTCTCCTCCCTTTTCCCTATCATAATCCTCTCATCTTCTATTGGTAGCTTATTCCTATGTTGCGGCCAATTAATGGTCGACTTTTTGTTGTTACCACTGTACAAACATTTTGAGTATTAACACTTCCGCACACAGACCAAGAAATGGGAGTAATTTCTGATGGGAGTTGTGTTCGATGGGTGGTGTTACTTAGTCGACACTCATAGTCCATTCTCCCAATTTCTCCCATTACATCAACATATCCCATCAAATCTAGGGCTACAACAATTGGGGGAGTTGACAAAGAAGATCATAAGAAGGTGATAGAATTTAATAATACACATGGAGGAGGAAGCTTCAGCTAAGAAATTATAAGTAAAGAAGGTACCAGTTCAAGATGAAGAAGGAAGCTCTCAGATCCCCACAATAGATATTTGTGGAAGGTATTGAATGGGATGGATAATGCTAGGGAAACCACTATAAAAATAACCCTAATCAATCTGTAGTGAATAAAAAAATCTATCTAAAATAGTAGAGAAAGAACTTGAAATACACAATGTAGAAAATAATTTCAAGCAAAAAATGACTTACAATAACAATATCAGATGCAAAGTCGATCCCTCCTCCCGCCCGCGAACACTTCGGTAAATAATGAGTTTCAATTTTCACTTTTTTTTTTTGTTTATAATATGCATTTGTTGATTGTTCAACCTTGTCTTGTCCCTTAATAAATTTTGACCAAATCATGCCCATAAACAAAAAAAATGAATCTAATAAGCCTAAAAAGGCCTTGGTCAAAATTAAAGGTTGAAAATTGACCTCAAATGGATTAGTGCATGTTCCAGGGTAAAAGTATGAAGTTGTGTCGCACTTGAGGACCATTTTTCATAGTTTTGGTAGGAATGTTTTTGGTCATAGATATGTGGTGCAAATGTGGCGTCGATGTGGCAAATGAGTTCCAGCTAAAACAAGTTCGGTCAGACCAGTTCTGACCAAAAAATCATGTGTAAATATAAGCCAACTATGCTCTGTCAATAAAGAATTGACACACATTTATATAGGGGGTTTTGGCTAGAACTGGTTCGGTCAAACCAGTTCTGGCCAAAATAGCCTATGTGGCATCTTATGTCGCAGCCAAATAGGCAAAAATTTAAAAATTGCAGAACTTCTCACTTATATAGCTGATTGCTCCATCAAAAATACACATTTTTAAAATCTAAAATTTCCCTTTCCGAGAGCCCCGAGTCAAGATTATGGTCATATATTTTTTATAGAGTTTTGATTACATATAATATATTATAAGTTGAAAATATTGCAAGTAGGTATTTTAACATTTAAGAACATGCTCATTAGAAAAAAGAAACAAAAATAACAAATCATTTTAGAAAATTTCTAACTTATATTTAACACTAGATGAGAGAGTCATCTTCAAGAATATATAATTTTTTTTTTATATGGTGTAGATTTGCTAGGTAAATTTACCTGGGAGACAAAAACTATTAATTTTGGGTAAATCCGACTTTGAAAAGTTATAATAGATAAAATATATACCGAAAACCATTTTTTTTTTCTACAATAGTTGTACATGTCATCTAAAACATTTTTTGAAATAAAAGGAAAAAAAAATTATTTACATTTTTTTTTTGGTGGGAACTAGACCCTACATTTTCAGTGTTTTTCAACAATCAAAAAATGGACATCAAAAATAAAAAACTATTTCAATTCTTATTCAAAACTTTTGAAAACAGTTATAGGCATAAACTACATATGATTTTACACATTTAATTAGTTGACATCATTTTAAAATTATAAACAAAAATGCCACTTTTATCTCGTTAAAGTTTAACAATTTTGCATGTTGTGGTCCTCTTCCTTTATAAAAGTGTAACACACATTTGTATGTTTACCCTCCATTGAGGTAAAAAGGTCAATGTTCATATTTCCACATAACACGTGGGTTCTGTAGAACTAAAACTTATGCAGTCTTTTAATTCTACATAACCTGCATGTGGGTTATGGAGAGAGAGAGAGAGAGAGAGAGAGAGAGAGAGAGAGAGATCTATAAATATGAATATATACATGCATAAACACATATTATATATAAGTATATACATATGTGTTGTGTATGGTAAGTTCACAATCATACATTTTCATTTCTTCATAGCTCGTGCGGCTTTTGGAGAACTAAAATTATGTTTTTAGTTCGACATAACCCGCACGGGTTATGAAGAACTTGAAATGGTACTTTTTGTTTTGCATAACCCATGTGGGTTATTTAGCACATAAGAACCTGTACATGTTATGGCTTAGTAAGAGGCTTGGAAAATGACCTTAAGGCTTGCAAGCTCATTTTCCGTCCATTTTTTCCCTTTACACATTTTTTATCTTCCAACATGATTTCTCGACTTCATCGTCATTAGTTTTACAAATGACCAAGTGGGTATCTCTAATATTACCAGCATAATCTCACATGTCTTCTCATCTTTGTAACTATTTAAGTTTTCTATTTTTGGACACAATTAGCATAGTAAGTTTCAATTTTCTTTATGGGTGTCTTGACAGTCCTCAGAGACACATGTCTACTATTTTTTTAATAACTTTTTAAATACTTAACAAAATTTAAAAAAAATTATGTATTATTGTTTTACACTTTATTCTATACACTTTTATTAAAAAAAAATTTGTATTTTAAAATATTTAGATGCAAGTTATGCCCAGCGCACGAACAGGTACCATATTTTGAGAATGCAGTCACTTAAAAAAATTATAAAAATAAAATGCTCAACCGAAAATTACTAACAAATACACAACTTCGATATTTGACTCTGACCTATCATCCTACCAAATGGTTTTCAAAATACTAAATGTAATTATATCTTTGGTGAAGTGCACAGAAAGAATTATGTTATGTTTTTCTAAAAAAAAATCAAGAACAATTTTACGTGTGCGATTGGTTTAACACTCTTAATATTATCTATTTTTAAAAATATTTAGTATTTTATAAACTAGATTCAAATTAATACAATTCTTATTATTTACACATCTTCTAATTTTGTGTGCATGACCCTCGAATTTCTCTTTGAAGTTCAGGTTTACACGATTTCAGAAAAAAAAACAAAAAAACGTAGCCACTTATACCCCTTTTTGTTCACCATCTCGGTGTACTTACACACTTTTTGACATCTTTTTGATCAATATATAATTTGGTATCTTATCTTTATGATGGATTATACATATAGGTACATTTAGAAACATACACATGTTTCTTGAGGGGATGCATTAATTTGATCTATTTACTTGTATACATGTGTAAATTAAGGGGATGTATTAATTTGATGTTCATTTACTTGTCTAAATGTGTTTGAAGGAGATGCATTAATTTCATGTACTTAGGTGTACATACAAAAATTTATTAAGGGGATGTATTAATTTTACTTTTTTAAGTGTACATGCAACGTTGTCTTAAGGGGACGTATTAATTTGATGCACATTTAGGTACATACACATGTGTCTTAAGGGGATGCATTAATTTTATCTATTCACTTGTATACATGTGTCAAGTAAATAGATGTATTAATTTGATGTTCATTTACTTATCTAAATGTGTCTTAAGGGGATACATTATTTTGATGTATTTAGGCGTACATACAACATTGCCTTAAGGAGATGTAATAATTTGATGTAAATTTAGGTACATACACATGTGTCTTAAGGGGATGCATTAATTTGATCTATTTACTTCTATACATGTGTCAAGTAAGGGGATGTATTAATTTTATGTTCATTTACTTTTTTAAATATGTCTTAATGGAATGCATTAATTTGATATATTTAGGTGTCCATACAACATTGTCTTAAGGCGATGTATTAAGTTTATGTATATTTAATTGTCCAAATGTGTCTTCAAGAAATGCATTAATTTGATGTATTTAAGTGTACATACAACATTGTATTGAGGATATGTATTAATTTGATGTTTATTTACTTTTCTAAATGTGTCTTAAAGGGATGTGCATTATTCGATATACAGTAATCCATTTAGTTCATTTAATTTTTTCTTAAATGACCTTAGGTGCAATGATATACAATATGTAGATAAACACGTATATATTATAACATCTAATCAAGATGAACAACATATACATACATCAATTCA
The DNA here is from genome assembly GCA_018584345.1 of Thuja plicata. Classification (NCBI taxonomy): domain Eukaryota; kingdom Viridiplantae; phylum Streptophyta; class Pinopsida; order Cupressales; family Cupressaceae; genus Thuja; species Thuja plicata. The sequence goes on along the minus strand of MU224608.1, from coordinate 1,788,563 downwards.
TTAATGTTCACATAAGGCATGTCTAAACAATAGTTTTTAATAAAGATGAAAAACATGTGCATACAATCAATCAATATGAACATCTATTGTTACATGTCATATCAATATGAACAACATACATGCATACATCAATCATATATAACATCTAATCAATATGAACAACATACATGCATACATACATCAATCATATATAACATAATAAATATCTCATAAAAACAAAAATTTATTCAAATATTCGTGAAAATGGCTCTGATTCCGAGCAAAAGATTAAAAGTAGTTGTGCCCTTGAGTGACAAGTTAAAACTACAGACTGAGTTGTTTAGAAAAAAAAATATCCTCTACTTCCTTTGATTCAAATCAAATGGAAGGAAAACCAGAATCATTATGCGCTCTTGCAAACCCTAAATTTTTAGATGAGGTTGTTTTGCTTCATCACTTCACAAGAAATTATAAGGACATACTTAAGTAGGGTAACAATATTCCTGATGTTTTTTCCTCTGATTTTAAGGAAGAAGACTGGATTTATGTTAAATATCACAAGAATAGAAGGAATTTTACTATGATCAAAACAATATGCAAGGCCTTCGAACTAACAATTGTAGACCATATGGCAATACATATTGTCAATTAGTGTCAAAACACTTAAGACATTCTGAGTCCCCCGAGTGACAGTATGACCCAAGTGATAGTTATGAGGCCAACATAATATATATTGTTATATATCATTTTGTAATTGCAAGCCAAATTTCTATGTTGTATATTTGCATATGATATATATGAAAGATAACTTGTTTTATCAAGTATGTAGCAAGTTTTGTAAGATGAATATATGTGCAGAAGACATACGAAAATGGATTAACTAAGTGCAGAAGCATTTTGGACAGAAGAGACTTATCTATCACTATCAAGTGATAAGTTACATTCAAAGGATCATTATCAGCAATTATAGATGCACAGAGAAGATCAACAACTGATTCATTCTCAAAGGTGGATCAGAAAAATCATTTAACAAGTTGGACCTAACAGTCCTTTCTCTAAATCTCTTAATAGAGTTGCACTACATTTTGTATTGTAATAAATCCTTTAATAACATGGCCCTAACAAGTCCTTTGTATGCTCCTAATAGGGTAGACCATCATAAGTGGTCGTTGTAAGCTTTAACTAGCTAAATTTATACTGCAATACTAAATCTTGTGGGTATCATCCCCACACCAATTTTAATTTCTTTGGAAGGTTTCTAGGTAACCAAATAATGTGTTATGAGTTATGTATTCCTTACTTTCAGTTCTATGCATGTTTTCATTCAAGTTAATTGTGGATTAAGTTTTATTGGTTCCTTATTCACNCCCCCCCCCCCCCCTCTCAATCACTGGGCACAATATATATTTCCAAAAATTGGTATCAGAGCAGTGGTTCTATTATTAGAAGTTTGATAGCTTGAGAAAAGATTAGAAAGGATGGAAACCTATAGACTAGAGAAAGCCATTGAGAATGAGAAGATAGATCTTAATGTAGTCATGGATCGGGTTAAGAAACTAAAGGAGCATCTCTCTCTCTCTGAAATGAAGAAAAGAACAAGAAGTATAGATGAATGACAAGAACTAATAGAAGAAAGTATTGAAGAAATATGAAAATATAGAAGCTCAAAAGAAGCTTATGTAGCCATTGAAGACCTACTTGCAAAGAATCTCAATGTACATGAAGAAATAAGAAAAATGAAAAGAGAACAAGAAATCCATTCAATCAGGATATGTGAAGTCATAGAATAGAAGAACAAAGAAAAAGATGACAATAAAACAACATAAGAAGACAAAATATTACTGAGTACAAGGATAGAAGAAAAAGATAATGAAATCCATCACCTGTCTATTCAGCAAACTGATTTGGTAAATCAACTCAATAATGCAAAATAAGAAGTTATCAATTTGAGGACAGAAAATGACAGACTGTACACTGAACTCAATACTCAAAAAAGAAAATGAGAATATTTAACAAGAAAGCATAGATCAGACAACAGAATTCAAACATAATGGATAGACTGGATTAGGTTATACTTAAAAAGGTGAAACCTCTCAACAAGGAGCAAAGAGGAACATCAAGCCTTCATGCAATCATTGTGGCAAGTTCAGACACACATCAAATAAATGTTGGAGCAATGGAAAGTCAAGATTTAATGGAAAATGTTACAGTTGAAAAAAACATGGACATAGAGCAAGTGAATGCAAAGAGAAAACCAGGTTTGAAGGCAAATGCTACAAGTGTAACAAAAAAGGTCACAAATCCTTTGAGTGTAGAACAAAGAACTGGAATCTTGCTAAAAAATTGGCTAAAGAAATTTTTGGTTGGGATTACAACACATGGTACAGATGTTTTCATTGTGGTGAATATGGGCACATTGGTGCAAACTATGTAAAGAATCATTTCAGAAAAAAGAGATCCTACCAAGAGATGCTATTTATGCAAGCAACTCGGACATCTAAGAAGAAACTGTATGAACAGAGAAAAGGTTGATACTGGATTTGAGAATGGGAAAGCTAAAGTGTCTGAAATCATAACACATCTAAGAAAGAAATGGGTAAGAAAGTCTTCTGGCAATTAAGACCAAAACAATGAAGGATCTACTAATACCCAGAATAACGAATTGGGTGGATCTACCATTACAGAATAAATTCAAGAAGATGACTAGAACTGTGCAATTCAAGATGTAATACACTAGTTCCAGATAAGATAGCAGTCCAATTCCACATATTGATGCATATAGGACATATAATAAGTACTACTCGAGTCAGATTACAAGTTACACTCAAGCCACTCTGACTTACCTGAGCTGAGTTGGGCCATATTGGTAATTGAGAAGAATAGCTACACCCAAGCTTCCGTGTAAATCTTGGTTACAGCTAAGATACGCTGAATACTTTGAACAGAACATTTAATGTTTTACCCTAATGGTTAAAACAATTCACAAAGCATTCATAGCACTTGGTGACAAAGAGCATGTTTGTACTCCAGAGAAAAGTTTGAGCAATTCATCTAAACAAGATATGGCATCGACTTCTAGTAGCAAAGTGAAAAAGGGTTCGGAGATATTGGTGAGGAATACAGTTTGTGATCCTCCCATGTTCCAATTGTATCTTTCAATTGCTAAAGAAGTAGACCCAATGGGAGCTCACTCTTCTATTCCTCCAAGGGTACTACTGGTAAATGAAATTCATAGTTTTTATCACTGCAAGCTACAGGAAATTGGAAATTTGGAAATGAACAAAGCATTTGATGCATTATGTAAGGACAAATATTTGAAGCCTGAGCACAAACACATTGAGACCAAGGGTTTAACGCACATCATACATATGCCAAAGAACTTCCAAGTGAAATGGGTTAGGTATGTTATCATTCGTGTTCATAACATGCAATTATGGTTAGATAAACTAGTAGAGATTACAAAGCAAATGATACACTATATCACTCTATTTCCTAGGCTTAACAAATTTTAGAAAAAGTATGGCAAGACCTTGGACTCCCCTGCCACCACTAAAGAGGAAAATGTTGAAACTGAGGATATCCAATCAGATGAAGAAACTTAAGTAGAACCTCTTTAGAAGAAGAAAAAGGTGTAACCTAAATAGAAAAAGGCCCCTGACCCTATTCTCACACAGATAAAGTCAAAAAGAAAACTTGATTTAGGTAGAAATAGTGAAGATGAAGAAAAACAAGATGATACTGTGGTTTTCAAGAAACCACCACCTTCACTTGAGAAGAAGATTAAGGCATTTAAAGAAGGTAGACAAATGAGATATGTAAAATAACTCAACTAGTCTTCTCAATCAAAAGAAGAAAAGAAGCAAATTGAAGAAGCAATTGTTGAGAAGATGGCCAAATGGAAATATGACCCTTATGAGTTCAAGAGTTACATAACTAAAGATTTATATAAGGCAATCTCTATCCCCTGGTCAAATACAGTAGGAATGGAAAAAGGATATAAGGGAAGATACACTTAAGCAAGTTATGCCTGTAATGAAGGAAAAATAAATCAAGGAAACTCTGAAAAGGTATGAAAACAATCATACACCCATATTCAAAACATTTCAGATTCTGAACAAGAACATTGAAGATGTAGTGAAGCGAGCCACATTAGTGTGGAAAACAATCTTTGAGTAGAAAAATGATAATGATAAAAAAAATATCCCAAGTACAGATCAGATGGATGATACTCTACCCAAGGTATAGACTATTGAAGAGTCAAATGCTAAACATATACTAGTTAAGGTAATGGAATCATTGCCTCAATCTCCAAATCAGAACATCATGCCTCTCAGCAAGGACAAGACTAAAGAACCATTAGACCAAGCAGTAACTGGGCAACAGGCTCCAATCAATACTAAGACAAGCATGCCTGAGTTAGAGAAGGATAAGGTAAATATCTCTACTACCAGTATTGATTCATCAGTTTACATCTATCCAAAAATTGGTACACCATCATCTGATGCAGTAAAGGTCAATGAGCTAGTAGGACTAAACATTGATAGCAAGGCTGAATTATTGAAAGAAGAAGCAAGAACTAGAAAGTCCCTCATAGACATACAGATCCAGCTCCTACCCCACATGGAGAGCATGCAAAAATTTATTGCACATGCCAAGACACACATATATGACAACAACTTCTCTGTTGCTGAAACTATGGTGGAGTTGTCTAGAGAACTTCAAATTCAATTGCATATATTGAAGATACTACAGGAGAATTTGGACAACGCCTTGTCTCAAATTATGAAGCTAGATAGTGACTTCCTATCCTACTTTGGGATCACTATGTAAATAAAATTTTGGCATTTTGTCAAAAACAAGGTGGAAAATGATATCATTGTATAGTATACATAGTGTTTAGTATATATATTATGGACAAAATATAATTTACAAAAAAGTTTTGAAAAATACAAAAATAGAGCAAGTCAGACTTGAGGAGAAGAATAGAGTCAAAACCAAAGAAGTTAGTAAGGGGGAGATTTTTACTTAGTTAATAGTTGCAAAAATAAATGATAAAGTGTTTTTGTCACTAATTCCAAAGGGGGAGATTGTAGACCTTATGGAAAGACATATTCTCAATTAGTGTCAAAACATTTAAGACATTCTGAGTCACCCAAGTGGCGGTATCACCCGAGTGACAATATGGCATGAGTGATAGTATCACTCGAGTGCCAATATGACTCGAGTGATAGTTATGAGGCTGACATAATATATATTGTTATATATCATTTTGTAATTGCAAGCTGACTTTCGGTGTTGTATATTTGCATATGATATTTATGCAAGATAACTTGTTTTATCAATTATGTAGAAAGTTTTGTAAGATGAATATATGTATAGAATACATGCGAAAAGAAGAAATATTTTGGACAACAGAGACTTATCTATCACTATCAAGTGATTAGTTACATTCAAAGGATCATTATAAGCAATTACAGTTGCACAGAGCAGATCAACAATTGATTCATTCTCACAAGTGGATCAACAAAATCCTTTAAAAAGGTGGAACTAACAATCCGTTCTCTAAATATCTTAACAAAGTTGCAATATGTTTTGTATTATAATAAATCCTTTAACAAGATAGACCTAACAAGTCCTTTGTATGCTCTTAACAGGGTATACCATCAGAAGTGGTCATTGTAAGCTTTAACCAGCTAAATTTATACTGTAGTACTAAATCTTGTCGGTATCATCCCCACCCCAGTTTTACTTTCTTTGGAAGGTTTCTAGGTAACCAAATAATCTGTTATGAGTTATGTGTTCCTTACTTTCAGTTCTATGCATGTTATCATTCTAGTTAATTGTTTATTAAGTTTTATCGGTCCCTAATTCAACCCCCCCCCCCTCTCAGTCACTAGGCACACTATATATTTCCAACAACAACTACCCTAAAACCATTTTTCTACAATTATTAGGGTATGATTCCTACCAAAAAATCTAAGCATAATCTACTCCTAGGGTTTATGATCATACCTCTAAAAAATCTTCCAATGTAGGTTTAGCATGGGAAAAATTTCTATCATTAGAAAGGATATCTACACAAATTGCCTATGGAACCACTATTATATAGATGGTATTCTATCTAAATGATTAGGCTTAGGGTGTTCTATGGTTGATATCGTTAAATGGATTCAGGAGGCACTAAGTCCTCAGGTAAGTATAACTCTACACGTAAACAATTTCCTTTATCTTGAATATAATAATTCATAGGTTACAAATAGACTACTAAAAGGTAACCAAATATTTTATTTAGGACATTTTATCATATTTATTAAGTGGAGATCAAATTTAAATCCTGATATGTTTGATAATACTATTGCTCCAAAATGGATCATACTTTTGAATATAACCGTAGAATGGATTCATATTAAATTCATTTTACAATTAGGGGATAGTTTGGGTGGATCTTTAGGGCTAGAAAAGGATTACCTTAAATCCTTTGAAATTAAAATTCTAATTCAATCTAAGGAAAATAATAACTCTTTAAATATATCAAATTTATAACTAATAGATCTATTTATCATCTAAGACCTCAAATTTATAATGGTGAAAATAGATAGAAAAATATTGTTACTATCATCTCCTCTCCGTAGTAGGGAATCAACTTTTAGACTAGCTGATAGTACAACATACCTTAATGAATTTTTAAAGCAGGAGGATTCCTCTTAAAATAATATTGAAATACCATTCTCATTAATTTCTTAGATTATGAGGAAGGTTAATTTTTAGATTTCCCTATTTTCCTTCTATTCAGTAGGACATCCCTATTATTTCCTTGAATGATAAAAGGGGGAGGTTTCCATTTTGTGAATATAGATTCACATCAGAGCTTGAGATAGTAGGTAAGAATAATAACAACACCCTTAATAATCTAATAGATGAAAATAAACTCAATGTAGTTATGAGTACCTCTAGGTTATCTTGTCAAATAATGGATATGATTTATATCCCCTTAGCAGGTGTTCAGAGTGATCAAAAGAATGATAAGAAATTTGATAAAAGAATTGTTAGTAATAAATGAGAGGGGGGGCGAATAAGTGGCCTAAAAAAAAATCCTTAAATCAACCCTTAAAACTTATAACCACAAATTATGTCGCTAGTTACCTTCTGTCCTACAATATGAATTCCTTGAAATACTTACATCAATTTTCTACTTGTCGAATTGCTTTGTAAATCTCTCTTCTATATGATTACTAATAAGAAGTCAACTATTTACCGAACATAGTAAATATGCAAAGTATAATGATCAATCCAGAATTTCATATGTGAAATGTAAAATAGTAAAGTAATAAAACATAAACACATAACACATGGATTTTTAACGTGGAAACCTTATTAAGGGAAAAATCACTGGGACCGGTACCCCAAATTTTCACTCTTCTAAAGTGAGCTCTGTTAGGACTGGTACCCCAAATTTTCACCTACTATCTGGCATCTAATTCTACCATCCTTGATCAAACATTCACTTGGCCTGTCAATAGGTATCAGGCATATCCAATGCTACTTTCATGATCAAAATTTTTGATACTCCTTGGGATGTATCTCAATTGTAGAAGACTTTTAAGTCCTAATCAGTTAAGAGACTTGATGCTTCAATGGTTAAACTGAAACATTAATGATTTGTTCATAGATACAACTTATTTGCAGATTTTTAGATTTTCATATCTATTTTATGCTGTGTGATGTCTCACTATTCGTCGGTGTCTGCAGAATCTAGTTCTTTCTTTAGCTTGTTGATCAGAATTGAATGAAGACTTTCTTCTCCTTCAAATTTTCTTTAGCATCTTTCCTCTTTAATTATTCACCCCACACACCCCTATTCGTAATGAATTGGGTTTTTCTCTTTATAGGCATGTTTTACCTTTTCTTGGATTTCTTTATTCTTGGAATGATCCACAATTCTCACCAATCAGATCTAAAGAAAACTCTAGTTTTATCTCAAAAAGATCTTCTTTCCAACTGGACATATCAGCTTTAAATCAATAACTTATCTCCTTCTTTATCTGGGTGATTAAAACAATGATAAGTATCTGTAAAGTCTATTTATAGCATCTTCATAGCTAAGCAATTTGTCATTTATGAACTCTTTGTTATGTCAGTCAATACTTCAGTTAGTCATCGGTAATAACTGACTATTCCATCGATGTGACTTTAGTTGTCATTGAGATCTGTGTCCTTTTCTTTTTCATCGGGCAACACTAAAATTTTGTCCGTTGGGTTACTCTGTGTTTTGCTCATTGGTAATGTTGTGACTTTGCTCATCGGTAATGTTGTGCATTAGCTCGTCAAGTAACACTGTGACTTTTTCTATTTTACTCTGTTCGTCAATGATGCAGGGGCATCCGGCAATTGGAAACATTTCAAAGATTATGGTTATTTTAACAATAATAATGTAATTGGATGGGTTGATTCTTAGTTTGAAATAGTTATTAAGGTGTTGGGTCAAGTAGAATTAAGTAATTAAGATATAATCATGTTTTTAGAACTTTCCCTAATCGGCCATGAAGAACTGATAGGGAAATTAGAATAAGTTAGCATCGGTTGTGGGAAGTTAGAAAAAGATAGTTATTTGAGTTAGTTATCGATTTTTCAAAATCTTTTTATATTTACCATGAAAATCGAGAAGGAGAGAGTAGTAGAGTAGATGGGATTTGAGAATCGGTGAAGAACGAAACAATATTGTAATGGAAAAAGAATAATATAAGGAAAGGATTGAATTTATATCGTAATATTTTGGTTTCACTTTTCAATTGAAGTTTCTCAGTTCTTATCGATTCTCAAGTTGCATCTGTAATCTTTATGGTTTGTGTTTTGATTTAGAAGATTCCCCTTTTATCATATATGAATTAATTCATGGAATCAGTTGTTTATTTGAAGAAGTTTAATAGTTTGTATGAATCAGTATGCTGGTGGTAGCATCATGCAAAGGATCATGATGGTTAGATCAAACAAAGAACACTGTGGTTGCAGAAAATGGTGATCTAAATGATATTTAATATCATTCTTCTTCAATAGTTTGGAGGACACAGTCAAAATAGTGAGCACCTTGGTTGCGGCAAAGGAACAACATTATAATTGTTCTCAACCTTTGAAGATATAAATGGCGGAAAATACAATATTTGGATGTTCATGGTGATAGACCCGTGAGTAGGGTGTTTGCAGTTGGTGTGTGTTGTTGGCATTTGGAGATAGGGAATGATCATCAAAGGAAGTATCAGTTTGTAGATTCTGATTGGCTCAATGCACCTTACCGTTGTGCGCTCTGCATCAAGTGGTATCAGATCCGGAAGATCTGGTGACTAAGGTGTGTTCTATGTTGTTGAAGAGCACACTAGTAGATCCTTAAAGGGATAGAGGAACACTTTTCCAAAGGAATTTGTACTATTGTTTGTGAAAATGCCTCCGAAGAATGCAAGTACTGCCAGGGAGATCCAGGAGTTGAAAGAGAAGAACACAAGGTTGCAGGAGTCTTACAATGCACTTTTGGCCAGGCTTGAAGCACTCAAATCCAATC
>MU224608.1:1734405-1778691 GCA_018584345.1 Thuja plicata | reverse complement strand
TGCATAAGAAAATGCAAGGTTTAAGACAAAAAGACTTAGATATTAAAGCATATACTGATGAATTTTATAAACTAAGTATAAGATCTAGATTGGAAGAAGATGAAGTTGTTAAGGTTGCTAGATATCTGGGTGGTTTAAGATTTAGCATTCAAGATGAATTTGTGGCTTCTAACCCCAGAAGTGTAAAGGAATGTTACCAAATGGCTCTTAGAGTAGAGGAGAAATTAAAGAGGAAGAGTGAGAGACAAAATAGCAGCAATAGAGGAGGTTCTTCAATGAGGGGAAGAGGAGGAAGGAAAAATCAGGTTTGGGAAGAAAAGGATAAAGGAACTACTTCTGAGGAAAGAGGAGGTCACACCCAAAGAGGTGGAAGAAATGGAGGTGGAAGAGGAAGTGGCATCTTCACAGGTAGATGCTTCCATTGCAATGAAGTTGGACATCAAGCTTTTAGGTGTCCTAAATGGATAGATCCTGATCAAGGCAAGGAAAGGAGGGTACATCTAATTGATGAAGAGGAAACTCATGAACCTAAAGTAGCAGACCCTGTAGTAGGAGAATTTCTTCTCATGAGGAAAGGAGGACCATTACCAACATCAGCACAAGAAGGTATATTTAAATCAAGATGTTTCATTCAAGGCAAGGTATGTACTCAACTCATTGATTCAGGGGAACATAGTAATTTGGTTTCCATTGATATGGTTTCTAAGTTTGGATTGGCATTGGTAGAACATCCTAACCCTTACAGTGCCACTTGGGTAAACCAAGAGTTTAATGTCAAGGTTAGTCAGAAGGCTCTTGTCCATTTCTCAATTGGGCCATATCATGATCAAGTTTGGTGTGATGTAATTTCTATGAATTGTGGGCACATAATATTAGGTAGACCATGGCAATGTATAAGGAGGACAATTCATGATGGCTACTCTAATACTTATGTTGTTCATAAAGGGAAAGAGAAATTTAAATTGAATCCACTACCTTGCAGGGATAAGAACAAGATAATAATGTGTTTTGGTGATAGCATTCCTCTTCATAGGCAAGGAAACATTGCAGATGAAGGAGAGTTGGTGACAGGTATGGTTGAAGAAATGATTTTCCTGGATGATGGAGATGTTGAAAAAAATGATCAAGAAGGAATGGACATAGTCCAAGGATTACAGATTGAGGAGAAGACAGTTGGCATAGAGGATGAAGTATTTGTTGATGAATGTGATTTTCTAGAGATATACAAACAGGAAGAGGACCAGATTGTGGACCAAGATGATTGGTATTTTTATGCATGTGATATGCGACTGGAAAATGTATTTGTTCTAGGATTCAGCAATGATACCATAAAGGGTATCCAACATGAAGATTTGAACCAAAATTTTATGGCAAGCGGCATCAATTATGTCATCCTTATGGTGACATTATTACCTACATACAATTGGAAAACTCGGCAGAAGATCATCGCAATTCAACGAGACTTGAATTTTTCTGTCCCCGAGAGTATGATGTAGGGGCATTCGGCAATTGGAAACATTTCAAATATTATGGTTATTTTAATAATAATAATGTAATTGGATGGGTTGATTCTTAGTTTGAAATAGTTATTAAGGTGTTGGGTCGGGTAGACTTAAGTAATTAAGATATAATAATTTTTTTAGAACTTTCCCTAATCAGCCATGAAGAATCGATAGGGAAATTAGAATAAGTTAGCATCGGTTGTGGGAAGTTAGAAAAAGATAGTTATTTGAGTTATTTATCGGTTTTTCAAAATCTTTTTATATTTACCATGAAAACTGAGAAGGAGAGAGTAGTAGAGTAGATGGGATTTGAGAATCAGTGAAGAACAAAACAATATTGTAATGGAAAAAGAATAATATAAGGAAAGGATTGAATTTCTATCGTAATCTTCTGGTTTCACTTTTCAATTGAAGTTTCTCAGTTCTTATCGATTCTCAAGTTGCATCCGTAATCTTTATGGCTTGCGTTTTGATTTAGAAGATTCCCCTTTTATCATATATGAATTAATTCATGGAATCAGTTTTTTATTTGAAGAAGTTTAATAGTTTGTATGAATTGGTATACTGGTGGTAGCATCGTGCCAAGGATCGTGATGGTTAGATCAAACAGAGAACATTGTGGTTGCAGAAAATGGTGATCTGAATGATATTGAATATCATTCTTCTTCAATAGTTTGGAGGACACAGTCAAAATAGTGAGCACCTTGGTTGCGGCGAAGGAACAAAATTATAATTGTTCTCAACCTTTGAAGATATAAATGGTGACAAATACAATATTTGGATGTTCATGGTGACAGACCCATGAGTAGGGTGTTTGTGGTGGGTGTGTGTTGTTGGCATTTGGAGATAGGGAATGATCATCAAAGGAAGTATCAGTTTGTAGATTCTGATTGGCTCAATGCACCTTACCACTGTGCACTCTGCATTAGTTAGCATGCACTCCATCAGTGTATACAGTCACTTAGTGAATACTTGACTTATATGCATTACTGATATCATATCCCTTATTCATTGGTTCTTTGAAGACTTTGGAAGTACTTCCATGACCATATAGATTATATTAAGTTGACATCAATGACAATACAAAGCATTAACTAATTTAATTCCTTGCATGATCATCAACTTAACATCTTCAAACATTCAATTTGTTACATGTCATCAATCTCTCCCTTTGGCATTGATGGAAAAATACTACATTATCATACTATACTATTACTAATACAATATGAAATATACAGTTTCATCAAGCTTTCCTAATGTAACTATTACAAATATATGGCTTTTGGTAAGCTCAAATAGCTTTGATTTGATTCTTGCAGCTTTCTTTCTATCTTTAATCCCTTCATTGGATAGATGTAGAATCTTTCTTTCTTTGATGTGATGTGTTCTCCTTTTGTGTAAAACTCTCTCCCTTTGATTTTTCTCCTTTCTTTTGATGTCTCTTGTAAGAAATTCTTTCTCTTTGTGTGTACTCTCCCTTTGGGTACTTTGATGGATATATTCTCTCCCTGAGATGATAATGGAAAAAATCTCTCCCTTTATCAATATGATAATGAGATATCTCTCTCCCTTTGACAGCAATGCTAAACAAACATCTTTTCCAAACAGATGCTTTCTATCCATAATATATTCCTTATATTTCTCAATCCATCGATAATAACTCTGGTTCTTGGAGTAGATAAATACCTTGCTATGTATAGATGTATATTTGAATTCCATCTCTTTGCTTGCATCAACATGAATGATACTTTGATAATATGTAGGCTGATCTATCCTTCTAGTCATCTTATTGACTAGTAGACAAGGGTCTGACCCCTAGTCTCTTTCTCAAGTATTCAAATCCATCCTTGGGAAGTGGCTTGGTGAAGACATCGACCAATTATTCCTTTGATTGCACATACTCAAGTATGACCTCCTTTTCCTAAACTGGTTCTCTTAAATAATGATACTTGATGGAAATATGATTTGTTTTAGCATGCATGACTAGATTCTTGGAAATTTTTATTGCACTTGTATTATCACAATAGATAATTACTGATTCTAGAATTTTCATATGCATATCTTTCAGTAACTGTTTGATCCATGAAATATTTGAGCGGTTTGCAGTAGCAGAAACATACTCTACCTCTGTAGTAGACTGAGAGATGCATCCTTGCTTCTTTCTAATCCATGTGATAAGTCCTTCAGCCAAGAAGAATGCTCCTCCTATTGTGTTCTTTCGATCATCAATATTTCTAGCCCAATCAACGTCGCTAAAGACCTTAAGTTGAAACTTTCCTTCTCTTCTATACCATAAGCCATATTCTTTGATATTCTTCAGATATCTTAGGATTCTTTTCATAGTAGTCATATGTAATTCCCTTGGATTATCAAAAAATCTTGAAATTATTCCTTTTTCATGTGCATTATCTAGTCTAGTGTGTACAACGTACATGAGTTTTTCAATCATTGATCTATACAAAGTTTGATTTACCTCTGATGACTTGTCCTCCTTTGTCAGCTTACACTCAGTTTCCATCAGTGTTCCAACTATTTTGGACTCTTCCATCTTGAATATTTTCAATACTTCTTTGATGTATTTGGATTGTGTAATGAAAATACCTTCATCTTGTTGCATGATCTGTAGACCAAGAAAGAACTTGATCTCTCCAAACATAGACATCTCAAAATCTTTTCTCATTTCATTGGAAAATGACTTGCATAGCATATTATTTCCTCCAAATATGATGTCGTTCACAAATATCTCAGCAATCAAAATGTTAGCATCAGTATCTTCCTTCAAATAAAGTTTACTATTTTCACTAGTCCTTACAAATCTAATACTTATAAGATAGGAATGAAGCCTTTCATACCAGGCTCAGGGTGCTTGTTTCAATCCATATAAGTATTTTTGCAGTCTACATACCATGTTCCTCTTTTCTGGATCAACAAACCCTTCGAGTTGCTTAATGTATACCTCTTCTTCAAGTATTCCATTCAGGAATTCATATTTGGCATCCATTTGGTATACCTTAAAGCCTTTATATGCAGCATAAGGAAGTAATATTCTCACTCATTCTAGCCTAGCAATGGGTGCAAAGGTCTCTCTATAGTCAATTCCTTCTTCTTGTGCATACCTCTTCCATACTAGTCTTGCTTTATTTCTAGTGACTTCTCCATTCTCATTTAGCTTATTCTTGAATATCCATTTTGTACTAATGACATTGTTTTCATTTGGTCTCGATACAAGTGTCCATGTCTTGTTTTTCTCTATCTTTTCAATCTCCTCATTCATATCACTTATCCATTCATCATTATCAAGTTCAACATTGACAGATTTGGGCTCATAATCACAAATAAGACATCTTGTATTTAGAGACTTACTTCTAGTTCTCATACCATCTTTCTTGTCTCCAATGATCTGGTTCTATGTATTGTTCTTTCTGGCATATCTTTCAAGTACCGGATCAGCTCTTTGTATATCATCTTGATCATCATTTGTCCTTCATTCTATTCTTCATCACTTTGTGCATCATCTTGAGCAATATTATGATCATTGGTATTTGCAGCCTGATGCTCGGGTGCAATGATCTGTTGTTTGGGATCACTACATTGTTGGTTGGGTAGAGTGTCAGGTTCTTTATTGTATAAAAAAATATTGTAGTCCTCTGGTTCTTTAATGCTTTCTTTTTCATTCTTCTCAGCAAATTCATCTACCTTTACATTTGCACTTTCAACAATTTTGTTAGAGGCTTTATTTAGACATTTATAAGCCTTGCTCTTGGTAGAATACCCTAGAAAGATTCCTTCATCACTCTTGGAGTCAATTTTTCCATTTCTATCATCTTTTAAGATCTAACACTGACTACCAAAAATTTTGAAATAACTTACATTGGATGTGTATCCATACCAAAGCTCATAAGGTGTCTTTTCGGTATCTTTCTTCAATTGTACTATGTTTAATGTGTAAACAATAGTACTGTGAGCTTCTCTCTAGAAGATTTGGGTGATTCCTTTCTCTATCATCAGTGTCCTTGCACAATCAACTATGGATCTATTCCTTCTTTCAGCAATTCCATTTTGATGTGGTGTTCTTGGTGTAGAGACCTGTCTTCTGATTCCATGCTCATTACAAAAGTTAGTGAGTTCATCTTAAATAAATTCCCCTCCTCTATTTGATCTTAAGAATTTCAATTCTTTACCACTTTTTATCTCAACCATTTCCTTATACCATTTAAACATCTTAAATGCTTCTAATTTATCTTTTAGAAACATGATTGTCATCATTCTAGAGTAATCATCAACAAAGAGAATAAAATGTCTATCTCCATAATAACTCTTTGTCCTCATAGGTCCCCATTAATGAGTATGGACAAATTCTAGAATGACATTTGATGTATGGGTTTTTCTTTTGAAACTGGAGTTTGTCATCTTACCTTTTTGACAATTCTTATACATGATATTGTCGGGCTTGGTCATCGTCAGTAAGCCTCTAAAATTTCTCTTTTTGCTAATCTTTATCATGTTTTCAAAGTTCACATGACACAATCTTTTGTGCCACAACCATATGTCTTTTTTTGTAGCAATCAAACAAGTGGTGTCAGTATCGTTGAGATAGAATAAGTTACCTTTTGTCTGCTCATCGGTACCAATCAGTTTTCCTGATTTAATGAAGATCTTTGCCTTCTTATTTTCAAATGCTACCCTGTGACCTTAATTATTCAACTGAGAAACACTCAATAGATTATAATTCAATCCACTTACCCAATAATCATTTTTAGATTTTATCTGGTTATTCAGCATTATGGTTCCTCTACCTTCCACTAGACAAGTTGAGTCATTCCCCATTCTTACTGAGCCACATTTATAGTATTCAAAAGTCTCAAAAAATTTCTTGTCACTGGTCATATGGTGAGTGCAGCCACTATCTATGACCCAGACATCATTTTTACTAACTTTAGATATGATTTCAGTTTCTACATACCTTTCTTCATCATCTTCTGAATCATCTTTTACTGCCACAAACACCATCTCGATGTCTTCCTCAGATTCAGTTTCAGTATCATCATCTTTGCATTTTGTTACTTAATTGGCCTAGTTTCCTTTGTCCTTGTAGTCTTAGGTATCTCTTCTTTCTAATTTTCAGTAGCTTTTTTAATCACTTCTATTAGTCTTCTTTTCAAATGATATGTCATTACTTTTGTCATCTTTTCTTCTGTTAGGACATCTTGCAACAAAGAGGCCAATCTCTTTAAAATTAAAAAAAACAAGTGGTAACTTACCTTTGTATTTACCTTTGCCTCTCTACATTCTTCTAGCCATAAGTGCTTCAATTTCATCAATATCATCCTCTTCACTTTCACTATCACTATATTTTCTTATAGTGTGCTTATGACTTGATTTACTTATTCGCATAGATGTTTTGAATGCAGACTCTATCTTTGGTAAGACACTATTATCAAAGTTATTCATCTCAAATGAAATTAGTCTTGCAATCAAAATTTCTAGAGTAACATTTCTATTTTCTACTGCTCTCATTTCCTGAAAGGAAGATACTCTAATAGCATAAGTAGGCAGTAAGGTTCTTAGATTTTTACTTGCCATGGTATCTTCTTCTAGTACACCTCCAACTCCTCAAATAGAATTGACTACCTCTTTCATTCTTGTGTTGTACTGTGTGATGTTTTCACCTTCTTTCATTTTGAGATCATCAAACTTTCCCCTAAGTCTTTCTACCTTGGCTCTCAGAACATTCTTGTCACCACCATGTACAAGCATCAATTTGTCCCACATCTACTTTACAGTCTTGCAGGTTTTGATATCTTCAAATTCAGTATCAGAGAGTGAGGAAACAAGCTCTATCATCATGTAATTGTGCTCATGCTTCTCTCTGAATTGTTCAACTATTGGTTCTCCTATGGGAAACACATATTCAGTATCTAAGTATTGAGTAATATCATTTCCAATACCTGATAAGTGGAGTCTTATTCTGCTCTGCCATGAAGAAAAATTATCTTTGTTCAACTTGGGAACATCTCATTTGTTCATCTTGTGATCTTTAGCTTAGGTCTTGAAACCTTCATTTTAAGCACACAAGCTTTGTTACCAATTGTTAGTAATAATTGAGAGGGGGGTGAATCAGTGGCCTCAAAAATTAATCCTTAAATCAATCATTAAAAATTATAACCACAAATTACATCTCTAGTTATCTTTTGTCCTACAAGATGAATTCCTTGAAATACTTATATACATTTTCTACTTTTCTGATTGCTTTGTAAATCTCTCTTCTGTATGATTACTGATAAGTAGTCAAATATTTACTGAAACATAGTAAACATGCAAAGTATACTGATCAATCCAGAATTACATATGTAAAATGTAAAATAGTAAAGTAATAAAACATAAACACATAACACATGGATTTTTTACATGGAAACCCTATTAATGGAAAAACCACTGGGACCGGTACCCCAAATTTGCACTCTTCTAAGGTGAGCTATGTTAGGAGCCAACCCTATTAAAGGTTACAAACACACTATTAGGTGTGACCTTGTTAGAGGATTTAAAAGATAGTTTGTCACCTAGTATTTGGCATCTAATGCTACCATCCTTTGTCAAACACTCACTTTGCATATCAATAGGTATCGATCATATCCAATGCTACATTCATGATCAAACTTTTTGATACTCCTTGGGATGTATCTCAATTGTAGAACACTTTTAAGTCATTATCGGTTAAGAGACTTGATGCTTCGATGGTTAAACTAAAACATTAATGATTTATTCATACATACAACTTAATTGCATATTTTCAGATCTATTGTAAGTGCATTACCTCTTTGATCAATATAATCAACTCTATACCTTTGCTCCACACTGTTTTTCTCTATGATGTTGTCTCACTGTTCATCGGTGTCTATAGAATCTAGCTCTTTCTTTAGCTTGTTGATCAGAACTGAATGAAGACTTTCTTCTCCTTTAGATTTTCTTTAGCATCTTTCCACTTCTCTTGTTCACCCCACACACCCCTATTCATAATGAATTGGGTTTTTCTCTTTATAGACATATTTTAACTTTTCTTGGATTTGTTGATTCTTAGCCTGATCCACAATTATTTCCAATTAGATTTAAACAAAACTAAAGTTTTATCTCAAAGAGATCTTCTTTCCAACTGGACAAATCATCTTTAAATCAATAATTTATCTCCGGCTTTATTTGGATGATTAAAACAATGATAAGTATTTTTAAAGTCTATTTATAGCTTCTTGAGAGCTAAGCATTTTTTTGTTTTTGAACTCTTTGTTCTGTCGATCAACACTTCAGTTAGTCATCGGTGATAACTAACTATTCCATCGGTGTGACCTGTCTTGTCATCAGGATCTCCATCCTCATCTTTTTCGTCAGGCAACACTAAAATTTTATCCGTCGGGTTACTCTGTGTTTTTCTCGTTGAGAAACACTGTGACTTTTCTCATCAGTAATGTTGTGACTTTGCTCATCGGTAATGTTGTGCATTAGCTCATCAGATAACATTGTGACTTTTGCTCTTTTAGTCTATCCATCAGTGTGCACTCCGTTTGTGTATATAGTCACTTAGCGAATACTTGACTTATATGCATTACTGATAGCATATCCTTGATTCATCCATTCTTTGAAGTCTTTAGCAGTATTTCTATGACCATACAGATTATATCAAGAAGACATCAATGAAAATACAATGCATTAACTGATTTAATGCCTTGCATGATCATCAACTTAACATCTTTAAACATTCAATCAGTTACATGTCATCAAGAATAATACAGTTAGGTGATGATCTAGTAAATATAGATAATTCTGGAAAGGAAAGAGATGGTTCATCTTCTGATAATATGCTAATAGATATCAATGGTGTGGAGAATAGGAATTCATTTGAATCATTTGAACATAAAGTTGGTAATTTTTCAAGTTTATAATTAGAAACAAATTCCCAAGTAGAGAAAGAAGTTAATATTATCTCCAATTTTATAGGATAATATTTGGTGGAAGAATTGATGGGTATGTTTATCAAGGAAATTTGTGATGAAGAAGAACTCGACAAGTAGAAAAAACATCTTATAAAAGGAATTATAGAGGAAGATAACAATTTAGTACTAGCCAAATTGTTATTATCATCAATGTTGTTATGGATGATATGTAATTACTAAATAAATAGATAGATAAAGTGGGAAATGATTATACAATGAGCATGAAGGGAAAGGATTCCAAACTTAAGGTTCTCCATCCAGACAACTCAAGAAGGAAAAATAATACAATAAATTTGGCTAATAATAATCTTGAAATTTTGGATTAGAGTAGATAATCAAACAATCAAATAAAGATCATAGAGTCACCAAAAATAATAGATAAAAGCATAGAAAATAATAATCAAGGAACTATTGAATGCATCAAAGAGGTACAAATTCCCCTCTCCTTAGAGTGGAAGGGGGGAGGTTTTGAAGGAATGGTTCATAGGGAATCCTTCGATGAAGATGTTCATAGGCACATTGATGAAACTAACTTAAACCATAAAAAAATAAAATAGAATCAGTTAAGTATACATAATTCATATATAGGACTAGTGGTAACATTCCTAAAGGAAATGGGGAGTTAGAAGAAATTACTGAATTTTTAGGACTGAACTAGGACCTAGACGATGCACTTATTTTGAGAGTTTTAGAATCAATGGAACAAGATAATGGTGAGATAGATTTGGAGTCCCAATATTTGTATAAATCTCATATTCAAGAAAATTTATGTTTGAGTACTACTTATAAGGATAAATCTTCTCTAGATTTCTCTAGACAGTTACTCAAAAGAGGAAGAAAAGCTCATAAGGAATTGAGACCGAAAGATGGACATGCCTATGGTCAAGTGAAAATTACTTCAATACTAAAGGTAGGAAAGTGGAAGTTCCATCCCAAAGCACCATGAAAATAATTTCATGGAATGTTAGGGGACTAAATGCCCCTACCAAACAATGCCTCCTTAAAAGGAGTTTATCTCCTTTGAGGTACCCCTTTGCTTGATACAGGAAACAAAATTAGGACATGAAGGATATGGAATCCTCATTAAAAAATTAGGAAAGTGGGAGGTGAAAGTAGTAGTATCAGAAGGAGCCTCGGGAGGCCTTCATTTTATATGGAATTCAAGATTTATCTCTATGAATATTATTGATTATAAGTCCCATTGGATTCCAGATAAAGTTAAAAACTTTACAAGCAATTTATAATTTATAATCTTTAATATTTATAGCCCAAATTTCTTCATGAAAAGGGGATTGTTTGGAATGAAATTATTACCCTCATAAATAATATCTCAAATAAGTATGTTTTTCTAGGAGGTGACTTTAATGCTATCCTTGACATTAAGGAGAAGAAAGTAGGTTCTAAAAAGAATACTCAGACTATGGTATAATTTAAAGATCGGATAGAATAGACTAGGGGTATGGACATACCCTTGGGTAATGGAACCTTTACTTGGGTTAATAGGAGAAAAAATATAGAAAATATAGAAAATAAATTAGATAAGTTTGTCTTTATAGGTGAATTATCAAGTTTTAGTCTCAACCTCAAATCTTGTATATTGGAAATCTCATAATCAAACCATTTTCAAATTTGCCTAGTCTAGAAGAAAATTATATCCCCAAAAATAAACCCTTTCATTTTGAAACAATGTGGCTCAAAGATGAAAATTACCTCCTGAGAATAAAGGAATGGTGGATTGAACGAATCTTTAAAATTTCAAAAATCTTTATATTAAATTCCAAACTTAAACATACCAAATGACATTTATTTAAATGGAACAAAGAGCACTTTGGGAATATATTGATTCTTAAAAAAAAAAAAAATGGAATTAAGTGATCAAAATAAACAAATTATACATATACAAAAGAAAAGGATCTCCTAAAAAATTATGAAGACATTTTAGCAAAAGAAGAAACTTACTGAAGGTGGAGATCTAGAAAAGTGCGGTTAGATGAGGGGGATAGAAACACTAATTATTTTCATAATAGTTCTAGAGAAAAAAGTAACTTTAACAAGATCACAAGCATTACGAAGCCTAGTGGAATATTATTAGAAGACGTGAAAAGTATAGCCTTAGAAGATGCTAATAGTTTTGAAGATATTCTGAATAACCTAGAAGGATTAGATAGAACTACTCAGAATGAGGTACTTTCTAATATTCCTCATGTTGTATCATAAGAACAGAATAGAAAGGTGAATGCAAAATTGACTAAGGAGGAAGTAGTAGCAGCCCTTAATAATCTTCACCCAAACAAATCTCGTGAATGAGATGGTTTTCCTACCTTTCTCCCCACAATGATGATGCTTCATAAGTGATGAAGTTGTAGCTACTTTAGAAGGGATAGGAAACTCAAGTAAACTCCTTCAAGAAATCAATAGTACATTTATCACATTAATTAAAAAAAAATACACCCTGAAGGCTATGATGACTATAGACCTATATCTCTATGTAATATTTTTTACAAATTACTTACAAAGACTCTATCTAATAGGTTAAAAGGGCTTCTCCATGATCTAATTTCCAATGAATAGACATTATTTGTACCACAAAGTTCCATCCTAGATGGAGTAATCATATCACAAGAAATCATCCATTCTATCAAACATAACCATTCTCCTAGTATTATTATTAAATTAGATACTAAACAAGCATATGACAAAGTAGATTGGGGTTTTTTTATGTAAATTTTTAGAATCCTTTGGTTTTTCTAAATAGTGGATCAACTTAATTTTTTGAATGTATTTTTTGCCCAAAAATGTCAGTTTTGGTTAATGGAAATCTAACTACTTTCTTCAATATCATACAAGGATTAAGACAAGGAGATCCCCTTTCCCCTTTTCTCTTCACCATTATGGTTGAAGCTTTAGGTCGGTCTCTCACCAAGGCTAGAAGAGAAAAATTAATCTAAGGCATTAATGTTACAAAGAAATTAGAACCATGTACCCACCAATGATTAAAATCCTTTTGAATTTATATTATAGAGTTTCAGGATAAAAAATTAATAATGAAAAAACTGAAATCAACTTTCTTAATACTCCAAACCAACTACAACAAGACATTAGCAGAATTCTAGAATTCAATATTGGATCATTACGTTCTAAATATTTAGGGATCCCTATAGATAAAGGAATTAGATCAACTAATCTATGGGATAGAGTTGTAAATAATATCGATAAGAAGGTTTAGTCTTGGAAGGGGAAATGGCTGACTAGTGCTGGTAAAAACGTAATGATCAAGTCTATTTTAACATGTATTTCAATCTATCACATGATGTGTCTTATTTTACCAAAAGGTATTGAGGATAAAATAAACAAGAAATTGAGAATATTTTTCTAGCAAGGATCCAATGATAAAAATAAACTTGAGCTGATTGCTTGGTGTAAAATTTGTAAACCTGAGAGGAACCTCCTATAGCAGTCTGATGAAAATGCACAAAATAATAGAAATATAGAGAAATAGTAGAACTCGGGGTGAATATATTGATCATGGGCCATTTCGATGGGGTAACCTCCTTTGAGAAAGATCAATACAATAAATTTTCCAGTACCATTCAAAGGCCTCAACACACACTTATATACTAAATACAATATAGAAAAGTATTACTTCCTATGCATGTGGGATAATACAATATACTCACGGGATGACTTAAAAAGCATATCCATCCAACAACACTACACTAAAAAATAAAATAGAAGGAAAACATAGGTTCCTAACATCTCCTCTCCCTTAGAAAAAAACTTTGTCCTCAAAGCTTAAGGTGTGGAAATTGTTGCTGAATCTGAAGAAGGGGTTCCCATGTAGTGTTATGCCCTGCATCCCCATCCCTACATTTTGTGCGCAAAATGTTGGGTCACCCCCCCCTTTTTGTTTTTTCTTTTGGTTCTTGCCTTGTCTTTTTCTCCTTTTGTTTTCTTTCTCCAGGGTTTTCTTCCCCGCGGTTGTGTTTTGTTTTGTCGATTTCTCGTGCCTCCAGGACCCCGGTCCCAGAGTTTGTCATCCTTTGTTGGGAGCCAGATTCTGGACTCCGGGATTCTTCACCATGATGTTCTCTTTCCTTAAGGTGATATCATCATAGGGAATCCCCGGGCCCAGAATCTAGAGGTCTTTCTGTCCGGAGTTTGCTGATGGAAAGGTGGATTTCTTTTTACTGCGGGTATAAATAGAAGTTACCTGTCATTTTCACATTTACCACAATTTAAACACTAAAGCAATTAGAGTGATTTCAGAGTGATTTACAGAGATTTAACGTTAATCCAGTGCTAAATACTTCCATAATTTTTGAGTGATTGTGAGTTCTTTGTAGTGGCAGGTTGTGATCATTTGGCAGTTGTAGCTATTGCAGAGCTTTCGTAGAGGCTTCTTTCCTTCTCCTTTCTACATTCTCAAGTTGGTGCCTCTTTTCCCTTCACTTTTCCTTCTATCTGGTGTTGTTTTCTTTCTTTTTTTGGTTATCTTTGCCTCTTTCTTTTTTTTTGGACATTTTGTGTTTCTTTCTGGTTTTGCTACCTGTTGGTGGGTCGGCTCTGCCAAAGGGTTGTCCACCCTCTGTGCAGGTGTAGTTAGTCTGTAAATAGTGTAGAAAGCTATAAATAGTCTGTGTTTGCATTATTTCTTGTAGATATTCATTCTGCAATGTATATATGTGTAAATGCGATGTGTATATCTATAATTTTAGTATATATTTGTCATGTATCCCTCTATTCCCCATGTATATATCTCTCAACTCTAATGTATATCCTATGTATATCCTTCCAGGTAGTTTAGCAAGCTTCCCGAGTTTCCTGTGTCACTAGTTTTCCGCCCGTAAGCTCATTCCGAGTAGAATACCACCTGTTTGAAACTTGGCTCTCGACCAGTTTCAAACAGGTGGTTTTCTCTCTCCTCCATAAAACAAGTCTGGACCTCATTTATGTCCCATGCACACATTTAAATCTATCCAAGTGGCCTTCACTTTTCACACATTTGGACAGTTGGCTCTGCCATCATCGCCATAACTCCTATTTATTACCTACCCACATGGCGCCCACGTGGGCCTGACAGTTTGCCTTTTTTCAAATCTTTACCAATGGTTACTTCTCTAGGCTCCGGGTCTCCTACCATCATCCATCCCATGTCCTTCTTACTAAATATGATAAAATTCCCAGACCTGGATGGTCAATCAAATTCCTAAGTTCATAATATATGTGCTTTCCAGAGTTTTTGAATGAAACTAACTTTTCAGGGAAAGCAGACATCACGGTGGTAAGATCTCCAGACCATGGAGTATTTATTTATTAATGCATTCTGACAGTCACTCTATCTCGTAGGTTTTCAAAGTATACTCTCAAACATGTCTGAAGCATCTGCATCCTCACCACTTGGAAGTCCAGAACTTCCATCTACAACAAGCACCAGGGCATCAGTAAAATCTAAATTGGAGAAGGCTTTGGAGAAGATGCCCTTGAGCCTGAAATACATTAAGGACAGAGTCATCGCAGGCTTAAAGATTGAGTTGAAGGTCCAGCATTTTACCGACACCAGTGTCGGAACATGGCCAGAAATGCAAGCCTTGGTCAAAGTCATGTGCATTCAATGACAAGCCGGAGATCCTTTGGCCATCAAAATTGGAAACTCTAGGATCCTAAAGGAAGCTTGCTTCTCGTGCTCAGTGTAGTTATCAAAGCTTATTCTCACACTCTCGGCTCTTTACAACCCATCTGTTTGGGCTATTATGCTCGCACCTATGGAGCCAATAGGGTACCCCACTCCTCTAGTGTCTCTCGACCCTGATACCTTCTAGAGGGGTTTGGGAATCCCACAATTCACCAAGCCGACCGTAGTCACCCGGTCTGATGCCTTGGCCCAATTCAAGCAATTAGAGGAGGTAGCCCGTATTTATATGAACAACAATTGGCTCAAAGTCTCAAAGAGGGACCCCAAAAGAATGAAGCTAAAGATCCCCAGGTCTGAATTCAAGGAAATAATCCAGATGGGGATAATAGCACTATGTCGGGTCTTCAGGAAATAGCATGCCCAAGAATTATCTGGGTGGATGTACTACTTCTTGCTTAGCATAAGTACAGCCAGGGATTTTTTTGACTGGCCAGCTATAATTTCAAACCATGTTGACTCCAAGTTCCTCCAACTGGCCAAGAAGAAGAAATTTTACGTGACTTCTTATGTTTTATGGGCCTTGGCACAACAGAGGCCCTAGGCCCATGGGATACTCATAGATGGCATCCTCAGGCTTGGCTCAGATCAAAAATCCTTGTGGGATTACTTCCCACAAATTCAATGGGAGGCCAGCTTCCGCAATTTTTGCAGAGTAAACAACGCGTTCATTTACTATCACCTGCTCACACCCACTCGGGACGTAGGATACTACCTATCCACAGAGGCAATGAATTTGGTCTAGAGTTATAGACACTACTATATTCAATACCAATAGCATACATATATAAGGGTGACCACCTTCTCCGAGAAACCCTACTTGTTACCCAAGCACTACGGGGACAAGATAGTCCTGCTGGAATTCTGCAGGCAGATAATGGAGTTGCATGCCTTCTTTTCCCTGAAGAAGGTAACCAATATTCCATTCCCAATCACTTGTGGGAATTATTCATGTAGCCTGGCCACCACTAAAGAAGTAGACAATGAGCTAAACAGCTATAACTTGGCAGAGTTCTACTTGACGTGGAAGAATTTTGATCTGCACGGCAAGATTGCAGTGGCACTTCCCCAGGCTTCAGAGCCCCATCAATACCATATGGAGGAATTTTAGGAAGATTTCCAAGATGACATGGAGGTTCAGAGCTGGCACTATGTTAGGATGATGGCAGGCATGATGGAAAGATTGAAGCTCCAGAGGTTCCTAGAGAACTTCTCTGATGTCGGCCCCATGATCAATCCCTAGTACAAAGAAAAGGGGATCGATACAATGGCTCTCCCACTAGTAAATTGGGATGCCCAGGAGGGGTCAACTATTGAGGACTTCACCTGTGAGGTGGTGGAGTGCAGCCACACCTAATTCAAAAGGATGTGCCCTGGGAGTGTCCGCAGGCAGCCCCGCCAGCACCAAAAAAAACTCTGGGGGCTGGGACTTCTTCACAGAGAGTGGATAAAGGAAAAGTAATAGATACAACTCCTCTTGTGCAAGAAGTACCCATTAAATAATATATAAGGAAATTGGTAGCAGCCTCCCAACAAATGAGGGAGAACCTAATCACACAGCTGGCTACCCCAATGCTCATGGCCAGACCGGTTCACCCTCCATCCTCCCCTTCACTAGCAGCCTTAATGGTTAAGGCAACAGGGGTGGATCTGGAAAAACAAGTAGCAGTAAGGGATGCGGGCCCACCCTTGATTACCCAAAGAAGAAGGAGACTTGCCCCTAAGCCTAAAAAGGAGTTGGAGCTGGGGATGTCCCAGGCCCCACAAGTTGAAATCCTCTCTTCCGACTCCCCGAAGCCGGAGAAGGAAGAAGAACTCGCTAATGCCCCAGAAGACCCTCCTCTGCAGGATGAGTTTGATGATGTTTTTGCAACGGATGAATTTGGTAATTTACAGGGGGGCATCGAGCAGGACATTGATGTCCCAGTAGAAAAAGAGGCTGAGGAAAAAATAACTATGTAGGAGCAGGAGAAAATGGAAGAAGAAAATGAAACAGAGTTGGAGATCACCTCTTAGGCTCCGGAGATGCAAGATCCGGGGGTGGACCAACAAGGGCAGAATGAACAAGCAGCACCTGTTGAGGGAACCAGACCTACGGGAGCAACCATAACCTTAGCCACCACATTCTAAGCACCTCTCCCTAGAGAAACTTTTGGGCAGGTTATAACCATTGTGCAAACACTAAATCTTGGCCTGGTACCTCCCCTTCTTCCAAAAGATATATTAGAAGAAGAATAAATCCTGACAACTGAGGCGGAAGAAATGCAAGAACAACAAGAGGAGGAAACCCCCAAGACAGCTAATGAAGGTCCAGAAAAGGCTGGAGATATAGAGGATAGGGCGGAAGAGATAGATGTTGCTAGGGGAAATGTTCTTGATGAAGCCCAAAATAAAGAAAAGGGGTTAGGTGAGACCCACACCACTAAGGAAGAATAGCAGCAAGGCACTAGGGAAGAACCAAAAGAATAAACTTTGGAAAACAAGCCACCCCTGTTGCCTCATTGGTTAGTGGAGAGCAAGAAGAGAAAGGCTCCATCCACCCTAAGAGCTCATCTCTCTCTAGCTGAGATGATGGCCCAGGTCCTAGAACCACCAAAGGCCAAGAAATCCCAGACGGTTCATGCTCTTCGAATCAGGCTGGGAGGAGAAACAGTTGTCATTGTTGCAACACCTCCCCTAGACATTGATGTGATGATAGAAGAGGCCAAAGATTATGATATCATAGAGATATCACTAGGGAAGAGAGGTAAACAGGGTGAAGTGGACCTGTTAAAAGAAGCGGCCAGGGTGGTGGACGCCAGATATGAAAAAGAGGCCCAAAGGCTCAAAGTAGAGAAGGAAAAAATAGAAAACCCCATGGGGTTGCTTACTGAGCTGGCTCAGCCCATTAGTGCCATTCCTCCAGAGGCCTCCATGCCCGATGCACCATTACTGAAAAGCGACATAGACTCCCTCCAAGAAATGAAGAAAAAGGCCCAAGTGGTTGATGAGTGGGTCACTTTGCAAGTAGGAAACACCTAGTGTTTCCTAGTGTCCACCCTCCCAGATTTGTATGTGGCATGACATGTTCTGCATCAGGTAGAAACTGTTCTTAATATATGGGAGGGTGACATGGAAAATTATGAGGCTTGGAAGGTAGAGCTGGAAGAGCTTCTCAACCTCGGGGAAGAGATGGTCTCAGAATCTGGGATTCTGGGAGAAGAATCATTTGACTTTGTGAGAACTCAAAACTCCAGACTTGACCTCACATTGGAGGTACTCAAGCAACTGGTAGGGGCTCTACATGACAAATTCAACATAGTGCAATATTCTAGAAATATGTACAAGGCATTTGTGATAAAGGTCTACGGAGCAGACCCATTCGGCATCAATACGTGCACCCTGGAGGAATACGTCCTGGGAAAATTTGATGAATTAATGGAGTCTACATACCAATCCCCAGAGGGACTGGATGGGACCCAAATGACAAGGCTAACTTGCATGATTCTTAGTGGTCATGATATGGCAAAATTGGCCGATGAGTTCAAGGATAATGTTCTAGAGCTTAGAGAATAGATTGAGGCGGCTAAGTATTGGCAGTCCTACCTTAAAGAGATTGATGAGGATGGAATCTCCCGCCTTCTCCAAACATTCAATGACAACAAGAAATCATAAATTTTCTCTGGAGGATGGAGAAAACCCAAACACTTTGTATTCTTTATTCTTTTAGAACGTAAGTTCCCAGATCCCAGAGTCCCAGATCCCAAATTTTGTATTCTTTCAAGTGATCTATGTCTCGGTCCCCGAGGCCAACCGGTCGCTTTCAGAAGCAATTAATAAAGAATATCATAAGGTAGTTGGCTACATCAAGGGGGTGTCAGATCAACAGTTGTCTTTCTGATAGATGGTCTTCTCAAGGTGCCATTTCAGAGGTATACCTAGCACATTGGAGATAGGGCACCACATTTCCCATTTATGAGGCATGTAGCGTCAATCCCCAGGGATCTGATTTCTTCCTTCTCTTTCCTAGCTCTCTTCTTGAGGCTGATTCTTCTGTTGTATATTCTTGTCTCATTCTTTTGACATGTCAGGCCTATTTCATCTCAACATCTTTTGTAGGGTGGTGTAGGTAGTACTGGCCCCCAGATATTATATTTTATTGAAACATGATGTAAAATAGGGTTAGGGTTAGGGTTAGAAGAAAATGTGTATAAATAGTAAGACCGGCCTATTTCCAAGGGTCAGAAAAATTGATGATTTTTCTATCCACAGTAATAGAAAAGTGATTTTTCATTTTATTTACAGAGCTCAATGCTCCATTGTTTCGCTTTCCAATATTTAGATGCTCCCTTAGAGCCACCATTGTATCACTCACCAGTGCATGCTGGAAGAAACATTAATGAAGAAGGGAGAATTCTTTGCAATGATGTTGTTGGCATTAAAAATTTTGAGTTAATGGTATTTTATGTTTCATGTTCTTTATCTCTTCTGCTCTGATATGTCATGTACATTAACTACCTCTTTTCCCCTGCTACTGATAAAATACTAGCTGATGGTTGCATATTTCTTCAGTATTTAGTGTGGTATATCAGAGCATTATCAATGTTTTGAATGTTTAAGCATAAATATAGGTAGATGAAGTACTTCTGACCCTACAGGATCTTTTTCATTTTATTTGCCAACTGTAGAATGCTTGGAGGAACCTCACCTTATTGAATCTTCAGAGAAAATGAGTTGAAGAAATCAGCTATCCCCCTCAAAAATAGTCACTTCTCCCTACCGAGCCCCGCATCATCGTGACTTGACACCTAGGTGCTTGAAGGCCCAGGGAGTCTAACTTCCTTGGATAGCCTTTGCAAGTAGAGTTGGTTGGTACCCCCGGTACCCGATGATAACTTATAACTGTTGGCAGACCCAGTCAACAAAACCCCATCAATAGAAACTGACACTAGAAGGAGGGCATGAACTCGTCCCCCTCTCGAGATTTTGATTTTACAACTCCCGAGGGTTCCCTGAGCCATAGTTTTAGGAGTCAAGCCTTGAGTGGGATTGGGTCTTTCTCCCTAGTGAAATTTGAAATAATCCTTAGGTCTACCCCAAATCCTGGAAGGTTTGTTGAACTTGAGCCTCTTGCTCGAAAGAAACAGACCCCAAAAACCACACCAGCCACTATTGTCTGGGGGTCTAGCATACGTCAAAATACCCAAAATTCTTAGACAATCCTGGGAACCAGTGCTCAAACTACCCAAAATCTAGTTCCCCTAATGGCTGCATATTTCAAAAACACCAGGTCCCCAATGGGAACTTTTCTAGGCACAATCAATGACTTAGCCTCACACTCGGAGAAGATCTGCCCACGATATGAGCACTTAGGCTCACGAGCCACAGAAGAACATTTATAGGCATATAAATATGCCATGAACCAACATCGGATCCAGCATAAAGATGTTGTGACCTGGATGTTTCCCTTGTCTTTAGGGCAAGGCAAGTTGAACTGGTACCTTAACCTTCCTGCCAACTCCATTAACAGTTGGCAGGACATGGAGGATGCCTTCTTGGCTTCCTTTCATGTACATGTGGACCCAGCCTAGTCCCATAGCCAGTTCATCTCCATTAGGAAGGAACCTAATGAACCTCTTGCAACATTCAACCATTGGTTCCAACGCACCTTGAAGTGGCGCACGGGCCCTTTCATCTCATCCCCAGAAGTAACCATACAGACTTACCTTAACATGATGGACCCCTTCATTGCCACTCTCCTTTGGAGGACAACCATTGCGGGTGACCGAGACACTTTGGTGAAGGTTTACAACCTAGCCTTAGAATTATCCCATAGTCTCAACAAATCCCTGGGCGGGAATGGGCAGAGCGCGCCCTTCAACATGATCCCTAGCGGAACATCATATGTCAGGGGGTATAACCCCAATCTGGCAATGGGTGCTCCCTTGATGGAAATGAATCCCCCACAATTGTTGATATACTAGTAGGCTCAGTACATTTATCTAACGCAAACTCAGGCAATACCAGGTCTGGAAGCTTTCCCTTGGAATCAGCCGCAGCAGGCACAACAGCCTCAGGCATAATCATTCGGAGTTCCCTTCTTTCAGTCATCTGTGACTAGAGGACTCCCGCCCTTGACTTTGGCTAATACTGATACCTTCCCTAAAAACCAACAACAACAACTGTCACACTGTGACACCAATACTTAGTTGACCACCGAGGTTGAGTCCCTCCGATGAATGTTGTCTACCTTGACTGTGGACATGGTTCAATTGAAGGCGGGGTCCTATGCTCCCCAGAATTCTAATTCCCAGAGGGGAAATATCTTCTCTGGCCAATAAAACAACAGTGTCGGGGGAAGAAACTTCAATAATGGGCCTAGGCCCAATCAACAATAATGGAACAATAACACAAACATCAGAGGTCCACCTCCGAACCAAAATGCCAACCAAAATGGTGCTGGACCATCACATTTCACACTAGTCATAGACTTCTAGCTCATGACTAATTGGTGTAGATTGCATAACATAGGTTCACACAATGAGATAAATTATTCCACATTGAAAAAATTCATCATGATCTCCTAGCTAAACAGACAGCAATCGCATGATGCTACTCCCCAAGAGCCTCCTGTTCAATAGTCAACCCACAATACCTTCACCTGTGAGACCATCTTCTTTGGAGCTTCTGGGGAAGATGAAGAGGAATCTAAATTGCATGGATTCTTTGATGAATCTATCCCGCCCTTCGAGGCCAATGCCTTCACCAACCCATGGACTCCATACAATACTTAGAGTCAGGTTGGTAAAGGAATAGCTTACACACCTATGCCCCCTATCAAGGACACTCCTCCTCCCTGGGATAACGCAACTGACTGACCCACTCCTCTAAAGGGTTCTAGCTCTAACCAAGTGAAAGACCTAGTTGAGGGAAGTCACCAATTCCTGGTAGGAAGATTCAACATTACAAGGGCGTTAGAATAGACCACCACCTCCATGACCTTGATGGAGGTCTTGCTAAACTATCCTAAGTAGAAGAAGTCTCTTCTGAAGCTCTTGGGAAACCTAGAAGTCATCAGTCGCCCACCCAAGACTGTCTTGATCAAAGATGCTAACGTGGCCATCTTCTGGGGGAACAATGAAGATCCTCCCTTCCTACTAGGCCTGAATATCCAAGGCAAAAACATACACAATTGCTTAGTAGACTCTGGAGCTTCGGGTAACATCATACCCTTATCCATTTGTTAGAAGCTTGGATTCCATCCCACCCCATCTAATGGTGCAGTGATCTAGCTAGATAAGACTTCCATAAAAATGGTTGGGGAATTGAAGAACGTCTGGATATAGCTTATCCAAGACCCTAGGATAGCAAGCATAATCGATATCTAAGTGGTGGACATCCCAGAGACTTATGGGATGTTATTAAGTTAGAATTGGTCTATGTCCTTGAATGGATTCTTTTTGACCGACTTCACCCATTTATGGCTCCCTTGGGAAGGAGAATCAAACAAGATCCGGGTCGAAAGTGAACCACAGATGAAACAAGCCCTTACCAAGGTCGAGAGGGTTAGTGAGGTCTTCTTCTATGAGAGTTCCCCCCGGGTATACCGACCCTTTGAAATATTAACATTCAATTTCACCCCCGGGGAGGATCCCATAGTGTTGCAAAGAACCTAGGACCTAGAACAAAAGATAAAAGTTGAGGTTGACTCTCAAGATGCCAAAGTGACCCCTGCCACACTCCTGTCCATCAATTGGTGCTGAATACTCTATCAGAAATATTTAGAACTTAAGTGTGGGACTTTCTTTTTGGTCGCTACCTGACACATTGATGCCCTCTAGAATAGAGAATGTATAGCTAATTCCCCAGAGCCCAGTGTTCCTATGGGATGCACTCCTTTGGTGCCATCTCCCATGTCAGATCCAAACTCCTCCAGAGGTAAACCCTACCTTCACACCAATAGTTTGGGAGGAAGGTCCTCCTAAGTCTCCCAATAGCAATCCTAAGGCTACTCTCGCTCCCCAGCCCCAAACTATGAATAACGATTTGTGGACCCTCAAGTTTGATGGGTCCCGATCCAAACAAGGCTGCGGGGCCAGAGTAGAATTAATGAACCCATGAGGAAAA
Source organism: Thuja plicata (assembly GCA_018584345.1). NCBI lineage: Eukaryota > Viridiplantae > Streptophyta > Pinopsida > Cupressales > Cupressaceae > Thuja > Thuja plicata. Next base: position 1,755,409 of record MU224608.1, on the reverse strand, counting down.
TCCTTCCTCGCATCCTACAGATTGTAGTTCAATTGCACAAACAATGTTATGGAGTACAAGGCTTTGGTGCTTAGACTCCTGTTTACATTAAGGAAAGGTGTCACCTGCCTTCGGGCTCTAGGTGATTCAGAGTTGGTTATCAAACAAGTCCGGAGTCAATACACATGCCACAATAAGAGATTGGCCGCATACCACAATCAAGCTTGGAGCCTTATTGAATATTTTGATGCCTTTGGCATTGATCTCATTCCCCGGTGATGGAACTATGTCTCGGATGCCCTTGCCATTTCTTCTAGCACACTTGAGCCAATGGCCGGCTCGCGACTCTACAGATTTTTAGTTGAGATGGTCCCCACCCCGCCCATTCTAGATAATGTCACCCACTTTCAAGTTTTTGAGGATGATCAACATATCCTAGCCTTCATGGCCAATGTTGGCATCTTTGAAGACTAGATAGTGGAGGAACGAGACCATGATGATACTAGGCAGGGTGACAAAGACAATGGGATCATGGACCTACCCACTAATACTATCCCAAAGGGGATGGTTGCGCTTGAGAAAATCTTCGACTCAGAACCTAGGGCCTAAGAAAAGATATCTTCCTCTGAGGGAGGAAAGTTTGAAAAGGTAAACATTGGCCAGAATGGTGAAGAAAAGATAATCCACATTGGCACCTCCTGCTCCCCTGAGGAGAAGGAGAAGATTCTCGTAATTCTCTAAGAATACATAGATGTAATTGCATGGGGTTATGAGGATTTGAAAACATATGACACATCTGTTATGACTCATACTATTCCCTAGAAACTTGATGCTAAGCCTTTTCAGCAAAAAACAATGACCGGTCAACCCACTAATCGAGCCTCTGATTCGTCAAGAAGTAGAAAAATTGCTGTCAGCTTGGATAATCTTTCCAATTCGGCACACTACATGGGTTTCCAATCTAGTCCCTGTGCAAAAGAAGAGTGGTGAGATTCGCCTTTGCATAGATTTCCAAAAATTGAATAAGGCCTCCAAGAAAGATAACCACCCTATCCCTTTGTTGGAGGAGGTGTTACAAATAGTGAATGGATCCCAGATGATGTCATTCTTGGATGGGTACTCTGGGTATAACTAGGTCATGGTTAAGTATGAAGATAAGGAGAAAATAGTGTTTACCACCAAGTGGGGAACGTTTGCATATAGGAGAATTCCCTTTGGTTTGATTAATGTAGGGGCCACATTTCAAAAGGCCATGGACATTGCATTTGAGGGCCTTGTGAATCGGTGCATAATCATCTACATGGATGATTTGACCATCTTTTCCTGGGACAGGCATTACCATTCCACCCATCTCGCTTAGATCTATGAGAGATGTCACCGGTATGAAATATCCCTCAACCCCAAGAAGTGCATATTTGGGGTCACCAAAGGGAAGTTTCTCAGGCATATCATCTCTAAGAAGGGCATAGCCATTGACCCTGAGAGAGTTGAAGCATTGCTAAACTTACAAATTCCTAGCAGCAAGAAAGAGATGCGATCTTTCTTGGGAAAGATAAGTTTCATCCGGCGGTTCATCACTGGATTTGCCGAAATAGTCAAACCACTCAATGAAATGATGAAAAAGGATACCAAGATTGAGTGGAGTCCTGAAGCAAAGTGGGCATTTGCCTAGATCAAATACAGAATCACAAAAGCACCTATCTTGGCTAGTCCGGACTACTCCCTTCTCTTTTACATTTACTCCTTTGCTTCACCACATTTTATTGTGGTGGTGTTGACTCAAAAGGTTGAAGGGGAAGAATGACCAATAGCTTTCATGAGCTCCCCCTTCAAGAATGTCAAAGTTTGGTATTCATCACTATAAAAGCAGGCCTTTGCTCTAGTTCAGGCCGTGAAGAAATTCTGACATTACATTCTCCAGAGTAAGGTGCACGCTATCATTCTGGACCAAGCCGTGAAGTCTCTGCTAATGCAGAACAAGTTGGGAAAAAGATGGGGGAAATAGATGGCCATCCTCTAGGAATATGATTTAGAGATGCAACCCATGAAGATAGTTCAGGGCCAGGGACTAAGTTGAGCAATGGCAAAGGAGACTCCCTGCATAGAATGCCAAAATTACATGGTGGAGTCCATCACTTGAGACCCGTGGTATACCGATCTGGTATATTTTCTACTAAATAACAAATGCCCAGAGGGGTTACCTCCCAATAAACGCCGCGCCCTATGGATGAAAAGCACTCACTTTATGATCAAAAAATTTGTGCTCTACCGTAGGAACTACGAGGGAGTGTACCTCCGGTGCATCGACAGAGACCAAGCTGTGAAGGTGATTGATGAATTTCACAGGAAATTTGGAACCAAGCATGGCTCTGCCAATGCCACTGCCCATTAGATCCTTCAGGCAAGATACTATTGGCCCTATATATTCAAAGATGTTTACACTCATGTGAGAAAATGCCACACTTACCAAACCGCAGCACATCGTGACCGTAACCCAACTATGCCTTTGCAACTAGTCTTTGAGGCTAGGCCCTTTGCCCAATGGGAATTTGACTTCATCAGGAAAATCAACCCCAACTCATCTGCCAACCACTGATACATTTTCACTGCTACTGATTACTGCACCTGGTGGTCTGAGGCTATACCATGCAAGAATAATATGGCAGATGTAGTTATCAAATTCCTGGAAGAAAACATCGTCACAAGGTTTGGAATGCCCTTTTCTTTGGTATGTGACAATGGTCTGGCATTTTCTTCGGCGCAATTACTCGAGTGGACCTATAATCAAAGGATGACTCTAAATTTTTCTAGCAACTATTACCCCCAGGGGAATGGCATTGCTGAATCTACGAATAAAAATCTACTTGAAGTGATCAAACACCTGCTAGAACAGAATCCCCAGGATTGGCATCAAAATTTAAAGTTCACCCTCTGGGCAGATCACATTCAAATCAAGGCCACCCTGGGAACATCCCTGTTCCATCTGGTTTATGGCTAGAACCCTGTATTCCCAATTAACTTACAGATCCCAGTTTTATAGTTTATGCAAGAATTTAGCAACAGGGACAACATTGTGGAGGTTCGGCTCCTAAATCTAGTGTGAATGGAAGAACAGAGAGATGCAACCCTTGAACATTTCATGCATCATCAAGTAGTGGTAAAATGATGGTTTGACCGCAGAGCCCAATACAAGGCTTTTTAGATTTTGAACTTGGTCCTGTTGTGGGACAAGGCCCGGGAAAAGAAAGGAAAACACACCAAGTTCTAGCGGCTCTGGCTTAGACCATATTTAATCTCAGAAATCTACGGGGCAAATACTTACCACCTTAATTACATGACCAGGGAACCTATCCCATTGCCCATCAATGGACAGTTTCTCAAACACTACTTTGGATAGGGTAAGTTTGTCCAAAATTGTACTTTATGTAAAGCCTTTTACTTATAAATATTTCTTTCCCAGTGCCTTGTTAGGAGGTACCGTGTCTTGTAAATAGCCTTGTTGGCTTCCCTCTAGGGAAGTCCTATTTTGGTAGTTTTTATTTTCATTTCTGGTTTTCTTTTCGGGTCCTAGCATTTTGTTTTCGTAAGGATTGGAATGCTTCGCATAAACTCTGGTCTCTGGTACAATGTCTATAGCATGGTGAACTTAAGAATCTATCTTTAGCATAGTGGAACTGGCCCTGTCTCTGAAGTTGTTTTACAAGTTTGGTGGTACATTTTGAGAAATCTCCATCGGGTTATATCTCTGGAGGTCTGGCAATCAGTGAACAAAAAAATATAAGGAACAAGTAATCGGACACACCGAGGGTAGATCAGTTGTAGTGGTTGGTTTACCCAGGTCTAAAACTTTAAAGAATTCTTTCTGTGTCTGGAGTTTTATCCCCTACTCAACATATAAAATAGGTGGAAAGGTGAAAGAAGTACCATCGTTAAAATTAGCTAAGCTTAAGCTTAATGGTGAAAGAAGTACCGCCCTCCCACCTAGAAACAAATAAAATAACAAGAAAAAGGAAAGCGGGACGAAGCTTTAGTCTCCAGGATAAATGAATAAATCTGATGACTGGTTCAATGTAATTAGTGCCTCTTCTCTACTTATCCCAGAGGTCATTGGCTTGATCTCCTTCCAAAACACACATGCCACCACTGATGAAAGACTATGGAATGGATCCCGTGTGGTCAGATTCTCTCAGATATGTTTCTCTTTGCCTGTCAGATACTTCGAGTAGTGACTTGTTCTAGTGTTGCTAACTAGAGATCCTGTAGTTCTCAAATGCACTAAGGCATTTGTCCCAGATAGTCACCATTTTTTATGCCCTGCATCCCCGTCCCTACATTTTGTGTGCAAAATCTTGGGTCCCCCCTTTTTGTTTTTTCTTTTGGTTCTTGCCTTGTCTATTTCTCCTTTTGTTTTCTTTCTCTGGAGTTTTCTTCCCCATGGTTGTGTTTTGTTTTGTTAGTTTCTTGTGCCTTAGGGACCCTAGTCTTGGAGTTTGTCATCCTTTGTCGGGATCCAGATTCCAGACTCTGGGATTATTCACCATGATGTTCTCTTTCCTTAAGATGATATCGTCGCAGGGAATCCCCGGGCCCAGAGTCCGAAGGTCTGTCTGTCCAAAGTTTGTTGATGGAAAGGTGGATTTCTTTTTACCATGGGTATGAATAGAAGTTACCTACCATTTTCACATTTACCATGATTTAAACACTCAAGCAATCAGAGTGATTTCAGAGTGATTTGCAGAGATTTAACGTTAATCTAGTGCTAAAAACTTCCATCATTTTTGAGTTCTTGTGAGTGCTTTGTAGTGGCGGGTTGTGATCATTTGGTATTTGTAGCTATTGCAGAGCTTCTATGGAGGCTTCTTTCCTTCTCCTTTCTACATTCTCAGGTTGGTGCCTCTTTTCCCTTTGATTTTCCTTTTTTCTGGTGTTGTTTTCTTTTTTTTTTTGGTTGTCTTTGCCTCTTTCTTTTGTTTTGGTCATTTTGTGTTTATTTCGGGTTTTGCCGCCTATTGGTGGGTCGGCTCTGCCAGAGGGTTGTCCACCCTCTGTGCAGTTGTAATTAGCTTGTAAATAGTGTAGAAAGCTGTAAATAGTCTGTGTTTGCCTGATTTCTTGTAGATATTCATTCTGTAATGTATATATGTGTAAATGTGCTGTGTATATGTGTAATTTTAGTATATATTTGTTGTGCATCCCTTTGTTCCCCATGTATATATCCATCGGCTCCAATGTATATCCTATGTATATCCTTTTAGGTAGTTTATCAAGCTCACTGAGTTGCCTGTGTCGGTGGTTTTTTTCCTGTAAGCTTGTTCCGAGCAGAATACCACCTGTTTGAAACTCGGCTCTTAGCTAGTTTCAAACATGCAGTTTTCTCTCTCCTCTATAAAACTAGCCTAGCCCTCATTTATGTCCCATATGCACATTTAAATTTGTCTAAGTGGCCTTCATTTTCATACATTCAGACAGTTGGCTCAGTCGTCATTGCCATAGCTCCTATTTATTACCTACCCACGTGGCACCCACGTGGGCCTAACAGTTTTCCTTTTTGCACATCTTTACCAATGGTTACTTCTCTAGGATCTAGGTCTCCTACCATCATCCACCCCATGTCCTTCTTACCAAATGTGATAAAACTCCCAGACCCAGATGGTCAATCAAATTCCTAAGTTCATAATATATGTGCTTTCTAGAGTTTTTAAATGAAACTAACTTTTTAGGGAAAGCACAAATCATGGTGGTAATACCTCCAGACCCCAGAGTATTTATTTATTAATGCGTTCTGACGATCACTCTGTCTTGCAAGTTTTTAGAGTACACTCTCAAACATGTCTGAAGCATCTGCATCCTCACCACCCAAAAGTCTGGAACTTCCATCTACAGAAAGCACCAGGGCATCAGTAAAATCTAAATTGGAGAAGGCTTTGGAGAAGATTCTCTTGAGCCTAAAATACGTTAAGGACGGAGTCATTGCAGGCTCAAAGATTGAGTCGAAGGTCTAGCTTTTTACCAACACCAGCGTCGGATCATGGATAGAAATGTAGGCCTTGGTTAAAGTCATGTACATTCAACGATAAGCTGAAGATCCGTTGGCCATCAAAATTGGAAACTCCAGGATCCTAAAGGCAGCTTGTTTCCTGTGCTCGGTGCAGTCACCGGAGCTTATTCTCACACTCTTGGCTCTTTTCAACCCATATGTTTGGGCTGTTATGCTCACACCTCCAGAGCCAACATGGTACCCCACTCCTCTAGTGTCTCTCAACCCTGATACCTTCCAGAGGGGTTTGGGAATCTCACAATTCACCAAGCCAACCGTAGCCACCTGCTCTGATGCCTTGGCCCAATTCAAGTAATTAGAGGAGGCAGCTCATATTTATATGAACAACAATTGGCTCAAAGTCTCAAAGAGGGACCCCAAAAGAATGAAGCTAGAGATCCCCAGGTCCAAATTCAAGGAAAGCATCCAGATGGGGATAATAGCACTATGCCGGGTCTTCAGGCAACAACATGCCCAAGAATTCTCAGGGTAGATGTACTACTTCTTGCTTGGAATTAGTACAGACGGGGAGTTTTTTGACTAGGCAGCTATAATTTCAAACCATGTCGACTCCCAGTTCCTCCAACTGGCTAAGAAGAAGAAATTTTATATGACTTCTTATGTTTTTTGGGCCTTGGTATAGTAAAGGCCCCACACCCATAGGCTACTCATAGATGGCGTCCTCGGGCTTGGCTCAGATCAAAAAGCCCCATGGGATTACTTCCCATAGATTCAATGGGAGGCCAGCTTCCCCAGTTTCTGTAGAGTAAACAATGTATTCATTTACTATCACCTGCTCACACCCACCCAAGATGCAGGATACCGCCTATCCACAGAGGCGATGAATTTTTTCCAGAGTTATGGACACTACTATATTCAATACCAGCAGCATACATATATAAGGGTGACCGACTTCTCTGGGAAACCCTACTTGTTACCCAAGCACTGCAGGGACAAGATAGTCTTGCTGGAATTCTACAGGTAGATAATGGAGCTACATGCCTTCTTTTCCCTGAAGAAGGTGACCAATATTCTATTCCCAATCACTTGTGATAATTATTCATGCATCCTGGCCGCTGCCAAAGAAGCAGACAATGAGCTAAAAAGCTATAACATGGCAGAGTTCTACTTGATGCGAAAGAATTTTGATCTACACGGCAAGATTGCAGAGGCACTTCCTCAGGCTTCAGAGCCCCATCATTACCATATGAAGAACTTTTGCAAAGATTTCCAAGAAGATGTGGAGGTCTAGAGCCGGCACTACATCAGGATGACAGCAAGCATAATGGAAAGATTAAAGCTTCGAAGGTTCCCGGAGGACTTCTTGGATGTCGGCCCCATGATTGATCCCCAGTACAAAGAAAATGGGATCGATACAATGGCTCTCCTACCAGTAAATTAGGATGCCTAGGAGGGGTCCACTATTAAGGACTTCACCCGTGAGGTGGTGGAGCATAGCCACACCTACTTCAAAAGGATGTGCCCCAAGAGTGTCCGCAGAGCAACCCCGCCAGCACCAAAAGAAACTCCGAGGGCCAAGACTTATTCACAGAGAGTGGATAAAGGAAAAGGAATAGATACAACTCCTCCTATGTAAGAAGTCCCCGTTAAAGAATAGATAAGGCAATCAGTAGAAGCCTCCCAGCAAATTGAGGAGAACCCAATCACAAAGCTGGCTACCCTGGTGCTCATGGCCAGACCGGTTCACCCTCCATCCTCCCCTTCACTAGAAGCCTTAATGGTTAAGGCAATAGGGGGTGGATCTAGTGGAACCAGTAGTAGTAAGGGATGCGGGCCCACCCTTGACTACCTAAAGAAGAAGGAGGCTTGACCCTAAGACTAAAAAGGAGCTAGAGCTGGGGATGTCCCAGGCCCCACAAGTTGAAATCCTCTCTTCTAACTCCCCAAATCCAGAGAAGGAAGCATAACCCGCTGATGCCCTGGACAACCCTCCTCAATAGGATGAGTTTGACGATGTTTTTGCAACTGATGAATTTGATAATTTATAGGGGGGCATCGAGCAGGAGGTTGAAGTCCCAGCAGAAAAAGAGGCTGAGGAACAAATAACTATGTAGGAGTAAGAGAAAATGGAAGAAGAAAAGGAAACAGAGCCGGAGATCACCTCCGAGGCTCCAGAGGTACAAGATCCAGGGGTGAACCAAAAAGGGCAGAATGAACAAATGGAACTTGCCAAGGGAACTGGACCTACGGGAGCAACTGTAACCTCAGCCACCACGTTCCAAGCACCACTCCCCAGAGCAACTTTTGGGTAGGTAATAACCGTAGCGCAAATGCTGAATCTTGGCCCGATACCTCCCCTTCTTCTGAAAGATATATCAGAAGAAGAAGAAATCTTGGCAACTAAGGCTGAAGAAATGCAAGAACAACAAGAGGAGGAAACCCTCAGGATAGCTGACGAAGGTCAAAACAAGGCTAGAGATACAGAGGATAGGGAAAAAGAGATAGACGTCACCGGGGGAAATGTTCCTGATGAAGCCTAGAATAAAGAAAAGGTGGCAGGTGAGACCCACACCAGTGAGGAGGAACAACAGCAAGGCACCGGGGAAGAACCAAAAGAATAGACTTTGGTGAAAAAGCCACCCCTGTCACCTCAGTGGTTAGTGGAGAGCAAGAAGAGAAAGGAAACATCCAACCCAAGAGCTCATCTCTCTCTAGCTTAGATGATGGCCTAGGTCTAAGAACCACCAAAGGCCAAGAAATCCCAGACGGTTCATACTCTTCGAACCGGGCCGGGAGGAGAAATAGTTGTCATTGTTGCAACACCTCCCCCAGACACTGATGTAGAAATAGTAGAGGCCAAAGATTATGATATCACAGAGATATCACTAGGGAAGAGAGGTAAACAGGGTGAAGTGGACCTGTTAAAAGAAGCGGCCAGGGCGGTGGAGGCTAGATATGAAAAAGGGGCCCAAAGGCTCAAAGTAGAGAAGGAAAAAATAGTGAACCTCATGGGGTTGCTTACTGAGCTAGCCTAGCCCATTACTGCCATTCCTCTAGAGGCATCCACATCTGATGCACCATTACCACAAAGTGACATCGACTCCCTCTGAGCAATGAAGAAAAAGGCCCAAACGGTTGATGAGTGGGTCGCTTTGCAAGTAGGAAACACCCGATATTTCCTAGTGTCCACCCTCCCATATTTGTACATGGCATGATATGTTCTCCATCAAGCAGAGACTGTTCTTAATATATGGGAGGGTGACATGGAAAATTATGATGCTTGGAAGGTAGAGCTAGAAGAGCTCCTCAACCTCGGGGAAGAGATGGTCTCAGAATCTGGGATTCTAGGAGAAGAATAATTTGACTTCGTGAGAACCCAACACTCTAGACTTGACCTCACATTGGAGGTACTCAAGCAATTGGTAGGGGATATGCATGAAAAAGTCAGAAAAGTGCAATATTCTACAAATATGTACAAGGCATTTGTGACAAAGGTCTCCAGAGCAGACCCATTCAGCATCGATAGGTGTACCCCAGAGGAATACATCCTGGGAAAATTTGATGAATTAATGGAGTATAAATACCAATCCTTAGAGGGACTGGATGGGACCCAAATGATGGGGCTAACTCACATGATCCTTAGTGATCATGATGCGGAAAAAATGACTGATGAGTTCAAGGATAATGTTCCAAAGCTTGCAGAATAGATTGAGGTGGCTAAGTACCGGCGGTCCTACCTTAAAGAGATTGATGAGGATGGAATGTCCCACCTTCTCCAAACATTCAATGACAAAAAGAAATCATAAAGTTTCTCCGGAGATCAGAGAAAACCCAAACACTTTGTATCCTTTATTCTTTCGAAACGTAAGTTCCCAGATCTCGGAGTCTCGGATCCCAAATTTTGTATTCTTTCAAGTGATTTGTGTCCCAGTCCCCAAGGCTGACCGGTCGCTTTCAGAAGTGGTTAATAAAGACTATCAGAAGGTAGTTAGCTACATAAAGGGGGTGTCGGATCAACAGTTGGCTTTCTGACAGATGGTCTTCTTGAGGCACCATTTCAGAGGTACACCTAGCACATTGGAGATAGGGCACCACATTTCCCATTTATGAGGCATGTAGCCTCGATCCCCAGGGATCTGATTTCTTCCTTCTCTTTCCTTGCTCTGTTCTTGAGGCTGATTTTTTCGCTATATATTCTTGTCTCATTCTTCTGACATGTCAGGCCTATTCCATCTCAAGGTCTTTTGTAGGGTGGTGCAGGTAGTATCGGCCCCTGGATATTGTATTTTATTGAAACATGATGTAAAATAGGGTTAGGGTTAGGGTTAGAAGAAAATGTGTATAAATAGTAAGACCGACCCATTTCCAAGGGTTAGCGAAATTGATGATTTTTCTGTCCATAGTAATATAAAAGTGAATTTTCATTTTAGTTGTAGAGCTCAATGCTCCATTGTTTCACTTTCCAATAGTTATATGCTCCCCTGGAGCCACCATTGTATCACACACCAGTGCATGCTGGAATAAACATTAATGAAGAAGGGAGAATTCTTTGCAATGATGTTGTTGGCATTCAAACTTCTGAGTTAATGGTATTTTATGTTTCATGTTCTTTATGTCTTCTTCTCTGATATGTCAAGTAGATTAACGACCTCTTTTCCCCTGCTACTGATAAAATACTAGTTGATGGATGCATATTTCTTTGGTATTTAGTGTGGTATATCAAAGCATTATTGATGTTTTGAATGTTTAAGCATAACTATAGTTAGATGAAGTACTTCTGACCCTACAGGATCTTTTTAATTTTATTTTCCAAGTGTAGAATGCTTGGAGGAACCTCACCTTACTGAATCTCCAAAGAGAATGAGTTGAAGAAACCAGCTATCCCCCTCAAAAATAGTCACTTCTCCCAACCGCGCCCCGCACCGTTGTGACCCGACACCCAGGTGCTTGGAGGCCCGGGGAGTCTAACTTCCCTGGATAGCCTTTGTAGGTAGAGTTGGCCAGTACCCCCGGTACCCAGTGACAACTTATGACTATTGGCAGACCTGGTTAGAAAAACCCCGTCAACATGTAGCATCCTCTGGTTGTATTCTGTGCCACTAAATCAAGACCTTAGAGATGGATCAAGAGCAAAGATGACGAGTGTGCCGGTCAAGGATTGCCTCAGGCTCCAGGATAATGGATCCTTCCTTATCCATTTTAGGGAGAGAAATTTGGGATCTAACGTTGCTACCAAGAACTTACTTGAGAGAAGAAACATGAAATACTGGATGAATGCGGAAAGAAGGAGGAAGTTCTAGTTTATAAGCAACTAGACCAATCTTATGAAATACCTTATATGGCTCATAAAATTTTGGGGCTAGCTTATGATGCCCTTTAAGCTTCAAGGAGGATTTCTTGTATGGCTATAGATGAATAAAAACCATATCCCAAACTGGAAATGAGTGCTTAGAATGGTGTTGATCTACCTGCTATTTCATTTGATTTTCGGGCATGTGAAGATTATCTTGTAAGGTGAGAAGAATCCGATCCCTGGTGCAGAGAACTATGTCAACTGCTTGGACTAGGGAGCTACTAGGAGTGTAGAGAAGGAGTACTAGAGGTGCTTGACCATAGACTACTTCATATGGAGTCATTTGAGATGTAGTGTGGTAAGAGGTATTGTACCACTATTCAGCTAGAGGAAACCACTTGGCCCACTGAAGTTGTTGTTTGGTAGTGAAGCAGCGAAGATAAGTTTCCAAGCATTTCTTGACAATTTTAGTCTAACCATTGGTTTGTGGGTGATAACTTGAACTCATCTTCATTTTGGTGCTAGTTTGCTAAAACAATTCAGTCCAAAAATGATTGGTAAAAGTTGCATCGTGATGTAAGACAATGGAAGAAAGGAGGCCATGAAGACAAAAGATCTGGTCCATGAAGATTTGTGCAACTAAGGAGGTAGTATAGGGGTGGTTGAGGGCACAAAAATGACTATATTTGGAGAGATGATCAACCACCACCAAGATCACTATCTTGCGGCCTGATTTATGAATCCCTTCAATGAAATCCATAAAAAAATTAGTCCAAATCCGTGTAAGAATGGACAAGGGTTCCAAAAATCTAGGAAGGAGGGTCTTTTCACCCTTGTGGCATTGGCATGTATCACATTCAGCCACCATCTATTGAATCATCTATTTCATTCCTTTCTCAAAGAATTTTCTCCTTTCCCACTCATAATTTTTGAGGAATCTGGAGTGCTCTACCGAAGGAGAGGCATGGAGTTCATAAAAGATAGCCTGTTGCAGATCTGGATTCTGAGGAAGCACTAGATGGCCCTTGTATCGGAGAGAAGCACCATCCCAAGAGTAATGCGAGATAGTAGAAATATTATTGGTCAACTGGTGAATGATTTGAGATAAAGAAGAGTCACTGACATAGTCTTGCTAAATAGATTCTAACCAATTGGGAATTGGCATAAAAATAGATGAAAGGTAAGTTTGATCATCAAATGTGCGAGAAAGAGCATCTGCTACAATATTTTCCTTACCCTTCTTGTAGGTGATTTCATAATCATACCCCATGAGTTTCTTGACCCATTTATATTGTGCAGGGGAGGATTCTTGTTGTTCCAAGAAGTATTTTAGACTTTGGTGATCTGTCCTGATGCAAAAATGACTCCCTAGGAGGTATGGCCGCCACTTCTGTACAACATGAAAAATAGCCATTATTTCTTTTTCATAAGTAGATAGGGATAGATTCTTACCAGAAAGGGCTTTGCTAGTGAATGCAATAGGATGGTCATCTTGAAGGAGAACAGCACCAAGGCCATTTCCACAAGCATCACTCTAAATAGTGAAGGGCCTCAAAAAATTTGGCATAGCGAGAACATGTGTATTGCACATAGCTTGTTTCAGTTATTCAAAAACATTCTCAGCAACATGGGTCTAGGTAAAAGCATCCTTTTTTAACATAGCTATCAATTATGCTGCAATCTTCTCATAATTCTTGACAAACTTGTGGTAATAGCTAGTCAGCCCCAAAAAACCCTGAAGGCTCTTGAGAGTGTGAGGATGCGGCCACTTTTTCATAGCATCTATTTTGTAGGATCCACCTAAACCCCTTGGTGTGTAACAATATGCCCGAGATACTCCACTTCCTCCTAGCCAAACACACATTTAGAATATTTCACATAGATTTGATGATCAGAGAGAAGTTTCATTACAAGCTCCAGATGATGGAGATGCTCAGCCCAGGTTTTGCTATATATGAGGATATCATCAAAGAAGACCAAAATTAATTTTTGGAAGTATGGCCAAAATATTTTATTCATTACTGCCTGAAATGTTGAAGGAGAATTAGTGAGGCCAAAGGGAATGACTAAAAATTCATAGTGACCATCATGTGTGTCAAAGACTTTTTTAGGGATATCCTCCTCATTAACCCTAATTTGGTGATACCCAGAATGAAGATCCAACTTGGAGAAAAAATGAGCGCCATGAAGCTCATCAAGAATTTCATCAACAACTGGAATGGGAAACTTATCCTTTATGGTGAGATGATTAAGTGCTTGAAAATCAATGCAGAGTCGTGAGGACCCATCTTTTTTGTGGACAAGCAGAACTGGAGAAGAAAAAGAACTAGTACTAGGGCGAATAATACCTTGCTTCAGTAAGTCACAAATGAGCGTCTTGATTTTGGTCTTCTGATGAAATGGGTAGTGGTAGGGCCTAATGTTGGGTTGAATGCTACTAGGAAGGAGCTAAATACAGTGGTCCTCAGGGTGAGAAGGGGGCAATCCCACAGGTTCAACAAATACACCTATGTACTTATCCAAAATTTGTTGTAGATCTGCAGGAGTAATAGAGACCACTGATGTCTACATCTGAATGGAATGGAGCTGAGTAATGACACCATGTGAATTATTATTAAGAAAAATTTCCATACAATGTGAACTGATGATGCTGAGAGACCCCAATTGTAAGCCTTTCAAAGTGTGTTGTTGTCCATTGGCTGAAAACTACATCTAAAGTTCAGCAAAATCCCATAGAATGGGGCCAAGAGTGCATAACCATTGGGTTCCCAAAACCACATCACATCCACCTAAGGGAAAGGAAAACATGTCAGAGTGCAGGTTATAATCTCCACTAGAGAGATGCACATTGTGACATTTCCCTTTGCAAGGTAAAGTGCCTCCATTGGCAATCATGACTTCAAAGCTATAGCAGGGGTGGACAAAGAAATCAACCTGTTTGGCTATCCAGGGGTCAATGAAGTTATGAGTGCTAGCAGAATCAATGAGTATAGTAAGAGGGATCTTCTTGAAGAAACCCTGGACCCGCATGGTTGGTGGGGTAGTGACTCCTACCAAAGCATGGACATAAATCTCTAGTTGGGCTTCTGGCGAAGGAGGTTCAGGCTGTTGAGGCTCAACCTCATCATCTACTATTTCATGAGCATCTACATACTCTTCCAGTTCAGGTGGAGAATCCACATCCAAGAGATAGAGCTTTTGTTGAACACATCTAATGGCCCTGGGATCATTTCTCATTACAATTATAACAAAGCTCTTTTTCTCGCCAGGATCGCTGCTTTGTTTCAGACAAGTTCTTGATAGGATTAGTTCTGCGAGTTAGCATGAATTGAGGGTGTAGAGAACCTATATTTTCAAATGGAACAAAATTGGATCTGGAACATTGTAGAGAACTAATCTTGTCCTCTACTAGCTTAGCCAACCCAAGGGCTTCCATCATTGTAGTGTGCTAGAAATTTTTTACTTTAGATCGAAGTGCATCCTTTAGACCACTGACAAAACAACTCCAGAAGCATTTATCAGATAATCCCTCTGTGTGATTAGATAATTTTTCAAACTCTATCTAGTATTCTCTTATAGTGCCTATTTGGCAAAGTTTAGTGAGTTCTCTTGTGAAGTCATCAAAAGCACTAGGGCCAAAGCACTCCAAAAGGAGTGTGCATAGTTCTGTCCATGTTTGGTCTACATTAGCCTTGATGTACCAATAGAACATTTGAAGAGCTTCATGTTCCAAATAAAAGTATGCAAGTGGTACTTTTTTATATCTAGAGTATTATGCAAGCTAAAATACTGCTCTTCCTTGTAAATCCATCTAGTTAGATCAGCACCATTGAAGCGAGGAAAATCAAGCTTCAGTCCACGAAAATTGCTAGAAGAGAATGGAACATCTCTAGAATGGTTTCGGTTCATGGCTGAATGCTGAAGAGTGAGAGCGAGAAATTTGTCATCCAGATCTTGAAGTTTGGTCTTGAGGGATGCGATTTCCTCCATGATTTTTTCTCCTATACACATGTGACAACCATATAGCATTTTTTTTTTTTTTTTGAAATGGGTAGAACAATAGAAACAAAAAAAATTTCAGTTAGGGCAAACTTGAATTTGGGAAAAACTCAAATGTTAAATGGGTGTTTGACAAGTGGTTGGACACTTTCTGATGAAAAGGGAAAAATAAAGATGAGGGTTTCAAGGGTGGGGAGGCAGAATGAGACAAGCAGTCCAAGAGGGACAAAGGAGCAGACTTAGGAAATGAACCTTGTGGCCCAATTTGGTGGCAATTGGCTGAGAAGTGAAAAATTTAGGGAAAACCCTAAAATTAGATAAATGAGGGATTTAGAGCTTTGATATGTGGAATTTGGGGTAGGTTATTCAAGGAAGGAAGTATGGGGAATGGTATTTTAGGGGTTCTAAAGAACTTTGAGAAGAAACAGAAAGAAAGCAAGGAAGCTATGGCTAAAAACCAATTTTTTTATTTTTATTTTTGAAACAATCGACTCAGGGAGAATCACTCAGATACTAAAAACTGAAATTAAGTACTACAATAACAAGAATTTCTGTAAATTGAAATGAACCCAGATGCAAGAAAAAGGAACATGAAGGCCACCATGGAAATTTTTTATTTTTTGACTAAATTTTCACCCAGCAAGCCCAAGAAAGTGCTCTGATACCATATGAGAGGAACCTCCTACAGTAGTCTGATGAAAATGCATGAAATAACAGAAATATAGAGCAATAGTAGAAATCAAAGTTAATCTATTGTTTGTGGGCCACTTCGAGGGGGTAACCTCCTCTGAGCAAGCTCAATACAATAAATTTGTCAGTACCATTCAAAGGCCTCAACACACACTTATATACTAAATACAATCTAGAAAAGTATTACTACCTATGCATGTGGGATAATATAATATACTCACAGGATGACTTACAAAGCATATGCATCCAACAACACTACACTGAAAAAATAAACAGAAGGAACACATAGGTTCCTAACAAAACCCAAGGATGAAGGATCATTAGGTATAAAGAATATAAAACAACAGAACTTAGCCTTGGGGGCTATATTAGCATAGAAAATATATAAATATATGGATTCCAAATCAGTCAAAATATTGAGGTATAAATATTTAGATGGAAGGGACCCATTGAGCATCTTTAGACACAAATATCCTCCTAATGGCTCAAGGATATGGAATTGTATTTTAGAAAGTAGGAAAGTAATTACAGACACCTTAACTTGGGACATATAAAATGGTAGTCATGACCTCTTCTAGGAAGATTCATGGGGGCCTTGTTGCCTCTCAAATCTATTGTTACTGACAATTCAGTCATATATCTAATTAAAAGCCAAAGGGGTATTAATTTCAAGGACTATATTGAACTCTAGGACAACAATCATGCTCTAGGATGGCACTAGAAATATTTTAATGATATGGGTGTATTTGATGCATTAAGAGATAATATTGTAGGAATTATAAGAGATAGGAAATTAACTCAATCCAATGATTTAGAAAGAGTGATTTGAGCCAAAGCCAATAATGGTGAGGGTATGAGTCACTTATGTATAGAAGAGAGTGGAGTACAGATATGTCAATCTACTTATGTTTGAATAAGGTTTGCCTCCCTAAAGCTAGGATGTTTTCTTGGTTTACAATACAAGAGATAATTTTAACTTTATAGTGGCTTATTAGGATAGGATATCAAGGTCCATCTAGATGTGCTTTATATGAAAGAGAATGTGAAACCATTGATCACATATTATTAAGATGTGAATTCACTTACAAGTGTTGGACCTCGTTAGCACACAAACTAGATTGGACAACTCCTTATCCAGATAACTTATTGGATATGCTTTGTTGCTAGCCTTGGAGGATGGGTAATGGAATGTATGGGAACATTTGGACTATAGCCCCTTCAATCATTATTTGGGAAATATGGAAGGAAAGAAATAGCAGAATTTTTAAAGATAAAAAATTAGGCCTGGATCAATTATCAAATAAAATAGAAGCATGTATAGTGGAAGTACATAATAGAATAAATATGAATGGGGGGGAAGATATAACGTTTACTTATGAGGATTATAAAATAAGAAGACAATGGTATGGTCTAAAAGTTCCTCCATTTATCGGCCAACAAGGAACATAAAAGGAAGAACAAAGAATAAAATATGTTTGGAGACCACCACAAGAAGGATGGTATAAACTCAATTTTGATGGTGCCTCTAAAGGAAATCCTAGATAGGCAAGAATAGGTTGTTTTATAAATGAATGGGTAGGAAATATTATTGTGTATAAAGCTTTATCTCTATGAATTGCTACAAATTAATGTAGTAGAATGCAATGCTCTTATAAAAGGATTATTGTTATTTAAAATTTTGAAAATAGGTAGGATTGGGATTAAAGGAGATTCCTCCTTAGTAGTCAATGTTATTAGGGTAGGTAAAACCCAAAACATGAGTCTGAATAGGCTTATAAAGAGAACTATGACTCTTTTATCCTCCTTTAATCATTTTATTGTGAATCACATTTATAGAAAAGGCAATAAGACAACAGATTTACAAGCAAATAAAGGTGTTGTGGGAAACCATGAAGAGTTCTCAATAGCTAAAGGAAATGTGATACTTGAGGTCATCTAAGATCTAGTAACTAACTTGTAAGATATTTTGGTAAGATTAATAACATTAATATCATCATAGAGCTTGTACATTCATAAAATTGTTTAACTACTGGGTCTAATAAGTGAATAGGATAGGCAAGTTAGAGCATCAGGAAACCAGGAGAAACACGATAATTATTAAGAGATGAGATAATTAACTTAATTTACTAATTAAAAAACATTTTCAACTTAAATAAACATAAAATACAAAATTAGATAATTATTTTCTTATATTAAATAACTAATTTTATAATTTGGTTGGATAGGAAGGATAATAAAATATTCTAGCAATAGTTAATGTATTTGTGAGATAAAGAGGAGTTGAAAATGAAGAGGCATGTACTCTAATGATAAATCTAAATCCATCCTAGAACCTTAGATCCATGGTACAAAAGGATCTTTATTTGAAGTATTAGGAGGAAGCAATTCATGAACTAGGAATTATCCTTTATGGTAACTCCAATCAAGCTTAGATGAACAAAATCTCAAGTTTCCTTTGAAGGAGAAATAAAAACAAAAAGATTGAAGAAGATGATGTTGATAACTTATGATATCATCGTTAGAGTAGTTTACAAGGTCCTGAATTCATTGAATATAATAACAAATATAGAGTTAAATCTGACATCCATGCCATGTTTATTGCTTCTGCAATACAAGTAGACCTAGATAAAAACACAATATGAAGATTATGCAGGAGGATCTTTTAGAAGAAATATCAGAGGGACTTGAACAAAGTTATAGAAAACATTAGATAATACCAGACAGTCCCCAAACTAAAGTCTCATAATCACTTCATTATCAATCGCAGGGTTGTACCAAACCATCCAATTTTTGAGATTGAAGACTGATACAAATATATAGAAGAAACTCTGACTATCAGAAATAACATCGGCTTCCTATAATACTTCACACACCTAAGGAATCATCCCTTTCCTAACTGGGTAGATAGATTTATTATTCAAGATGATATTGGCTTAAGACTGTATTGGGATGAGAAGAGCTCTGCCAACTCTTCAAATCTTTGTACCCGAGCGGTTTTTCTTATGCATATATGTAATAATGGTTACAAATTTATATTTTTTGAAAGAAAGACTTTTAAAAGTTGATTTACTAAAATACAAATCAAGATTTCAATATAACAGTATAAAGGAATTGGGTAAATATTCTCATAGAACAAATATAAGAATTTATTTCAGAAAATATCAATTTCGAACTAAACAAAGTACATTAAAATATTAATAGATATATGAATTTCTATAAAATCTTTACATTTATACTAAATATATTATTTTGAGGAATCTATATAGACATTTCAGTATAGGAAATTAAGTTGAGGGCATATATATAGTAATTGGGAGATAAATAGCCAGAGATACATTATATAAGCTTCAAATATAACATTGAATATATATTAACATAAAATGAATTTTAGACATGTGTTATTTTTATAATTACAACTTTACTACCCATTTAAAGGATGGTAGGGTACCTTTAAGATTTGGAAAGAATATAGTTAACTGAGGCACTATATTTATGCAAGGTCAAGTAAAAGACATTATTTATAAATAGAATGGATTGTGCAAATCTCTACACGACAGTGTCCTTATCTAAAAATATTACATGCATTAAATTTGCACGTCTATTAATCCATTAATATAGGTATGAGCTAGGGTGAGAGAAAATATATAACTTTGTGATCGACTATCGTATGCTACAAGTTTGTTAAAATTGCTATAGTAAAGGAGCTTGTTAGCATTCAAATCATGGAGACAAACATTAAGTTTATATTCTTAGAGCATAATAGACTAATGGCTTTAGAGGATGTATAAAAGAGACAAGGTGTGATAAATTAGACACTTTGGCTGATCTAGAGAGGAGGGAAATGGAGAAGGTAATGGGAGATGAATTCTACAATAGTTACTATGTGTATAGAGTTAATAGTGACATTGTGGGGACCTTTACAGCAATCCTCCTAACAGTTAAGGTACCTAAGGAAATGTAATATCGTTGCGCTTAGAAATTTTTGAATAAAAATATTGCAATGGCCTAATGTTGGTAGTCAACAGTATAAGTGGGAACTTGATGATTCTTTATGTAGAGGACCATATGGAGAATCTAATGCATTCTCTGACAAAAAAGATAAATTGTATTAAGAGACCTATCCTAGTCTTCAAATATAGGAAGGTCTTTGAAAATCATCTTGACATTATTAAGATAAATGTTGCATTCCTCCTAAAACGGTTTAAGGTACAAACTACAGAAGATGTGAAGTGGGTTAAAGAATACCTAGATGTCGAAGGCTTTGAGGTGGGGACATACTTTGGGAGCACAACACTGGAGGACTTACAATTTTTTTTGCTAGCAATAGTTTGGAAAAAAACAAAAGGCTTCAAAGAAGTGAAAGGAAAATGCAAGATGGAAATGTATTTAGGTGACTCATATGAGGATGAGGAGGAGGTGGTCTTCCATACCCCATTTAGGAAGAAATGGGGTTATATTTGATTTTAAGTTCTAAACTACTTATTAGACATTTCAAGTATTTTGACATGATATACTCAATTTGACTAGACTTAAAAAGGACAAGACTCCATAGAATACTTGTATCTTGGTAATTTTGAGATTACTAAATAATTCAAAAGAAGACAATAGATAACAAAAAATTGTAGGTTACTATTTATATTTAGTTTCATTTTTATTGAGGATAAGAGTCTATAATGCTTGCCTATTTTAGAAAAAAAAGGAATTGGTAGGTTTATAGAGATTATGATGATACATATATTTAGTACCTTAGGTTATTTTGGTAACAATAGGTCATGCTCTAACATAGGTTTCAGAAAGCATGTTGGTTAGAGTTGGCCAGAATGTGAGCCTAAAGTTGTTTCAGAGCATGATATCAACTTAAAAAGAGTAAGCAGCAAGAGGATAGATTTTGGATGTGACTGGTATATATAATATATGTATATGTGTGTGTGTGTGCGTGTGTGTGTATGTGTGTGTATCTATATATATAAATATATATATATATATATATACATATATATATATATATATATATACATATATATATATATATATATACATATATA
>MU224608.1:1713707-1730692 GCA_018584345.1 Thuja plicata | reverse complement strand
AAAGTTTATAATATTTTGATTAGATCTAATATATTATAATTTCAAAATACAACAAGTAGGTATTTTAACATTCGAGAAGATGTTGCTTCAAATAAATAAATAAAATAGTAAATCATATCAAAAAAATATAAAATTTATATTTATCACTAGAGGAGAGAGTCATCTTCAAGAATATGTAATTTTTTTTCTGAATGGTGTAGATTTGATAGGGAAAATTTGGAGGGAGGTGAAAACTGTTGATTTCAGATAAGTTCAACTTTGAGCAGTTATAACGGAGAAAATATACATTGAAAACCAATCTTTCTTCTTTTCTGTGCTAGCTATACATTTTATCTATAACATATTTTGAAATCAGGGGAAAAATAGATTATTTTCATATACTTGTTTGGAGGGAACTAGACCCCATATTTACAGCAGTTTTCAACAATAGAAAAATAGACTTCAAAAATTAAAAAACTATGTACATTCTTGTTCAATTTTTTTAAAAAAGATTATAGACATAAACTTAATCCATTTTTACACATTTCTTTAGTTTACATCATCCTCAAATTCTAAACAAAAATGCCACCTTTTATGTCGTTAAAATTGAACAGTTTGCATGTTGTGGTCCTTTTCCTTTATAAAAGTGTGACACAGGTTTGTACTTTTACCCGAAAATGAATGTATGTAAAAAAATCTGTAAATAATGGAATGCCTTCATATATATCTATATTTGATCTAGACCTTGGTCCCGTGAAAGACTGGACATTTTCTTCTCTGTTATTTCCAACTAGTGCCCGCAGTGAATGGATATTTTGTAATCTTGAACTTTTATTAATAATATTCTTCTGGCTTTGGCCTTTTACCGATCAAAATTTAAAAAAAAAAAAACATACATACATGCATACATCAAAATATTAATGTTCACATAGTCATGCCTAGATTATAACATCTAATGAAGAATAAAAATATGTGCATACATCAAAGCATGCATAGCTCTCAAGCATAAACAACACATAAATCATGTGTAGATGTATATTTTTAATCATAAGCTCAACACATAAATGTGTATATCAAAACATAATCTCAACAAAATAAATCATCTAGATCCATAGTACATAAATCATCTATGTATGCATCAAGAGTATATGTCTTGAATAATAAATACAAATTTCAAACATATTATAATAAAATGTACAAGTCTCATAGAATCAAAGATGTAACATGTCCTAACCTAGGGAGTCATCAAACCACATATGGATAAAGAAACCCTATGACTGAGTGTCAGTAGCAGCTGACCCCTACAAATTTAGTACAACAAGTGGTTATATAAAAATATATTATCATGAAGTAAATTATTTAAAATATATATAAATTTACACGTATATATATTATACACACATTTTTGAAAGTATTTAAAACTGACTTGGCCACTAGAAGGTGTAGTGTCAGCCAAATTGAACCTCTTCTGAATACACTTTGATCCCAAATTAGAGGTAATGTTCTCGACTAAGTGTTCCTTAAAAATATATTATATAAATGTGCATACGCATTATTATACATGTGAGGTCACAAATAATTTAACTACATGTGTACAAGTGATATAAACTATAAATTGAATAGGTGTATAAGTCAAATTAAATATGTGCATCTCGGAAGCTAGACGATCATGGGCTACTATAGTATCATCCACAGAAGCTCTGTCATGTGCACCATCTCTAGTCCCAACCCTCTCTAGTAATGAGGAGTGAATGGGGCGTGTAACTAAAAGGGTAGTGGTGTAGAGTTTGAACATGCATGAAATAGAATATCTATATATGATCCAATATCACTATGAGTACCAACTTGCATCAACCCTTCCAATTGTTCCCTAAATCCCTCCAGGCCCTCAATAGTGATACATACATCACCAAATCATACCTCTCCCTCTGTGGATGTGGAGTGATTAGTGGGAGGGTCTTTTTTCTTAGAGTGTTTTGAACTATATCGTGTATGACTCGAGGGGTTTTTTTGGGAGACTCTAATGATGTATCTGACATCCTTCACTTGTATCAACATCTCTGTAATATATGAATATGAATGGAGCAGGTCATCAAGGTAATAAAGTGCCATATCTATATGAGTCTGAGATCCCATAGGAGCTTGTAACTCATCGACGGTCAGAAGGCCAGTAGCTCTATATGCGCTAGGATCACTAGGGCCTACAAGTAAAACTATAAACCTCTGTCAGACTTCTATAAAGGAAAAGGTTAACAACACCAAAACTATTCAACTTCAATGACATAAAACTAACATTTCTGTTTATAATTTGAAGATGATCTAAATTAATGAAATGTGTCAAAATGGATGAATTTTATGCTTATTATTTTTTATAATTTTTTGAGAAAGAAATGATATCTTTTTTTAAAAAATTTTAAACCTGATTTTTTAATTGTTTAAAAATACTAGAAAATAGGGGGTCTAGTTCCCACCAAAAAACTATATGTAAATAATTATTTTTTCCTATGATTTCAAAATATGCTATGATAACATATATAGCCACTGCAAGAAAAATAAAAATTAGTTTTTGATGTGTATTTTATCTATTATAACAATTAGAAGTCCAACTTACCTGAATAAATAGTTTTCATCTCCCACCATATTTTCCCTATCAAATCTATCCCAATCAAAAATAAAATTACATATTCTAGAAGAGGTCTCTCTCCTCTAGTGAACCATATATTTTTTATTTTTTCTTATATACGATTTACTATTTTTTTTTTTGAATCAGCATCTTCTCAAATGTTAAAATACCTACTTGCGGTATTTTGTAATTATAATATATTATAAATAATAAAAATAATGTAAAAATTATACGAGATTATTCCTGACTCTGAACTCAACAAAAGGGTATTTTTACTTTTTTTGAAAATTATTTTTTTGATGGATAAATTGGATGCAGAAGCCAAAAGTTCTGTAATTTTGAAAATTTTGCTGATTTGGCTACCACAGAGGATGCCACCTAAGGGGTCTCGGTTGAACTTGCTTTGAGCAAAATTGGTTTGGCCAAAACAGGTTTGACCAAAACCCCATGATTACATATAATCCATATAGTGTCTCTTCTACCATATTTGGCTTAAAAATACTTATGGGGTTTCAGCGGAAACTATTTTGGCTAGATTTGTTTCACCCAAAAACCACCTTCCATGAGGACACTACATGGATGCCACATCAGTTCAACTGAAACCCTTGTGGTCAAAATTTTTTTGGCCTAATTTGTTTCTTTACTTAGCCTAAAGTGTGACACAGGTTTTTTCCTTTGACCCGTACCCTAGATGAGGCCTCAGAAGATGTGATGTAATTTAAAATGAACCCAGTGCTCCAATCTCCAAAACTCTCCATAATCGCTCTTAAATCTGCATATCTTGTTGTCTTTAATCCTAGATAGTCCATTAGCAGCTCAAAATCCTTCCATAATATCATAGCGATAATGTCAATATAACAATATCAACTCGAATCATGCTTCATGATTCTTCCCTGAATCGGCTCATCTCTATTCGATGAATGTGACGTCCCATGACTATGGCGCTGAATGGAAACTCCAATAAACGTTTCACCTTCAATGACTTCTACATGTATTTATTGACATCAACTATCTCGCTTCATAGTCACTCGACAAAAAATTACATGATTGTAGGATGCACATTCCATACTGTTTCGGGCCCTTTCTCACCCCAACAAATCTGCATATATTTCAAAATCGATTCTTGTCTCTCTTGGGTCTCCAACCAACAAGAGAGACAATGACTCCACCAACATGGAATTTGGTCATAACTTGAGCATGCAGAGCCACCACCTTTTTCCTTATTCATGCCGCCACCTCTTCTTCACTTGATGGCCAAAATCAACACACCATTCGGGCTTTTAAAAAAAAACAAGAATCTTCCCCTAATGCCGAGCATGAGCCGTCACCTTTCCTTCTTGAGAAAGCTCTCCCAAAATATCTTTGGTGGTTTCTTTTCCACTGTATCAACACATACTAGTATTTGGAGAAATTTTTCCATATCTTCCTTCATAGGCGCCGCGGGCTTTACTCCTCTCTTTGGTTCCATTACTCGTTGTACTATCATTCCTCCATGTGGTCATAACCAACTCCTCCACCACCTTATGGATGCATTACTATGTAGATGCATAATATGGTGCCACTTTCTCTTCAAAGCCACTAATAGACATGCATGTAACCGTTCTTTCTAATTGATTACCCCTTACTGCACTTAAGAATCAACCACGATTCTCTCAACCCATAAACTTAGAAAATAAATGGCTTCCAATGGCTTTTTGAAATCATTTCTATAACTAAATAAATGTTCTTTCCATACCATTTGAGACTTTCGTTAAGGAACCCGACTTAATAACAATGACGGTTTATTTGATGCTAATTTCTAATAACTAGAAAATCGATTCTTTGCACTAATGAATCCTTTCATAAAACTAAAACAAGAAACCAATAACATCCGAGAGTCACAATTTACAAAGACTCGTTCAAAAGTAAATCTCATTAGTTTAACCACTACAAATTACACTTTGCATGGCTCTCTGGCTATCACTAGAGAGCCCCAATTCTTCTCCCACCTTTTTTTTCTTACTCTATGTTTCTCTTTTTCTCTCTATCATCGGCTCTCTTCTCTTTTCGGTTACATTGTCTCTTTAAAGAGATGCTAGGTAGTTATAAAACCATACCCGATATTTCCATTTTGGATAATTCACATAACTACTTTATAAATAAACTAGTAATGTGTCATGGAGTTCATGATAAAACTTTATAAGCCATATTACAATTTAACCATAAAGGTCCATAATATTCCAGGATCTTCCAGATGTTCCCCATGCCAAGATGCCCCTACATCATACTCCTAGCTTTAAAATATTTCTATGTCCCATGGAAATGCGTGATGGAGAGTTCTACAAACAAATTGTTCACTTCCTTGTCTTCATCACTAGGTCCATGCTTCCACTGCGTACTTTGTCTTTTTCAAATGACTCTCATTAATGGAGTGCATACTGCCTGCTAGCCATCACTCTTCATGCTGCTTCTTCACACCACAACCGTACTACCATCTTATCAATACACGATTCTGGAAGATGCTTCCCACCCTTCGCTTAGTGGTTTCTCTCTTACACCTTCTACCCAACTTCATCTTAATGAAGGTAGTATCAAGATCCCAGCTTGAGATCTTCACACATGCAATCACAACTACGTCCTTCTTGTAGCTATGATGGATCCACATGCCACCAGTTATATCTCTACCCACCAAAACAAACCAGACCTTTTGCTGGCTCTAATACCATTTTGATGTAATTTAAAATGAACCTAGTGCTCTAATCTTGAAAACTCTCCATAATCACTCTTAAATCTGCATATCTTGTTGCCTTTCATCCTAGACACTCCATTAGCGGCTCAAAATCCCTCCATAATATCATAACAATAATGTCAATATAACAATATTGACTTGAATCATGATTCATGATTCTTCCCTGAACCGGCTCATCTGTATTCGATGAATGTGACATCCCATGATTACGGCGCTGAATGGAAACTCCAACAAACATTTTACCTTCAATGACTTTTGCATGTATTTCTTGACATCAACTATCTCACTTCATAGTCACTCAGAAAAACATTACATGCTTGTAGGCTGCACATTCTATACTGTTTTGGGCCCTTTCTCACCCAAACGAATCTACATATATTTCAAAATTAATTCTTTTCTCTCTTATGTCTCTAACCAACAAGAGAGACAATGACTCCACCAACATGCAAGTTGGTCATAACTCGAGCATGCACGGCTGCCACCTTTTTCCTTATTCATGCCGCCACCTCTTCTTCACTTGATGGTCAAAATCAACACACCATTTGGGCTTTTAAAAATAAATAAGAAAGAACCTTCCCCTAATGCCAAGCACGGGCCATCACCTTTCCTTCTTGAAAAAGCTCTCCCAGAATATCTTCCTTCATAGGTGCCGCGGGCTTTACTCCTCTCTTTGGTTCCATTACTTGTTGCACTGTCGTTCCTCCATGTGGTCGTAACCAACTCCTCCACCACCTTGCAGCAGCATTACTGTGTAGATACATAATATGGTGCCACCTTCTCTTCAAAGCCACTAATAGACATGCATATAACTGTTCTTGCTAATCGATTACCCCTTAATGCACTTAAGAATCAGCCACAATTCTCTCAACCCATACACTTAGCAAATAAATGGCTTCCAATGGCTTTTTGAAATCATTCCTCTAACTAAATAAATGTTCTTTCCATACCATTCGGGACTATCCATAAGGAACCCAACTTAATAACGACAGTTTATTTGATGCTAATTTCTAATAACTAGAAAACCGATTCTTTGCACTAATGAATCCTTTCATAAAATTGAAACAAGAAATTGATAACATTTGAGAGTCACAATTTACAAAGACTCATTCAAAAGTAAATCTCATTAATTTAACCACTGCAAATTACACTTTGCATGGCTCTCTGGCTACGGCTAGAGAGCCCCAATTCTTCTCCCACCTTTTTTTTCTTACTCTATGTTTCTCTTTTTCTCTCTACTATCAGCTCTCTTCTCTTTTTAATTACATTGTCTCTTTAAAGAGATGCTAGGTAGTTATAAAACCATACCCGATATTTCCATTTTGGCTAATTCACATAACTAATTTCTAACTAAACTAGTAATGTGTCGTGGAGTTCACAATAAAACTTTATAAGCCATATTACAATTTAACCATAAAGGTCCATAATATTCCAGGATCTTCCAGATGTTCCCCATGCTGAGATGCCCCTGCATCAAGATGATAAGGGTCGGGGCCTACTAAAAATATGTTTCCCTAGTGTATTATATGTAATGTTGGATGTTGCAGATGCAATGTGTCCAATTGTGTCAATTTCTTCCTTCTATGAAGCATTAAGAACTATATTTGTAGTGGGAGCCATAGATGGTGGTATGGTTGGATGCCTCTTCCTGTCCAAGTATCTATGAGAAGTTGGTTCATGTTGATGGGACCTACGATATGGCTCATGATCTATAAATATATTTTTTCCTTGACAAAAATAGGGTGGAAGATCTAGGTAGTTGACAATGATTACCAAATGAACCTCAGTTTATAACTGCTAAGAAAAATAGAGAGGAGTTTAATGGTTATGAGGACAACTACCATGAGCTGCAAGAAATCACGGATACATGTAAAATTCTATCTCTGGATCAACACACTTTGTCACCATATAGTCCATCACCCTCCCCTTTTCCTCATTGGTTGAGAATACACCTTGTTTGATTGTTTCCTTGGGAACACTGGCCTAGACTATGACCAACTAAATATCTTTGGAGATCTCTTCCCTTAGTGTGCAAAAAATATCAGGTACAATCCATGATCCATACCTAATAATAAATATGTGATTTCAATCACTTTTTCAATCCCTGGAGACTATTCAAAGTCATGGCACAAAAATCCTTGTACACCCCGTTGGATGGACGAATCTTATTTGTCAACCTATTAATATCATAATTAGAGAAACTATACAAATCATCAATGGTTAGAACATGTGGATCCTCAATAGGAGGAGTATCATCATGTTCTAGAGTGTCAATGTGCTTAGGTGCACCACCATGAGGTAATCATCATGAGGCACATGATCATCACAAGCTATTTCATCAAGAGGATGTGCCATCTAGGGTTAACTCATGTTAATTGTTATAAATTATATAATTAGATTGTGTACTTGTAACATGTGTGTAAACAAGTAAAATAAAAAACCACATCAGAGGGAGATGGGAGGCAAGTGACCGGGAGATGGAGGAGGTGTTCAAGCGGGAGGAAATTTGAAATCTTGTGAGGTTGGGAAATGCGATGCTGGAGGAATCTCGGCATTTGCAGTAGTAGAAGGCTAGAAAAAAGTGGGAGGATCATAAGGGGAGGTCTCCACTAAAGACTCGGATGAGGACAAGGACCCTCATTCCAAAAGTGGTGGGCCAAAAAAAATTGAAAGAAGGTAAGAATTCCCTGGCTGGTACCAATGATAATACTTCAGATAGAAATTAGGCTAAAGGTAGTTGGTCATCTTTATTTGGGATCAAACAAATTCCAAAGACAAAATAGAAAAAATGAATGTGTTTAAAGATTATGGCAGTATATGTGTTGACTCTGATGGAGCCTCAAGAGGAATTGATATTTTTTGGAACAAAAAGACTGTTGATTGCACATTTATATTTAGTGAGAAGAACATTTTACTGGTTAAGGTTATTTATCTGAAGGATAATATCTCCTAGAACATTATGAATATATATGCTCCTAATACTAGAAAAGGCAGACATATGTACATGCAAAGACTAAGAGAAATCTGTAATCAGTTCCAAGAAGCAAGCTGGATGATCATGGGAGACTTTAATACTTCTCTTAAAAATGAGGAGAAAATGGGTGGAATCTCTTCTCAGTTAGATAGCAAAACTGATCTAGTGGAGTACATCAATGATGAAGCTTTATTAGATATTTATTTGCAAGGAATTGATTATACTTATTCAAATCGACACACTGGGAATGATTTAATCCAGGTTAAATTTGATAGAGCCCTCCTATCAAAAGATTGGATTTCAAGGTATTCTTTCTCTCTTTCCTCTAAACTTCATTGTAAAAATAATATACCTTCCAGGTTTTAAAAAATGTGGATAGCTTAGCCTAAATTAAAAGAAAATATTGAAGAATGGTGGAACTATACTTTAGATGGGGGAGCTATGTATAGAACTGATAAGAAGTTGAATACAATTAAAAGGAAGCTTAAAATTTGGAACAAGGAATTTTTTGGAGATATTTTCCAAATGAAAGGAAGACTGTAGATTGACATAAAGGAAATCTAAGATAAAATCAAGAATGAAGGTCTTTCAGAGAAAAGAAAAAACATGTAAAACACTCTGATAGTAGATTATCATAATATCATTACAAAGGAGGAATCTTTCTAGAGAGAAAGATCCAGAGCTCTATTGCTCAAGCCTGGGGATAAAAATACTAGATTTTTTCATATGATGGCTATGAAACATAAAGCTATTAATAGGATTTCTAATCTTCTATCTAAAGATAAGACCATTAGGAAGGAGGAAGATATCAGAATAGAAATGCTAAGATATTTCTCTGAGATATTGTTTAAGGAAACTAATTTGAATAGGTCTGACTAGGAAGAGATTCTCTTATCCATCCCTCAGCTGGTTGATGCTCCTACTAACAAGCTTCTCCAAGCTATTCCTTCAAACAAGGAGATTAGGAATGCAATTTTTTCTCCTGAAGGGGAGAAATCTCTAGGCCCTAATGGATTCCCTATGTTGTTCTTCCAGAAATTTTGGGATATTATTGAAAAAGATGTGCAGGATGCTCTCAAAGAATTCTTTGGCACTAAATTCCTCCTTAGGGAACCCAATGCTACTTTTATGGTCCTCATTCCTAAAAAGATAGGAGCTAATATTGTGGATGCTTTTAGAACTATTAGTCTGTGTAATTCTTTCTGCAATATTATCTCAAAATTTCTTACTTCTAGATTGCTTTAGTTTCTTCCAAATATTATTTCCCCCCAGCATAATGGTTTTGTCCCTAGAAGAAAAATTTTGGATTCCATAATTTTTTCTCATCAGAATATCCATTCTTTGGAAATGGCTAAAAAACAAGGTTTCATGATGAAACTAGATTTATCTAAGGCTTATCACAAAGTTGACGGGGAATTCCTTCAAAATTTTCTATCATCTTTTGGTTTTTATAATGGTGTTATCAAAATAATAATGCAATTGGTTTCAACAATTTCCTCATCGGTCATTTTCAATGGGGGTTCTTCCAATTTTTTTAGACCTTCTAGAGGTCTGAGACAAGGAGATCCTATTTATCCTATTCTATTTTCTATTATTGTTGAATTCTTAGGGAGGTACATTAATAAAATGGTGGAAAAGGGAGAAATATTTGGCATCCAGCCTTCTTCAGCAATAACTACTTGCGCCTATGAGCAATTTATGGATGATACACTTATAATGGGGGAGGGTACTATTAAATAAGCCAGAAACTTGAAGAAAGCCCTTTCTGTTTATACATCCGCTACTGTTCAACTTTTCAACTGGTCTAAGAGCTCATTTTTTTTATAAATACTCTGGTGGAAAGACAACAAAAGATGTCAACTATCTTAGGTTGTACTATTGGGAAACTTCCCTCCTCTTACTAGGGTTTACCTCTTTATTCCAAACCCCTGGAAATATTTTGGTCTACTATTATAGATAAAACAATAAGCTTTTTGGTTGGAAAGGGGCCCTTCTGAGAAATTCAAGAAAACTTTAATTGTTGAAATCAACACTTCAAAATCTCCTTGTTTATGCTATGAGTCTTTTTAAAATTCCTCACAAAACTGCTACTAAAATTGAGAATATACAGAAAGGGTTTCTCTGGTCAGGGGTTGAAGAGTAGAAAAGGCTTAGTCTTGTGTCATGGGTTAAGGTGTGCAAGCCTAAAAATATGGGAGGTCTTGGTCTGAGAACAATAAAAAATATCAATAAGGCCCTTTGTGCAAAACAACTTTGAATAATTTATGAATATTAGAAAGAATGGAATGGTATTATTAGAAACAAATACATCTTCAATTATAATTCATTGGAGGATTATATTACTGAAGATATTAGTATTAATGGATCTCACATCTGGAATAGTATAAGATTGACTAAAGATCTGATCATTAAAGGAAAGCAATGGAAGCTGGGGGATGGAAAGAGAATTGAGTTCTGTGATGATGATTGGATCCATAAAGTGCCTCTTTCTAATAATCAAGAGTGGAAATAAGCTTTTGATAGGTGCAAAGATTCTATAGGTACTAAAGCTAATGATTATTGGCAAGAAAATAAATGGAGGAATCTTGGAGAAATTCATAGCAGATTCATTTCCCTCTAGCATGAGTTGCAAACTTGGCATATCAAAGATAACATCCATGACTCTATTGTGTAGGATTCTATACCTGATGGAAAGTTCACGGTGGCCTCTACTATCAATATTTTCACCAAAAGAGAGGAGAGACCTCTTTTCTCCTATGTGTGGTACAAAAATATCACTTCTAAAATCAATTTCTTTGTCTAGCTTTTAATTCAAAATAAATTGGTAACCCTTGACAACCTTGCTAAAAGGGGTTTCTACATTGTGAATAGATGTATTCTTTGTTTGGAACATTTTGAATCTTTTGATCATCTAATGCTTCACTATCCCTTTACTTGTAAGGTTTGGGAAATTATCTTTAGGAAATGGAATTTGTGTTGGTTCTTCCCTCTTCTATGGTAGGATTTTGTAACTCAAAGGAGCTGTCCTTTAGAGAATATTATTGCTAAAGACTTCTAGTCCTTAATTCCCCTACACTTATGCTGGCGAATCTGGAAAGAATGAAACAATAGAATTTTCAGGGAGAAATAGTCCTTCTCTGAAGCTGTTAGAAATCAAATATGCAGTGCACTTGAAGAAAATTTTCTTTCCTCAATTAACAAAATAGACTCTAAAGATATTGTGATGACTAGTGATTAGCAATTTAGAACTACTGAACCCAAATCCAAATCTCGAAGATCTATGGCTACCTGGACTTCTCTACTAGAGGATTGGGTCAAAGAAAATTTTGATGGGGTAGCAAAAGGAAATCCTGGGTATGTGCAAGATCATGAGGGGCCAAAAAGTGGTGATGTGAAAAAAATTCACTTTGAACTCATCCAAAAGTGCATGAAAATGCTTGTTGACTTTTTAGTAGGCCTAGGTGTCAATACACCTCGGCAAACCTCACACCAAAGCACAAGCCTAATCGGGTACCTGAAAGAATTAGGTACCCAAAACCCATGGCATAAATAAAAACCCACAGGTCATGTTTCTCATTTCTCTCATTGTTTAGGTTTGTAAAACAGCTCTATATATCCTATACTCAATTTTTTCGGGTACTTGATTCCCCCATAAACAAATTCAACTCCGCAACATATATGGTAAGTAAATTCTTTGTATATTTTGATTATTTTATTTCATTTTGATGCTAAATGTAGTTTTTTTGGTTGAAATAGGGTTTTGTATTTATTTTTTTGATAATATATGAAATCAAATTGAAATTTATATTTATTTATTATTTAATCAGGCATGACTGACAACAATGAATAAATAACCCTCCCGCACCAAATAATGATCCCCAAAACAATCCCCCATTTCAAAACCCTTGATCTTTAGAAGATTTGATACAAGATAATTTGAACGCTATAGGAGGTTTCCAAAACACATATCAGAGTATACCTACATTAGGTCCCACACTTGCCACCCTAAATACTATTGTTGAAAACATTGACACACTCACACGATAACATAATGCTACTCTTCATTGGTGTGATGATATGGATGCTCAATTTGATGACAGGATTGACCATGATGGGGTTGGGGCCCTAAATATAACTAAAGAAGATATATCCTCCATTTTTGTGAATCCTAAAATTGGATTAAAAGTTGACATAAAAAATACTAAATTATCAATAAAATGGTGCACAAACGATATAATGCGTGCATAGTTTTGGGATCACTAGTGGATGGTTTTTGATAAACCACCCCATAGCAATTTGGAGCATTGTTTCTATTTTATAAAAAAAATTATATGTTGAGTTTGTGCTTGGTAAGAAACTCAATTATTGGAGCATGAGGCCCAACATTGGCATAGGTGGAGGATCTCCTCAGACTAGGCCATTTTCCCAGTCTAAAAAGGCCACTGCCTTTGTCCCCCCCATTGATGACGCACCCCCTCCTCCAGTGCAGCGTTCCAATATCATTGCAGAGGTTCCCTCAAAGATTATTATGGCCATTCACAAGTTGAGTGAAAAGTTGATCGCGCAGACTAGGTCATTGTTGCTTCTTGGTGTGGATGATGTTGGCGCATTGACATCTGGCAGTAGTTCACATGTATGTGTGCCCCATACTTGTATTATGTGCAAGAATTTGTGCCTTAGACCACTTATTGATGCTAATACATATCAGTATGTTATTGATGAGGAGGATACATGAGACACAACTACGGAGGGGTACATAGAGCCATTGACTCATGTTGATATGGTAAGAGTAAATATTATAAATAAATTTGTCACATGACTTAATTAATTTTAAAATAATTTATTTATTTAGATTAGTTTTAATGACTGCATGCACTTGTGTATATATATTTGGTCCATTTATGTTCAGTTGATGACATAGGAGGAGTTGAAACAGGTGGATGACTCCACACTTTTGGCCA
The DNA here is from genome assembly GCA_018584345.1 of Thuja plicata. Classification (NCBI taxonomy): domain Eukaryota; kingdom Viridiplantae; phylum Streptophyta; class Pinopsida; order Cupressales; family Cupressaceae; genus Thuja; species Thuja plicata. The sequence goes on along the minus strand of MU224608.1, from coordinate 1,717,430 downwards.
TTTCATTTGACCTTGACACCTATACGGTATATTATAAATTATGTACCCATTAGTTTTTTTATATCATTTTGTGTACATGATTAAATCTCTATCAATTAGAGCAATAAAATTCATACATTTACTAATATATTGTCATCTTATTGTACTCTTGCCGATATCAGGTGATGTCATTGGGGGACACAAGGGGATTCCTTCTTCATGTGTCAACAAAGAAAAGGTAATATTTGTTTAAGATTAATTATGCATACATATGTATGTCACTTGTGTGTAGTAATAAATATTTTACATGCACTTTATTGTATAGGGTGTAGCTCTTGATGATGTCTTGACACAAGTTTGGGAGCCTAGGCTGACAGGCATCTCGATTCGGAGTGATAGCCCCACTGTATGTAGATTTGTACATACTATTATTTGTATTTTGTAACAAGGGTTGTTATGATGAAGTACATTTATATATAATTGACTATCTTTTTAACTCTCATAGGTTACCAAAAATCACTTTTTTTAACTGTTAAACGTCTTTAACCCATGAAAAATGTTTGAAATTCCATGATTCTCTGGCCTGTGGGGACAAGGAATATTTTAGTAAAAGTTACACCAGTGCACAATCAGGTACCTAATTTTTTTAGATACCTAAAGAAATTGGGTACCCGAAACAATGGCAGGATCTAACTAAAATAATTGAAAGATTACATATAAAAGATGGTGGTAACTCTTTTCAATGTTATTATATAATGGTTATATTTATCTACATATAATTATATTGTATTTGTCTACATATTATTATATTATATTACTATATATCATGTATTATATTATATTTTTATATTATTACATTCTATTATATTATTATATATCATGTATTATATTATATGTCAAAAGGGGTCATGTGCACTTACTAGGGTTCCTAATGTGTGATAAGACGTACTAGGACCCCTAGAAAGTCCCCATAACACCTTTTAACACATTTCAACACTAAATTGTATCCCAAGGGGTCGTATGACCCCTTAGGACACACTTGAGTGTTCTCATGTGTCAAAAGGGGTCAAAGAGGGTTCCTAGGAGTTCTAACACTTGAGAAAGTGTACTATGACCCCATAGGTCCCTCTTTACCCCCGAAAACACATTAGAACACTCAAGTCTGTCCCAAGGGGTCGTACAACCCATTAGGACACACTTGAGTGCTCTCATGTGTCAAAATGGGTCATGGGGACTTCCTAGGATTTCTAATGTGTAATAACACGTACTAGGACCCTAGGAAGTCACCATGACCCCTTTTGACAAATTTTAACACTGAAGTGTGTACCAAGGGGTCGTATGACCCATTCAGACATACTTCAGTGTTCTAACATGTTGAAAGGGGTCATATGGAATTCCTACGGGTCCTAGTATGCCTTATCACGCTTTAGGACCACTAGGAAGTCCCCATGACCCCTTTTGACACATTTCAACACTCAAGTGTGTCCAAGTGGTCGTATGACCCCTTAGGACACACTTGAGTGTTCTCATGTGTCAAAAGGGTTCATGGGGACTTTTGAGGGGTCATAATGCATGATAAGGCATACTAGGACCCCTAGGAAGTGCCCATGACCCCTTCAGACACATTAGAACACTCAAGTGTGTCCTAAGGGGTCATACGACACCTTGGGACACACTTGAGTGTTAAAATATGTCAAAACAGGTCATGGGTACTTCCTAGGGGTCCTAACGTGTGAAAAGGCATACTTGGACCCCTAAGAAGTCCCCATGATCCCTTTTGACAAATGTCAACTCTCAAGTGTGTCCTAACGGGTCATAGGACCCCTCGAGACATAGTTGAGGGTTGAAATGTGTCAAAATGGGTCATCAGTACATCCTAAGGGTCCTAACATGTGATAAGGCATACTAGGACCCCTAAGAAGTCCCCATGACCCCTTTTGACACATGAGAACTCTCAAGTGTGTCCTAAGGGGTCATACAACCCCTTGGGAAACACTTTAGTGTTGAAATGATTCAAAAGGGGTCATCAGTACTTCCTAGGGGTCCTAACACGTGATAAGGTGTACTAGGGCCCCTAGAAAGTCCCCATGACCCTTTTGATAAATGGGAACACACAAGTGTGTTCTAAGGGGTCATACGACCCCTTGGGACACACTTGAGTGTTGAAATGTGTCAAAAGGGGTCATGGGGACTTTATAGGGTCCTAGTACACCTTATCAGGCATTAGGACCACTAGGAAGTCCCTATGACCCCTTTTGACACATCAGAAGTCTCAAGTGTGTCCTAAGGGGTCATACGACCCCTTGGGACACACTTGACTATTGAAATGTGTCAAAAGGGTTCATGGCGACTTCCTAGGGGTCCTAACACATGATAAGGTGTACTAGGACCCCTAGGAAGTCCCCATAACACCTTTCGACACATTATAACTCTCAAGTGTGTCCTAAGCGATAATACGACTCCTTGGGACACACTTGAGTGTTGAAATGTGTCAAAAGGGGTCATTGATACTTCCTAGGGGTCCTAATGCATGATAAGGCATACTAGGACCCTTAGGAAGTTCCCATGACCCCTTTCAACACATTAGAACACTCAAGTGTGTCCTACGGAGTCATACGACCCCTTGGGACACACTTGAGTGTTGAGATATGTCAAAAGGGGTCATGGCGACTACCTAGGGTTCTTAACGTGTGATAAGGCATACTAGGACCACTAGGAAGTCCCCATGACCCGTTTTCATGAATGATAACTCTAAAGTGTGTCCAAAGGAGTCATAAGATGCCTTGCGACACACTTGAGTGTTAAAATGTGTCAAAATGGATCATCGGTACTTTCTAAGGGTTCTAACATGTGATAAGGCGTACTAGGACCCCTAGAAAGTTCCCATGACCCCTTTTGACATATGAGAACTCTTAAGTGTGTCCCAAGGGGTCATACGATCACTTAGAAAATATTTGAGTGTTAAAACAACTTAGAAGGGGTCATCGATACTTCCTAGGGGTCATAATGATTGATAAGGCATACTAGGACCCCTAGGAAGTCCCCATGACCACTTTTGATACATGAGACCACTCAAGTGTGTCCTAAGGGGTAATAGGACCCCTTGGGACACACTTGAGTGTTGAAATATGTCAAAAGGGGTCATGGAGCCTTCCTAGGGGTCCTAATATGCCTTATCACCTGTTAGAACCGCTAGGAAGTCCACACGACCCATTTTGACACATGAGAACTCTCAAGTGTGTCCAAAGGGGTCATACAACTCCTTGAGACACACTTGAGTGTTGGAATATGTCAAAAGGGTTCATGGGGACTCCCTAGGGGTCCTAACATGTGATAAGGTGTGCTAGGACCCCTAGAAAGTCCTCATGAGCCCTTTCGACACATTAGAACTCTCAAGTGTGTCCTAAGGGGTCATACAACCCCTTGGAACACACTTGGATGTTGAAATGTGTCAAAAGAGGTCATCGATAATTCCTAGCGGTCCTAACGTATGATAAGACATACTAGGACCCCTAGGAAGTTCCCATGACCCCTTTCGACACATTAGAACACTCAAGTGTGTCCTAAAAGGTCATATGACCCTTGGGACACACTTGACTGTTGAAATGTGTCAAAAGGGGTCATAGGGACTTCCTAGCGATCAAAGTACACCTTACTATGCGTTAGGACACTTAGGAAGTCCCCACGACCTATTTTGACACATTTCAACACTCAAGTGTGTCCCAAGGGGTCATATGACCCCTT
>MU224608.1:1671315-1698893 GCA_018584345.1 Thuja plicata | reverse complement strand
TTATTTCTTCATGCACTAGCTATATATGTCATCTATAACATATTTTGAAATTAGGGGAAAAATGTTTATTTACATATAATGTTTTGGCGGGAACTAGACCCCTAATTTTTAGCATGTTTCTGCAACTCAAAAATCATCTTTAAACATTAAAAAAAAATCAAAACTTATTCAAAAAAAATATTAAAAAATATTAATCATAAACTTCATCCATTTTAAAACATTTTATTAGTTTACATCATCTTCAAATTCCAAACATAAATGTCACTTTTATACTATTGAAGCTGAACAACTTTGATTTTGTCGTCCTTTTCCTTTGTAAAAGGGTGACAGATTATTGTGCTTTTACCCTGTTATTGAGTTCTTTCAACATGATTTTGTTCCTTCTTGCTTCTTCCAAAGCAGGTAAAATTTATCTACCCAAAAACTCCCAACATTTTTAAAAAAGGAGCATGGTAAAGCCATTAGGTCTTGGATTTTTTTTTTTGGGGCTATCGGAAAGACAAAAATCTTTAATTACTCAAGATTGAATGGACCCATGAGCATATAGTTACCCTAAACTGAAACACATGATGGAATTGCATTACAGATAGATTCTTTTGGTTCTATGGGTTCTTCAATAAGAACATTTTAAAGAAGGAAATGACCTCATTGGAAATTTCATCTTCATCATGTAAATTAATTGACTCATTTAATTCAATATTAATAATTTTATTCCTTAATCTCCTTAAATTTGTGGAGGCATGGAAAAATATGGTATTTTTGTTCACATATGTAAGCCATAATTCTTGAGACTTTTGTCTCTAATAAATTTTATCTCTTAAGAAGACCTCCTCAAGGGATTCCTTAAGGGTATTTTGAAGGTAAAAGGATGGTTCATCCTTTCCAAAGTTGATAATTTGGTTATTTAGATCAGAATCTTTTGATTCTAACCAATTTGTTTCCCAAAAAATATTTTTAAAGTGTTTCGTGTTTCATTCCTTTATTTTTTGTTTTGTGTGTTTTAACATCTTGGTGATTTGATACAATTAATAATCCTCAATGAAATGGGATATTCTCTGACTAATTTTTTAACAAAGGGAGGAAAGAAACATCCCTAAACCACATAGGTTCAAATTTGAAAGAACCTTTAAAATAGGCTTTATGTTCTACAAGATCCAACATAATTGGAAAATGATCAGATCTTTGATTTAGAAGAATAGAAGAGAAGAAATCATTATCAGTAGAGTGCCAATTATCTAAAATGAGAAAATAGTCTATTCTCTTCACAATTTGGCAAAAATCAGACCTTTTATTTGTCCAAGTGAAATGGCCTTGTTTGGGAGAAACACCAATTAATTTTTTAGTAACAATGAAATGGCAGAAATCAGACATCATTTTTTTGGAAGCGATAATCCCTCCCATTTTTTCATCCATGTTCGTGGTGGCATTAAAATCTCCCCCAAAACTATAAATTTCCCTTTTAAAACATCAAACAAAGATCCTAACAATCTCTATATCTTATTATTATCTATAATAGAGGAAGGACCATATACATTAAATAACCAGAATTTCATATTTGAAGAACGACTATTAACCAAAAATAGCATCCAATTCTTCACAGAAGAAATCAATTGTATGAAATCTTTATTATTAGATCTCATAATATTTCAAGACCAACGAAAGAGCCTACAAAAGGAGAAAATAGAGTTTCCCATGACTTGCAATAAGAAAAGAACTAAGAAGCAACCAATTTAGACATTTTAGTCTCTTGAAGAAAGGTAATATATAATTGTACCTAATTGGCAGTTGATAATGAACCTCTTGTTTGGAGAATTTAAGACCCTAACATTCCATTAAATAATCCTCATTCTTCTTGAGGGGAAGGCTCACTTTCCCACTTATTTTGAGTCATCTTTTTAGAAAATATCCATCTGCAACATACTTGGGCTGAAAATTTCTCTTAGTCATAGAAGCCCTTGTATGAGGAGGGCTAAAAGAAGGTTTCTTGTTCATATTCACAAAACTAATGGATATAGGTAAAGTAATTTGAATATCGACATCTATCTCATACTCAATTTTGTTGTTATTCATAAGTCTTCCCTTGGGTTTACCAGAAGACATAGTGATGACATGTAACTAATTGAATGTTTGATAATGTTAAGTTGAAGATGATGCAAGACATTAAATTAGTTAATGGTTTGTATTGTCATTGATGTTAACTTGATATCATCTATATGGTCATGTACATAATTCCAAAGACTTCAAAGAATCAATGGAATATAGATTATGCTTTTAGCAATGCATAAAAGTCAAGTATTCACTAAGTGACAGACAACACCGACGAAGTGCACACCATCGGTAAAGGCAAAGAACAAAAGTCATAGTGATACCCAACAAGCAGAAGACAGAGTTGCCCGATGAGAAAAATCCAATGATGCCCGACGGAAGGAGATCCCGAAGCTGACTAGAGTTACACCGATGGAACTGGTAGTTGTCACTGATGACTAACTACAGAGTTGACCAACATAACAAAGAGTTCAGAAAATGACAAAATATCTAGCTGGCAGAGCTTAAGGATAGACTTAACTGGTTGTTTTATTTGTTTTATTTGACCAGAGTTAAGTAATTTATTTAAAGAAGATTTGTATAGTTGGCAAGAAGATAACTACGAGATAAATTAGGATTTAAAGCTGTAAATCAAATTGGTTGGATTCTTTTTCATGCCAAGAATCAGGAATCAAGAATCAAGAAACAAGAATATCATGTCTATATAAGAGAGAAGCATAATTCATTTCCATAAGCAATCACATACACGGGAAGGGGAGTGAATGGAAAGAGGATGCTAAGGAGAAACTGATGAAGGATAACTTCATACAATCCTGATCAATCAAGCTAAAGGAGAGCTAAAGAATTCTACAAACACCGATGAATAGTGAAGCACAGCATCACAAAGAAGAAAGTGTGGAGCACAAATAATTAAATCGATACATTGATCAGAGAGGTAATGTACTTAAATAGATATGAAAATTTTCTATTCAAGTTGCATTAGAAATAGGTCATAGTGTTTTAGTTTAACCATTGAAGCATTAAGTCTCTTAACAGAGCAGGACTTAACCATCTTCTATATATTGAGGTACATCCCAAGGAGTGCCAAAAAGGTTGATTCATGAAAGTAGCATTGAAATTGCATAAAGCCTATTGACAGCCTAAGAAGAAGGTTGATTCAAGGATGGTAGAAAGATTTTCCTAAAGCCTATTGACAGTCTAAGAAGGAGGCTGATTCAAGGATGGTAGCAAAATAGATGCCAGATACTAAGTGAGAACCTCTACACATAAAATCCTCTAACAAGGTCACACATAATAGTGTGTTTGTAACCTTTAACAGGGTTGGCTCCTAATAGGGCTCACTTCAAAAGAGTGAAAATTTGGGGTACTGGTCCTAGTGGTTTTTCCTTTAACAGGGTTTCCACAATAAAATCCATGTGTTATGTGTGTATGGTTTATAACTTTATTTTTTTACATTTGACATATGCATTTCTAGATTGATTGGTATACTCTACATATTTACTGAGTATCGGTAAATAGTTTTACTACTTATCAGTTATCAATGAGAATAAGGACAGGTAAGGTAAACCGACAGAAAGTTAAATCATTATTAGTATTTCAAGGTATGCATCTTGTAGGGACTTAATAATCTGAGGTGTATTGATTAAGGTTAAAGTTTAAAGGATAATTTTTGAAGCCACTGATTCACCCCCCCCTCTCTCAGTTATTACTAACAAATGGTATCATAGCTTGTGTGCTTAGAAGGAAGATTTCAAGACCTAAGTAAAGAGCACAAGATGAACAGACAAGATGTGCCCAAGTTGAACAAAGACAACTTTTCTTCATGGAAAAGCATGATAAGAATCCACTTATCAGGTATTGGTAATTATGTTACTCAATACTTAGATACTGAATATGTGTTTCCTAGAAGACCATTGACAGTAGATCGATTGAGAGAGAAGCATGAGCATAACTGCATGGTTATAGAGGTTTCTTCCTCACTCTCTGATGCTGAATTTGAAGATGTCAAGGATTGCAAAACTGCAAAGAAAATGTGGGACAAACTGAAGCTTGTACATGGAGGTGATACAAATGTTCTGAGAGCCAAGAAAGAAATCCTTAGAGGAAAGTTTGATGATCTCAGAATGAAAGAAGGAGAAAACATCACATAGTACAACACAAGAATAAAAGAAGTAGTCAATTCTATACGAGATGTTGGAGGTACACTTGAAGAGGAGATAGTGGTAAGTAAAATCTTAAGAACCTTATTGCCTATATATGTGTTAGTAAACAGATTGTTATTTTCAACTTAACTCCAAACTACCCAAAATGCTTAAGAACAATCAAATATAATAGTTGGGAAATTGTTATTGAAGAAACTAATTTCCCTCTGAATTTAAAGGTAGAACTCCCTTGTATGAATGATATTCAGTGAAATTTTCTCTTCCCTAATCTAACAGGAGTATGTTCTTAACCCAAGAATAGAAGAGGAAAACCAAGCTAATCCTAGGCAGGAAATAGCTCAGGCAGGATGAATTCCACTCTAAATCTAGCCAACCCTGAGATTTCATCAATCAGATTAACTCCCAAAATTGGTGATACATGAACTTCTACTGAAAATGCATATGCAAGACTAAACTAAAGATGAAACGACTACGAGCCAATCTAAATCATGAGAATGTTTCCCAAATTTGAGATAACAATGAGTTTCCCCTTTTACTAATCACATCAATTCATAATGCAAATCTCTGGTTTGAACACAAATTGCAAATTCAACTTCAAAGAAATATCTAAATTCAATAGCAAGATAAATGAAATGTGGATGGAACAGATAAAATAATGGTATTCAGACATACAAATTTGACTCAGCAAAATGCTATCTTTCACACCAAAATTTAGCCAACCTTTGTATTGATTTTGGAAATAGTACATATAGGGTCCTAGATTGGGCTGTTACAAGAAAGGGGGAGAACCAAAATGTTTTAAATTGCCCAACTAGAAATGATAACTGAAAGATTTATCAGTTAGAATAGTATCAAAAATAGTACAAGGGGGAATCTATTCAAATTTCAATTTCCTTCCCCTTGTCTAATTTAGCCCTATAGGCTGTAACTATTTTAATGGCTCAAACGAGTTCTTCATGCCTATTGACATGGACATTAGTGTATCAAATGAGCTACCTAGAATTTTATTTGGTGAGAATTTTAATAGCATCAGTCTGATCTTTCAGTTCCTTTATCGATATAAAGATGCACCCACTCAAATGCTGGAGTTCTGGTATTTTGTCTAGACCAGAGGCAAAATATTCTGTCAGTTTATGAAAATAACTAGTAAATGAATTCTACATATTAGCTACTCTGATTATTTCTTTTCCCTGAACACTGGTCTGTGATCCCGTGTGAAGGCCTAAGAGGAGTTTGAAATTTTTTCTCTACTCTTCTTTCATATTGACATCTGTCTGCTGCAATCCTGCTTCGGCCTGGATGATCATTTCAGTCTTAAACTCTAGGCTCTGAAGCCATTTGATCAAAGGCTCATCTCCTTTCTATAAAATCTTAGCTTTCAGAGCTTCTTTAGTCTTCATATTTACTACCACATGCAGCCTAACTATACATTCCTAGAATTTCACCATCTCCGACGTGAGAGTCTGTAGGTTCACAACAATGTTATTGCTCTCTACCTCTAGCCTTAGAAGAGTATTACCTAGTTTCTCAACCACCGCTAGTCCCTCAGACTCGAGCCTCTCAATCTACCGCTTACCAATCTGCCCATAATGTTGATCTTCTTGCAACTTAGCAAAAATGGATTGGTTCTCCACAACACTGGGGTCAAAGGTGGTTTGAGTGCTGGGAACGCTTACAATCAGAGTGAGGGGTTTCCTGATGAATTTGTTCAGCTCAACTACTTCTTCCTTAAGTTGAACTTTGGTAGTCTTGAGCTCCTCGAGCTCCTCTTCTATCACTACATTGGTAGATTTCCACCAATCCACCTTGGTATCATGATGAGCCAACCCCATGTCAAATGACTACAGTTTAAAGTCTTAAGTAGTCATGTCCTCGAATCTACCCTCTTTAATTGGCTTGGCCACTTCCATGGTGAAGTGCCTAGTCTCAGGATCACGTCCAAGGGTAGAAATTGTCTTCACCTTTTTCCTTTTTCTCATGATGGTCTTGGGCTGAATAGCTTGTGACCAAGTGTCTTTGTTGGTAATCCCTTCTTCTGCCCTCTTTCTCTTTCATTCCAGAGTATGTTCTATCCATGACTCTACACTAGTATCTTTTTTCGCAGAGACCAACTCTTCAATGAATAATTTCCTGATTACTGGAGGTGTAGCCTTTGGTTTCAAAGAAAATGGGTTTACTGAAGTAGGGGAGGAGGACACCAACTTGGCTTCTGAAGTGACCTTCTAATTATTTTTGAATTCTCCTTCTTATTCTTGGTTGAAGGATTATCTTCACCTACTTACACTATGATGGGAGACCCTCTCTTGGGAGAATCCTAGGTAGGGGGGTCAACTGGTACATCTATTGTGACTACTTTTACTGACTACTGTGGCTCTGCATCTTTGGTGAGCTCTTTTATTGTCCCGATAATAGGGAGGGGACCTTCTCCACAAGTCTTATCCAATGTGATTGTTTTCTTAGGAGGTTCATCACTTCCTCCAGCTAGCTGGGTCAATCCTTTGGAAATGGTTGCAATTGTTACTGATGAAGTCGTTGTAGTACTAGCAGTGTCTTTTGTCAAATTTTTCTGAGTAGGTGGCTTCCTTTCTAATCTCTTCCTTTGGCCTATAGTCCATTTGACCCATTGTTATGTTCTCTTGTAGATACCCCCCATTAGAGTTGGTAAATCGCTAATGTCTTGGTCAAGAATGGGTTCAGAACTGACAGGGGTGAGCTTTATCTCCTCTAGATATGTATCATCATACATATGATTTCCATCATCTTCTAGCCCCTCCACTAAAATGTTAACATTGAACCTTTTTATTTGTTAAATAGTTAACAGGGCGTAGAATCTTTCTCTTCTTTCCAGATCATCCTTGCAATTTTACCAGTAGTCTTCTATATCATGAACATGATGAATTGCATGACTCATTTGCAATGCATCCCTGGTATAGTTCACTAGATCATATTGCAGTCTCAAGACATCATAAGTTTCCAAAGAAAACTTCTTTGAGAATGTCTTGAGAACATTCTTTGCATCTGATTGGGATGCATATTTGTAAGCCCCGATGGTCATGGGGACATCGTATCCCTTCTTCTTAGCTTTAGCATAGAGCAAGTTCACCTGGAGTGCTTGCCTCATTACCTCGATCAGCATGATCATATCAATAGGATACCTAGGCAGCTTCAAAGGGAAATCATCAAAACCTACAAGACAAAGATATGAGAAACCTCTAAATTAAATGAAATAGAATCCAAATTAGCTGATGAAAGCCATGGATTCGGGAGAGAATCTCCTTTCTAGACAAACTTGTAACTCCCTACACAACCTCATTGTGAATGCATAATTAACCCGAAGGTACTCAACATAACTATTATGTAATTTCAAAGAGGGGAAAAATTCATAACTCTTGACATCATCAGCAAATTCTTCTAATCTAGGGAGACCTGGCCAAATTTGGAGTGTAGCCAAAATGTATAAGAGAACTAAAGACAAGTAAAATTAATTATGGCATTTAGCTCTATCTAGGGATTTTGAGAGGTTCTCACTTACCATAAGCACCCAATCTATGAAGTGGTGTTGGGAACAAATTAGCTGAACCAAGAAGAAGTGATGGTCGACAAAATTGAGTGCCTCACTCTCACCTCTGATCCTATGGAGCAACACCAGCATGTCAACAATCTCTATCTTTAGATTAGTGTTGTATAATGTCTTTAGTAGCTTTCCTTTGGCACTCTTAGGTTCTTGAAACCATGCTTTCATTATCTCTTTCTTCCAGATTGACTTTTTAGCAATATACTCAGTCATCGCTTGACTGTATGTCATTTTCAAATACTCGGCTTGCTCTAGAATGTGAAGCAAGTTCTGGACCAATTCTCTCTCAATGGATAACAACACCATATCATTGGGGAAGAGAATTTTCTTGGTGTTTGGGTTGTATCAAGCGATGCATTCTCAGGTTAATTCTAGGGCTTTTATAGCCATGGGAAAACCAATGACCTTAACTAATCCTCTCTCTTTCAACTTCTCTATAATAGGATGCATTTGGTCTGCTTTAAATCTATTCTAGAAGTTTTTCATATCAAAGAACTTCAGGGATGTATACAAAATCTTATACCATTTAGAGGTAATTCCATTCATCCCATCGAAACCCATGAATTTGGAAGCCATGCTTCTGATGATTCATATTTGGAAATTGGAAATATCTCTTAGGGATGCAGGACCAAGGAACATCTAAAATATGAGACTTTGAATTCAAAGCAATTTGGCGAACAAATGGTGGTTCTCATTCACAACTTTCAACTAATTTTATAACTTTTGAATTCTTACCATTAACAACCAACTTCCCGCACCACACAAGCAAAAAGACCCCAACATTAATGAAAAATCCCGTTATGAAGTAAAATGGTTTTATTTGAATTAATTACCTTGATTTTATGGGTTGTTAAGGAATGTCTTTTCACTTTTAGTAACCGCAATAATAAAATTTTTGAGGTAGCAGAAAATCACTTTTTGTCTTCTCCTTTGGCAGAGAAGTGGTTTTGGAGTGCTCTCAATTTAGAAGTCTGCCAAGGGAAATATTTAGTCTATTAGGATGCCAAAATGGCATGTGTTGATGTCATCCACCTTCTCAATATCTCAGATACTTTATGAGATAGGTTCTTCTTCAGAATCACTTTATTTAGATGATTTGGCAGAAAACATACCCCGTGGGTCAAAACCAGCCTGTAGGAGTAGGGGAGAAGCCTCTTTTTGCTTTTCCACCATTGGCTTTATTTTCACAATTTCTTTCTATTGAATCATTCCCTTTGGCTTGTAGAGGTGTAATTCAGATACAACAGCCCTTTTTAAGTCTAAAGGATCCATTTTAACATCGTACTTCTTGTTGAAGCATCACCTAGTAGTCATCGGCAGCATATGCACTCTGTTGATACTTTTCTACCAGTGAAGAAGCTCAAACCCGATTCTCTGCCAAGCTGAAAAATGAAGAATTATGGCTACATACTTCCATTGTGTATAATACCAATGTTAGAAATCTTCAAACCATAGCCTTTACCAGATGGGGAACTTAACCTACCCAAATAATACATGAACTTAGATGCCCATTCCCTCCAGCTACAAAAGAGAAGGCAATTGGTAAAAATCTGGTAAAGGCTCCCTAGCCTAAGGAAAATATTTCTAGACTTAGAATCAGGACTAACAAGAAACTCTTTACCCACCACTATACATTAAACACTCACTTTTGTCTGAAATGTATGTGGACCAAAAGTGGGGCAATAGTTGGCTCTGTTTGGGGACTTGGACATTCACATGTCCAAGCAAGGAATCTCAAATCTCTAGTTTTGCAAAGCTCAACAAAAGGCGGCTCACAACAAAACTAAAGCAAGACAGGGAAAGAGAAAATAGGAAGGGAACCTAACTAGGAAGACAAAAGAAGGAACTAAACATAATTATTGTACAATACATGGGTTACCTATTTTCAAATTAAATTTGATAGAGCTTCAAATCCTGACCATTATACGTTAGGGGTAGCACTTCACCATCCGGATATGTCAGCTTGAAAGAATTTTTCTTGAATGCCTGATGGATATTGAAAGGTCCTTTCCATAGTGTTTCAAATTTCTTGTGCATGCCTTTGGGTTCCCTACGCTTGTCCCACAATAGCACCATGTATCCTATCATAAATTTCTGGGGTCTGCTCTTTTTATCAAACAACGTTTTTACTCATATCTGATGTTGTATAATGTGGTCAACCATTTTCTCTCTTTCTTCTTCCAGTTTTTTTAGGTACATAATCCTCTTCTCTAGACCATTTTCATATATGATGTCTTCTACTGCCATTCTCAGTTTTTAGGTTGCTAGCTCCAGTGGTAATGGAAGGCTGGCCTCCACTCCATAAACAAGTTCAAAAGGGGATACACCTATAGCTCTTTTGGGAGTCTCTCTATCTTCCCAGAGGGCTTCATAGATTTTCTTGTGCTAGGTTCTCTGGTTGTCCGCTACAAGCTTCTTCATGATATTCACCAAGTTTTTATTGTTGGATTCAGCTTGACCATTCCCTTGAGGGAAATATTCAGAAGAATGACTGACCATGATGTCGTACTTGAAACAAAATTCAGTAATTTCTTGAGAAGAAAAGTATGTCGCGTTATCCATAACTAACTTAATAGGCATACCAAACCTTACCAGGATGTTTTCTTTGATGAATTTACATACTACCTCTGAAGTAGTCTTCTTGGTTTCTTTTTCCTCCACCCACTTTGTGAAGTAATCAGTCGTGGTGATTATGTAGGTATCACCTGCACTAGATGTGGGGTTTATAGGACCAATAAAATCAAGACCCCATTGTTGAAAAGGACCTTCAATTATCACTGGCCTCGGAGGCAACATCGCTAATTGTGGCTTTCCGGTAAACATTTTGTATTTCTCACACTTTTCTACCTAGTAGTAAGCATCCTTGAACATTCCTATCCAATAATAACACTACCATAGGATCTTGAATGTGATAATTGATGAAGAGAAATGTCCTTCGCAGGCTTAGTCATGAAATACTTTAAACAACTTTTGTTGTTGCTTTTTATGGACACATCGAAGAAAGGTCTCATCTATTGATCTCTTATATAACCTATCTTCCTAGATAACATATTTAGAAGCCTTCAATTTCAGGTCTCTTCTTTTCTTAGAAGTCAGCCCTTCAGAGCATTCACCATATGTAAGGAAATATATGATGTTTTCAAACCAGGGGTCTTGCATACTTACCGCCAAAACTAATTGTGTAGCTTCTGGATCTTCACCTACTTGGTTTTCTTCCATGGCCCTGCATAGTGCATTGCCTCTTACCAGCTTTGTGGGCTTGATCTCTACATAATATTCTTGCATTTTAGCTACCCATGCTCCTCTATTATTGCATCCTACATCTTGCCGAGTCAGTATACTCTTGACTGTGATATCAGGTACATACACGAGAATGTGAGTGTAAGATGTAGAATCTAAAATTCTTTAAAGCTTTAACGACTATGAAAGCATGTTTTTCAGTTTGGGAATATTTTAGCTCATGATTTTTCAGAGGTGTGATCATAAAATCAATGGGAGCCTGAACTCCCTCCTCATTTTCTTGCATGAGAATGGATGATAGAGGATGTTTAGAAGAAAAACAATAGATTACAAAGTCTTTCTTGTAATCTGGGTGGCATAACACTAGAGCATTGGCTATGGCATTCTTTATGTTTTTGAAGGCTTTCTTATCGGGTTCATTCCACTTGAAATTCACATTTCCTTTCATCATATCAACTATACATTTAGTAATCTCCAAAAAATCTGGAATGAACCTTCTGAGAAAGTTAGCCTGACCAAAAAAAGATTTTACTCCAGTTTGATTCACAGGTAAACTCAATTGCTGAATAGCCCTGACCCTTTCTGGATTGATTCTTATTCCTTGATGGGAGACAATGTGACCTAGCGATTTCCCCTCGGTTACACAAAAGACTGACTTCTTGGGATTTAATGAAATCCCATCCTCTTGACACCTTTGCAATAATTTTCTTAAGTCACTTATATGATCTATTCTTTTCCTAGAGAACACAGTAAGAACATCTAAGTACATACCAATGATTTTATTCTTCATATCATTGAAGGAAAAGTCCATACCTCTCTGAAAAGTAGCTCCAATGTTGATCAACCCAAATGGCATTCTGTAGTAAGCAAAGGTGCCCCACAGGATGGTGAATGTCATTTTATGTTGGTCTGCTTTCTCAACTTCTATCTGATTATATCCTAAAAATCCGTCCAACATAGACATCATTTCAGCTCCAGCTACAATCTACAGTAAGTGATCCATATTGGGAAGAACATAATTATATTTCAAAGAAGATTGATTGAGATTTCTGAAGTCTACACAGATTCTTATCTCTCTGTTCTTCTTCCTCAAAGGCACTATGTTTTCCACCCAGGTAGAGTGGTGTATAGGATAGATGATCCTTTCCTTAAGCATTTTATCTACTTCCTTGAATATTGCATCTGCAACCTTGGGGTTATAGTTCCTTTTCTTTTTCCTAAATGGGGTAGCTTTAGGTTTTAACAGAATTTTATGTTTGAATTTCCCGCCCATAAAAATTTTCAGGTCCTCATAGCTCCAGGCAAAAATGTCTAAGTATTCTAGGAAGAGTTTTCTTGCCTTGTTCCTTTCTTCTTCAGTACAACACTTCCTAATATTGATCCAATTCTAATATTCATTCCTTCACACTCGCCAGTAGTAGGACCTCTCTCTATTCTTTTCTCCTTCACAAATGTGTCATGCCTATTGAAGAGTTTTTACAGGGTAACTAGATGGGGCGGGATGATATTACCCTGCAATTCGATAATATCTGACTTATTTTTCTTTTGCCTATCTAGATGATCTCCTTCATGATCACCACATACCTCTTTGTGGAAGTTTCCACTACTCTCTAAGAAGAGAAGTAGATTCTTATCATCTTCAAACACTTTCCAATCTTCTACATTGTCGGGTACAGATGGTTGATATATGACTTCCACTTGGTAGTTCTTGTCTTTCAATTCTAGGTGGGGAAGGAGTAATGAAGTTGACATAGCCAGGTAATCTGCTTTGGCATTCAACTATCTCGACACTGATTCAATGGAGAATGCATCCAGTGCTTCTATCTCATCCCATACTCTATTTTTGTAGTTCTTCAACCTATGATTCTTCATAGAATATTGATTTTTAACCTGGCACATGATAAGCTCTGCATCACCATGAGCTCTCAAAATCTTCATGCCTTTTTCTTTTGCAGTGATAATTCCTAAAGGAGGGCCTCATACTCAAAATTTTTTATGGTATTTCTGAATTCTAATTTTTAAGCGAAAGGCTCACATATCCCATCTGGTGATATCAAGACCACACCTACACTGGATCCTGATGAAGCACAACTACCATCAAATTCAAGTGTCCAAATTCAAGAAGACTCCTCTTCAGTGGGAAACTCCTTTCCCTATAATCCTATTTTTTCTTCCTCGTTGTGATCATCATTAAATAGCATATAGTTTCCAAATTCCAATTCTTGATACAAAATTTGGGCTTTAGGGTCATTTGCCTTCAACACTATAAACATAGCTTTCCCTTCTAGGACTAGTTTAATTTTTTTATTAGCCACTGGGATTTTAGCTTGAGACCAATCTAACTTTATTTGTCCTCCTAAATCTCTGCAAAAACTCCTACTTAGCAACAAACCATAGCTAGTAGGTATATCAACAACCAGGATCTTTAACAACATCTTCTTCTTGGGGTGCAATGCCAGAGCTACTTGAGCATCCTTAATTTGTCCAACCAGAGGTAATTTCTTGGAGTCCATAGAATAGCACCTCCCATGAGCTTTAGTAAGGGTAAGACCTAAAGCTTTAGCTATTGTTGATGGCATCATGTTATCTGAGGCTCTAGAGTCTATTATACAATTGCTCAGTTTGTAGCCATTAATATATAAAGATACATAAAATGGATCAGGCCTCTGACCTGAGAAAGTAGCTAACACAAATGATTCACCTTGCTCAATGGGTTCAACAAAAATTGACTCACTTTCTATAGTATTCATGATGTTCTGGTTTAAGTTCTGATTCCCTTCAGTACAGTAATCTAATAATTTTTGTAATTCTATAGGATTGGACTTGAGATAATCTATAGGAGAGATTTGAATTCGAGAATCCTTACAGAATTGAAGAATGTCAAAAGAATTATGCTCCTTATGTGGTTGCAAAATTCTCACACCTTGATTTTCTTCCTTAGGGTTGGAGGTAGATGCTTCGTTACCTTTAGGTGGGAGAGAAGGGGTAGGACCTTTATCTTTCTAGCTCCCAGTCAAGACTATATAGGAGGTCCCATCTATGGTCCCATAACATGTCACTCCTTGTTCAGAATTAGACTCATACTCTAAATATAAATTTTCAAAGTCACCATGTGAGTATGAATCTGGTTTATCTCCACAGACTCCAGCATTCCATTCATCAGTCTGATGCATTTTCCAAGCACGAGCTACATCGAGGCAACTTTCTCCATCATGATCTATAGTTAGATGAAAGGAGCACATATTCCCTCTTTTAGGGGGCCTTCAATAGCTAGTCTTTGTGGTGGACCAGTTAACTACAATGCTTTACTGTCAACATTCCTCCCATTATTGCTCCTTCCAAGTTACTCTTGATAATTCCATTTATAAGGGTTATTGAATCTACGAAGTCGCCTTTTGAAGGTGATGAATTCATTTGACAATTTTTGGATCATCTCATTGGATGTAGTACCACTAGTATTGAGTCTTGACTATATCGCTCTCTTCCATTTCGCAGATGAAATCATATGGTCTTCAAGTTCCATGGCAGACCTTTGTGTAGCATCTAAACCAACAGGTTTCACTCTCCTTAGGTCATAATTGATGTCTGGTGGCATAGCACTTATAAAGAATTTTTTCAAATTCCTCACCGTAGGTCTGTCAACTGCTAGAATGCGATTTATGAGTTTATTAAATTTGGCTATGAAATCTCTCATACTAATAGAAGGCTCTTTCCTGATAGAGGTTAATTGTGTCAAGAGAGCATGCTCATCTTCCATAGTTTTGAACCTTCTTTCAAAATCAGCTCTCATGGAGGCCCAGTCAGTAATAGAAGATTTTGGCAAGTGATGAAACCAATCAGTGGTGCCCTCAACTAGTGTCTCAACAAATAATCTAATGGCCACATCCTCTTCTTGTACTGCTAGAATGTTGAGAGAAGCAAAGAATGTGGCAATATGTCCATCTATAGATACTTTCCCGTCTCCAAGAAACTTGGGGAAATTCTTTCTGAACCCTGAGGGAAGAGGGTTATAAGCTGCTAATTACAGGGGTCTGACTACAGTGGCCCAAGGGAGAGCCATTGTTACTTGAGGTAAATAAGGGCTAGATTGATAATAGGAGGAGAAACTACTCCATGTAACATTAACACTTGGAAAGTGGTGGATAAAAGTGTAGACTACTTAGGGGGTGAAGAAGGTATGTTCTAGCTTTTTTTAGTTCTATTTCTTTGGTGAGGTACTTCAAGCAGAGAAAAATTAATATCTACAAGTCTCTCAAAGACTGGATCTGTGCTTCCTTCTCTCTTTATACTCCTAAGAAATCGTTTAGGCTCCAGATTTTAGACTAATTCCATGGCCTAACTTCACGCTCGACTTGGCGTTGTGCTCTTTGATTTCTTCTTCAAAAGGCTCTTTCAAGTGCTTCTACTTTATCTTCTTCTTTCTCTAGCACTTGACTAGCATTTTTGTAATGTTTGGTGTTTCTTCTATTCCTCCAAGCAAAAGTGTTCAGCGAGGAAATGAGGTCCTCTTGATCGTCTTGAAAACCAAGATTTGGTTGGAGTACAGGAAATATATTTTCATGGGGAAGCACCATCTTTCCTCATGATATGTTTCTGGTGTAATGATTATTCATCTCCCTAGTAGAGTCACCAAAAATCTGTTAGTAAACAGATTGTTCTTTTCAACTTAACTCAAAACTACCCAAGATGCTTAAGAACAATCAAATATAACAGTTGGGAAATTGTTATTGAAGAAACTAATTTCCCTCTGAATTTAAAGGTATAGCTCCCTTGTATGAATGATTTTCAGTGAATTTTTCTCTTTCCTAATCTACCAGGGGTATTTTCTTAACCTGAGAATAGAAGAGAAAAACCAAGCTAATCCTAGGCAGGAAATAGCTCAGGCAGGACAAATTCCACTCTAAATCTAGCCAACCTTGAGATTTCATCAATCAGATTAACTCCCAAAATTGGTGATGCATGAACTTCTATAGAAAATGCATATGCAAGACTAAAATAAAGATGAAATAACTATGAACCAATCTAAATCATGAGAATGCTTCCCAAATTTGAGATAACAACGAGTTTCCCCTTTGCTAATCACATCAATTCATAATGCAAAGCTCTGGTTCGAACATAGATTGAAAATTCAACTTCAAAGAAACATCTAAATTCAAAAAAAAGATAAATACAATATGGATGGAATAGATAAAACAATGGTATTCAGACATACAAATTTGACTCAGCAAAATGCTATCTTTCACACCAAAATTTAGCCAACCTTTGTATTGATTTTGGAAATAGTACATATAGGGTCCTAGATTGGGCCATTACAAGAAAGGGGGAGAACCAAAATGTTTCAACTTCCCCAACTAGAAATAATAACTAAAATATTTATCGGTTATAATAGTATCAAAAATAGTACAAGGGGGAATCTATTTAAGTTTCAGTTTCCTTCCCCTTGTCTAATTTAGCCGTATAGGCTATAACCATTATAATGACTCGAATAAGTTCTTCATGCCTATTGACATGGAAATTAGTGTATCAAATGATCCACATAAAATGTTCTTTGGTGAGAATCTTGACAACATCAGTCTGATCTTTCAGTTCCTCTATCGCTCTAAAGATGCACCCACTCAAATGCTGGAGTTCTGGTATTTTGTCTAGATGAGAGGCAAAATCTTTTGTCAGTTTATGTAAATAACTGGAAAATGAATTCTACATATTAGCTACTCTGATTATTTCTTTTCCCTGACCATTGGTCTATGATTTCATGTGAAGCCATAAGAGGAGTTCAAAATCTTTGCTCTACTCTTCTTTGATCTTGACATCTGTCTGCTGCAATCCTGCTTCGGCCTGGATGATCATTTCGATCTTAAACTCTAGGCTCTAAATTCATTTGATCAAAGGCTCATCTCCTTTCTATAAAATATTATCTTTTAGAGCTTCTTTAGTCTTCATCTTTATTGCCACATGCAACATAACTATACATTCCTAGCAGTTTACCCTCTCTGACATGAGAGTTTGTAGGTTCACAGCAATGTTATTTCTCTCTACCTTCATCTTTAGAAGAGTATTACCTAGTTTCTCAACCACCGCTAGTCCCTTAGACTCGAGCCTCTCAATCCACCGCTTACCAATCTACCCATAATTTTGATCTTCTTGTAACTTAGCTAGAATGGCTTGGTTCTCCAGTGTTATGTGCTTGAATGTGACCTCTAAATCAGGCACAAACTCAACATAGTCCTTACTCAATCATTGAATTTTCAAAGATGAACATTAATTGTCCATTTTGCAAACTTTATTGAAGCGAATTGTTGCCTCCTATCTAGTTGGGATGTCAAATTTATTCTCAGAACGAGAGCCAACAACCTTGACCATTGCTAAAATGGAGGATTTTTAAAGCATGAAAGATAAGCAAATTGCCATTAATCTAGAATGAAAATTCCATTAAACTAAAATGATAATGCCATTTAATCTAGAATGATATGCAAATTGGATTGAATTAAACTAGAACCATAATCAAATTACACTCGCCATGAAAATGCAATTATACTAAATGAGATTTTAAACTAAAAAGAAACAAAAGCTATGAAATATGAAATAAGTGAGACAAAAATTAACTATAATTTTGGTGCTCTAAAATTGATCCTCTCAAATGAAGAAAATGAGGTCCATAATATAGAAAAACTTGAGAAGGGGATGAAGAGTTTCTTGAAAAGAAACGATTGACTCTTCATTTCCATGGAGGAAGGTGAGACAATTTTTGAAGGAATTATTCAATTAAAAGAATAAATTATTGCCACATGAGTGGTTTTTCACATGGAATTATGGAATTCCTTTTTGAGGATAATTCATCCTAATAATTAAATAACTATTCAATTCCTTTTTGATGTGTATTAGCTAAAGGGGGTGGAATTAATTTAATTTGAAAGCACTTAGGAATTTAGCATTAAATTAATTAATCATAGGGATTTTTAGCTAATAAACCTTGATAATTTAGGAATTAAATATAATGTGAGATTTATGCAAATTTAGGTTTTCTGCATTTGAGACCAAGTCAATCAAAGTCAATTAGGAAGAGAATTTGCCTAGTATGATAGGACTTAGATGACAAGAAAATACACCAAAATTGATTAGAATTGTAAGCTGCCAATTTTGAGGTGTTACATTTTGCCCCTCTTTGAATTGATGTGTGAGTAGTGCATTGATTCAAAGAATAGTCTGATGTGAAGATGAAGATTTCAGAAGTCTAGGTTAGGTTTCCAAGACACCGATCAGATCAAGAAGAAGAATCATCTGAGAGAAGATCAGAATCAGGGTTAGATTGCCTCAATGTCCACTGATACCTGATGAAGATCTAGGACTATCTCCAGAATCAGGGTTAGATTGCCCCAATATGAAGGTTAGCCTTTCGAGATCTAGGTTAGGTTGCCTAGATAACAGTCTAAATAGTTTTTGAGAGCCATCTTCGGAATGAAGCATAACTTTCAGGAATCAAGGTTAGATTGCCCCAATACCCAATGAGATTTCAAGAATCATCTACAGAACAAAGTTTGATCCTTGAGGATCCAAGTTATATTTCTCAGATACCTATAAAGATAGATGGAAAGATGACAAGATGCGAGGCATCAAGATGCCCCTAGAGATTCAAAATCATGGAATATCCAATTTTGACCATAAGGTATGAAAAACTGAATATGTCCGAAGTGATGAGATGCCCCTAGCGATGGGGACTTTAGATTTAGATCAGACTGATAATAATGTGAAAAGATTCAATGATGCAATCACCCTACCCCCTCGGGAGCGAAATCAAAAGATGACACATCATAATGATGATCGAGAGCGAGAAATTGCAGATAGAAATAAGATCGAAGATCCAAAGGAATCAAAGAGAGGAAGAATCAATTTGGAGTGATCAGGAAGTCCTGTTGATTAGGTTTGACCATAGTTGACCAGAATTGACTTTGATGAAAATATTGTGGAAGCTAAGAAAATGATGATGAGAGATAATTTTGACAAGAAAGCGATGTCAGAAAGTTGACTACACAAGGGTCCGATCACGCCGGCCCCAAAATTTTAAAATGCAATTTTGAGATACTTAGGAGTGTCAAATTTTGATTTCGATCATGAAAATGGATTCAAAATGGTCCATTTAGCCAAGGGTACAATTTTCATGAAAAATGGAGCACTTTGAAAATTAGGTCAAATAGCTATATAAGGCCCGGAGGGGTCATTTTCAAATCATTATTTACCTTTGACTTTAGTGATGGTGAGAGCTCTAGCTAACATTGATAGTATTCTCATGCATACACACTAATTTGAGCGCTCCTAATTACACAGTCAGCCACCAGAGTATGACGCACATGTAATTAATCAAAACATTATGCTGCATTTAAATTTTTTATTAATTTTATAGCATTTTAGCATGTTTTTGAAGCTTTTAGGGTTTGTCACGTGCAATCTTGTGCAAGGGAATAGTTTCCTCATGTTGGCCTAGATCACCTTTCATGCGAGGAATCAGATTCCTCACGCAGGTCAAGGATTCCTCATGCGGGTCCCTTCCGCGTGCTTGTGCGAAGTGCGCACCGACGCCGCGCAAGATTTTAGGAATCTCATGCGAGAAGAGATCCTGTCTCGCACGAGGCAGAAAGCTCATGCGGGAAAAGAGTTTCCTCACATGGGAATCTTTCTTAGCTCAAAAAGTTGTCATTTTTTAATGCCACAGAGTCAACCATTTACAATGCCTCAAAATTGTGTTTAGTATAGGTCCATAGCTGTATTTGCTATCGTTGCTTTGAAAAATCATCATGTTGAGGTACTGATCCAATTTTGTCTCTTGCTTTGCAGGTTGACTTCCCTGATATTGCATTCCAGTCACATCATCCTATCATGGGTGAACTACTGTAGAGACTATCAGATGCTGATGGTGCTCATATTGACGGGTTTGAATTGTCATACCTTCATGATGCACCCAATATTTGGGTAAATCATGGTCTATTGGGCACACTGGTCGAGCATTTCCATTTGGAGATGAACACATTTCATTTTTCATAGGGGGAGATGATAGTCACTCCCAAGGACATTTACAGGATTCTAAGAGTACCATTTCACAGAGCTCATGTAAAGTATGATACTCAGTCAAGAGCAGGTACACATGCACTAAGAGAAATCTTCTGGGATGATCTAGTGATGGGTCGAGCCATCTCTTGGGAGGATTTGATTCATAGCTATGGTGTAGATCACCCACTAGCGATTGTCTTGGCACTTTTCTTGAGTTTCCACTTGGTTCCTGATCAAGGTCAGCATGGGTTAGACTGCAGTTGGGGAGGCATGTTGTAGAGGATGCTGGCTACACCTACAGTGACTTTCAGATCAGGTGAGTGCATGCTTGCACAGATGTATCATGAGATGCACAAGATTGTGTATCGAGGTGCACAAAATATGGTGGTAGGAGTCATCATTCTTGAGATCTTGGCCTGGAAGCACCTTCCCATATGTGGGCCAATTTTCCATGACACACGACAGCCTTTGGAGCTGTATATATACAAGTATACAGGTCCTATGACCTAGCCCACACTGGGTAAGATAGAGCAGTAGCGAGCTCAGATAGATGATATGGCTACAGTCATATGGCGGCCATATATAGCCATGGAGGTATGGGATGACACACAACACAAGGTGTCATATATGTTCTATTCACATCATTTGATCGGGCATACCATCAGCGTTATTGAGTGCTTCTTACTTACATGAGTGTTGCGGCAGTTTGGGAGACCTCAGGATGTCTCACAAGAGTTTTGTACTTATGCCTGATTCATTGATGAGATGAAGAAGGGATGGCAAAGACAGTTGGATAGAGGTCGGAGCATGATAGATGCTCGAGTACCACCAACTAGGTGGGATTACATGGCTAGGGTGAAAAATGCAAGGATGACACCTGCATATAGGGACCACATATTAGTGCACCCATTCCCTAGATATACAGATCATGTTGGCTAGGGGCTTCATTTATAGTAGGCACAACAACCACCCTTACAGCAACAAGCACAGTAGTTGCCCTTTCAGTAGCAGGAGAGGGTAGTATGAATGAGGACTGAGCAGATTCCAATTACCACTAGACCTATGGGGTTAGATGCGGGTGTTGAGAGCAGTGGTAGTCAGGAGAGAGCCACTGAGCAGGGAGAGGACACCATCATGGCTGATACTATTTTGATTGATCTATAGGCAGTGGACAGGTAGCCCAGTTACAGGAGGCTCTCTAGAGGCTCCATGAGAGGGTGAGATAGTCGCAGAAGGAGTGAGATGATTTCCACACACAGGTGGTCATTCAAGAGACCCAAGTAGCTGAGCGTGACTGAGAGACCCAGGGGTTACAAGAGGCACTAGCTAGATCATAGATAGAGATGAGATATGAGGCTGCTTAGGTAGCCTATTACTATGTCACTTACATGATTACAGTTCCTGAGGCAACAGATCAGGTTAAGCCATTTTCAGAGTATGCTGGGGCACGGGCCACTCCATAGGGACCACCTCCACAGGGATCACCTCCATAGGGACCACCTCCTCAACAGCAGGGCATGCCACCTCCTCCACCTCCGTTAGGTGGTTAGATGAGTCATGGGATATACATATTGTACCACCATTTTGATATATTGTGCTCGAGTAGCACCCTTGTAGATATATATATATATATATATATATATATATATATATATATATATGAGTTTGATTTTGGCATAATTGTACTTGTTTATATATTGCTTTAGATTTGTATGTCTTATGAGATGCTTCTTATATGATTAGATGTATGGATGTATGTCATGGATGAATATGAAAATGTTTATACACATGTTTTATTGATAAATGCTATGAATGTAAAGCAATGATGAATGTTATAGATGGATAAATGCTATGTATGATTTGATTTATGCTTATACTGGATGCACATGTTTATAGATATATAAATGCAAATGAATGTATGGAAATGCACTTTTTAGAAATTATTGTAATGCAATGAATGCAATGGTACTAATCATCTCATGTAGGATATTACAATATACAATAGGTACTAACCAAAATAATATGAATGAAGATCGAGAGCGAGGACCGAACACTTGTGCAGTCAAGAGGAAGCCAGGATAAAAGATATGGACCTTCAAAGAATGAGAAGACCATGAAGAGAGCACCAAAACCAATGCAATGCAAGCCTAAAATGCGAATGCAAGCCTAAGCTAAATGCAACCCTAAGACTTGGTTGTTGGACTCATCGCATAATTTATCATCATCGAGTATTTTGTAATATTAGAGTCAATACAATTCTCACTGGTGTTGCTGTGACCATAAGAATATGAATATGACTTTCATCGAATAAAATGTAGGAAACGAACATAAGCACCAGGGATCAAAAGCCAAGGTGACCTGAACATTGTTTCTAGTTTGATATAGTAACAGTACACAAGTAAACAAATAGAGTAATAACAGTCAAGGAGATAGTTCCAACCTCCCCTTGGCATACAAATAAACAAGATCAGGGTGTTAGCTCTTTTTCTTGCAACACTTACCTAATGATGATAGTATACCTTATATACTTGAATGCAACCTCGTTTAGGCAAGAGAAAGGCTAATTGTTGAGGTATTTGATAACACTAAGGATACCTATTATCACCTCCATTTTTGAGCTCCACAGACTCAAGCAGCTATTACCTATTTAAACATTACTGATACTTCAGCCCATGTATTTGGTGGATTAATTCATTCACTGGTTATGTACCTAAAACCTCACTATAACAAATTATAAAATACTTTAGAGATTGCAATGATTGATTTGAAGCAGAGTATTATAAGCCAGGCTATGGTTTTGATAACATGAACCAATGAGACAATGATTTGCATCCTTCTTCGTTTTGTTTTTAGGAGGGATAACCTAATGACTCACTCTTCAAGGAATCACTAAAATAGACACTACCCTGCTAACATGAGTCCCTAATGACTTCAGCTCATTTTTTTTGGTAACAAAAGTATTTTGATTGAGATAATTTTGAATAGTTTTGAAAACTTGGATGAAGATAGATTATCAGACTAAAACCTAGATCAGTGCCTATCCTTTGGGTTATAGAGTCAATAAGATAAAGTCTCATAGAAACAAAATACTGTAAGCTTCCTTATAACCTACATGCAATTCAGATAAACTGCCTTACAAATTATCTAGTTACCTCTAAAAAACTATATCAAATCTTTCATTACTAATATACTCCCTTAAACTACCCATAAACCTTAGTTCTTTACATGAAAGAAACTTGTAAGTAATAAATAGTTACCTTGTAAACAAAATGCTTCAGACTGCCTTACAAACTTAGGCATAAAAAAGCATACATAGGAAATAAAGAGACAACAATAGAGAAGAGTAAAATTGCACCGTATTTTATTGATATGATCCTTCTTTCATACATGAAAAAGCTTTGAAGCTTGAAAACACAGACACAAATTGAGGAAGTCTAATTTTACAATATATTTCATCCTCTTTACAAATTACAACCTTTTGACTATTTATAGGTCTTTAACCATCTTGGAATCCTTTTCAAAAGGATGCAACAAGCTTCGGATGGTCTGAGAAAACCTAACCCTAAAATTATAGAAAAGACAAAAGAGGAGAAAGAAGAAGCGGTGGAGAGACAAAGTCAAGAGATGAAATTTGATATTCTTTGTTCTTCTCTTTATCTGGCGCCTTCACTTTCATGGTAGCTGGTATCATTTATGTCAAACTTGGGCGACCATCTTTACATGCTCACCTACTTTTCTTTAGAAATAACTGACATTCTTCATACTCAACAGTGAGGTGGCAAATGTTCATCTTTATTCGTCATCCAAGATTTCTTCCTCCACTCTGGGTTTCTTTTTCTTGGGCCTAGTGATCAGTTCCCATGTTTTCACTTCATCATCTGTTGGCCACTTGAAGTCTTGGGTGGCCTGCACTTGTGCCTTTTTCCTCTCCCATTTAACATCAGTGATGTTCTTAACATCCAATAGAAACTTATTCATGTCAATTTTTGCCTTGAATGCCTCATCTAAAATCTTATTAAAAACCTCAATGTCCAAATCTGATCCTATAATAAATGCCTCATTGTTTGGCATCTTGCTATGAAACTGATTCCTCCAGGCATCTAAATCGTTTACCTGATCATCTTCTCCTCTTAGGGAGGGAACAAATTTATTAAAATCTACAGCAAAAGGACTCAATTTTACCTCTATTTGATTCAACTTGCCATTGAAGAATGAGAGAGAAACATTAACCTTTTTGATCTCATCTTCCACCAGTGTTACTATCTTTGGCAAGTTTGATCTCAGGGATTGCAAATATGCAAGCTTTTCAAACAATTGCATTCTGGTAGACCATTTTGTAAAATAGGGGTTTAATATGGCAAGATACCCCATGACCTCAGCATGCAAAGTTGGCAATTTATTATAGGCATTAAGGATAACATCAGTCTTATCCTTCAAGACTTCAATCCTATGTTGTAGAATGCCCCTTAATGCATTCAAGTCAACTTCATTCTTCTTTTTTCCTATATCCTCCTTCTCAACCACCTCTTCTGATTTTGCCTTGTCTTCAATTTGCAAAGGCTATGGTTGTACATGCACATACATCACCTCAAACTTCTCCTCTAATTCCTTCATTAATCTCTTGATTACCTTATCTTGATGATACATCTGGATATGACACAATTCTCAATCTTTAGCCAATGCACTGGTCTCCTTTATCAACATGTTACACTTGTCAGACAACTGTTTTGTCTTGTCCTCATTCAAGTGTCCCCAATGTGTCATGATCTAGGATATTTCATCATTTAGAAATTATTGTTGATGTAACAACCTTTCATCAACAAAAGATTTAAGGGGTAATTCAACATTCTCTTCCATATCAGGTTGCTTTTTTTTGCCCTCCCTAATCAATTTTCTTAGGTTATGGTCATATAACCTATTTCCAGGCACTAGGGCACTTGCTTTATCTTTTTTCTTCTCTTGCATTTCAACTAAAGGCTGGCCTATTTCCACCTTTTTTCTTTTAGCTAAAGGCTCCTCTACATCATTAGGTTGTGTGGCTACTATTAAGTCAACAATATGGCCTTCAGCTCCTTGCAATTGTGGTATCTCAGCAACATCCTGCTGAGGCTGAACATATCTAGTAGGACGGGCATAGTCACTGTCACTACTACTATCATACTCAGATTCTGAATGATCTGGCCCTTGGTCACCTTTCTTATCAAGAAAAGTTTCCAATTGTTCAATAAGCACATAAAAATTATCAATCATGGCCTTTATTCTGTCAAAATATGGCAGGTTAGGGTAAAAACCTCCAAAAGCCAACACATTTCTTTTGATTTGTCTTTCAAGGTTCAGTAACTCCTGAATCCTTGTTCTCCTTGTCTTGATATCATGTTCATCAAGAATATTCCTTGTTTCATCCTCCTCAATACATTCACAATGAACATTTGTATTGGGAAATGTGGGAGTATATAATTTCCTGACTGCTGCCATGAAACCTTTAGGATCAATGTATCTATATGAGGCTATCCCCATTTTGCAACTTTCTAACCACTGGCTGACTGAATCAATGGCACCCTTTCCAATACTAAAATATGAAATTCTAAACTATCTAGGGGTTATGATCCCCTTTCTATGTGATGCAAAGTGCTCATTGTTTGTTAACAACAACTGCCAAACAAATTCCATTGCAGCAACTCTTGCAGGCACATTGTAAGGCAAGACATGAGGTGGATGTATTCATCCATATATCCTTATTATGGTATAGTTCTCCTCTAAGAAGAAATCTCCCCAATTATGGTTTCCCTCCCATTTATCAGAGTAGTCACATGACCTTAGTTGTTGCATAACCTTAATTGGGACCCTTGTCTTGCTGATGCCTAGACTCTGTACTATTGGATACACAATCCAATTCTGAAATGCACAGTAATCGCAATCCCTAGATGTATAATTCCAAATCTTTATCCAAAACTGGATAGGATTAGGTCCATCTTGATAAAACCTCTAAGGGGTCAAATTATTCATATCCATGATTACAAAATTAAAATGCAATAGGAGATGCACGAGGATGGAGTAGTGGAAGAACTTGGGCTCTTTTTCCTTAGGATCCTTCATCTTCTTCTTAGTTGATATAAATTTGTCATGCATTTTGTCAATGATATATTTTATATAATCATAGCTAGTGCTAGAATTTACCTCTTGCAAATCTAGCACCATCATCAATATCCTGACATTGATCTTATCTACTTCCCCATCTATCCCTAGCAATCTACATAGGGCATAGGAAATGTACTTAATGTAGAAGTGCAAGTCCTTGAAGTAGTAAGGGCTTGTCCTAGACATAGGACCAAGATGGTTTCTCACATCCTTGAACATGTACTTTTGTAACGTTTCCCTAGCAATACCAGGCTTCAAATTATATCTTCCTTCATGCTTAGTGATATCAATTCTGGTGGACATAGTCTATACAAACCAAAAGCTTGCATAAATGAATTTCTATTTAGGATGAGCAGAGCAGTGCCAGCATCCCTCTTAATAGTCTTAGACAAGACATCATAATGATTGGTGAGGCCTAAGAACAAATCTACATCTATGTAGACATCAGGAACTATCAATCTAGCTAAACCACAGGTCCAAGGGTTTGAAACTGGGATAGGTTTATCAGAATTCTTTAAAAATTAGTTAAAAAGGGAAAAACTTGTTGTCCCCGAAGTATCAACATCTCTAATATCGCAGTAGTCATCTTTAATCAGATTAGCATCTACCCTCCTATTCTGAGTTGAACCTAGATGTAATTTGAGAAATTCATTTGAGAAATTACATTTCCCCTTGGACTCTTCATCTGCATCCTGACTTCTCCAACTAGTAGAAGCCACATTGACTGCTTTTCTCATGTTTTCTGTGTTTGAATCCTTTCTTCTTTATTGATATTGAAAAAAATCTATTTCCAAGACTCATTTTACTCCTCTATGCACAATTTTTATAAATTCAAAGCCTCTTGATCAACTAAATACTTTGCAACTTCTCTAGCTTCTTCTCTCTTCTCAGAATACCTAGCACTTCTTAGCTCTAAAATTGTGAAACCAAGGTAAGTTAAATGAATCCTCGATCAACTCTTTATGGTAATAGTTCAAAGTACACGGCTCATCATTTTGAAAATCATCAATTCATGTCTTCAATTCAGCATGTTGTGAATTAATTGAAACCTAGTCATAGCCCTTGAGTGTGATAGGAAATCAAATTCATATATGTGCAAAACTTTATAAAATTTGAATGTGATGACATGTTTCACTGTGATTGGTTCTCTGTCATACATCTTAGCTACGCCTTTTTCCACAGTAATCAATATCCAAGCTTGTCATTGGATGTTGAATGATTCATGTTGTTATGTCAGACACTGCTGTTGGAAACAATTGTTTAATCGTATGTTGTCCTTGATGTTACACAAATGTCATATCAGTCATCAGACAGAGTCTACCGAGTTCAGAATGTCATATCAGTCATTAGACAGTTTACCAAGACTACCGAGTTCA
>MU224608.1:1653353-1665186 GCA_018584345.1 Thuja plicata | reverse complement strand
AACAGGGTCACACCTAATAGTGTGTTTTTGTAACCTTTAACAGGGTTGGCTCCTAACAGGGCTCACTTCAGAAGAGTGAAAATCAGTAACTAGTTACATTGGTGGTTTTCCCAAATTGGGTTTCCACATTATATCTGGTGTTACTTGTGTCACTTGTGTTCATGTTATTTGTTTTATACATATTAATCACTATGAATGTTTACACAACAATATAAGGTTAATTCACCGAGTAACAGTAATATATATATTAAAGACATCTAAGGGACTTGTGGATTTATTTTTGTGGTAACTGATTCACCCCTCCCCTCTCAGTTACTCCATCCTTATTTCCAACAACTGCCACCTTTTCTTATGATTTCATATCAAGCAACTACGCAACTGTGTATGAACTCCTTGTTGCTGACCGAAGTCTTTAACCCTTGATTCTTTTGGAGACTTAGCGACTATGTAACTTTTCTTGTCTTAGTTAACCATAGTTTACTTCTGGTGATCAGGTGACTGTGTAAATCAAAGTCACTGGAAGAAAAGTCTAATTCCTATTTTATTTGGAGACTCTACGACTAACCATTACTCTTAACTTTCAAATTTATCTCCATGTCGTTGAATGCTTTCTTTTCTGTACGAGACCCTGTGACTACCCTTATCTCTAAGTTGCAAGTACCTTTCCTTCGGGACCTTTTATTTGGAGACTTCGCGACCACCATAGGATCTCTTTGTCATTGCATCTGACGGCTCCCACTAAATCACTGAGTAATATATCATACCTTTAAATTTTCTGGAGACTACATGACTACAAAGGTTTTTATACATAGTCTCTTAGTCGCTAAATAGTCTTTTTCCATTTTGGAGACCACGCGACAAGCTTTTTGGTCAACCCACCCTTGGACACGTGTCTCGTTCATTACTCATTTCTGCATTGCTGAATGGAAAGATGACTCAGCATCTTAATCTGGTGATAACCTGATTGTGTTTCATTTCAAACTGCACACAGTTAGTCACAAATTCTCAGTCATTTTCACTTAACCACCATTATTTTTGGAGACTACACGACATGAACCCTTACTGCTTACTTAACTGCGGGCTAATCTAGTGATTACACGACATGAAGGAATCACCAAGTCTCATGATGAACTAAACACTCTTGATCTTTTCTCGTGACATCGCGACTTGTCTGTGGGCCCTTTCACTAACTGCTGACCTATTTATTCATTTAGCAACCACGCGACTAAAGGGCTCTGCCAAGTCTCTAAAAGCAAAAGGAATATTCCAATTCATTTAGAGACATCCCGACATAAGGTAATTGCCAAGTCTCTAGGAACAAAGGAATATGCTAGCCGGATCATGTGACTAGGTGACCAAGCTTTTCAACACATGACTTAATTGATTTTCAAAAAGTAACGCCAAAATAGAAATGAGATAAACATTTAAGGGTTTTTCTCAGTTTTGCCTAATAAACAATACCTAGGGTTTCAAGGCTTTGCAATTTTTATATGGGTTTTGACTTGAAAACCAAAAGATTTCAACAAGGAAAAGACAAATAAACTGAGAGATTTCTATTTTTAGGAAAGAAACAAGCATGAGGACCACAAAAATAACTGGCAAAGAGACTAGAACTAGGAATACAACTAACAGTGGCTCTAATGAGGATTGACTAAACATAGTTTATGGAAAAGAACCATAGAATCTCTGGTTGCAGACCTCAACAAAAAATGGAGCAGAACACTAAAAATACAAAGGGAAATATTCACAGAACTTACAAATTGAGAAAGGAAAGATTTACATATGATACATATTTACTTGTGCATTGCTTTGATTTTTACTCAAAGAAAGGCTTCAAAAATTGCCCATGCACAGGCAACTCAAAACTTTCTCCCTCCATATTTTTCAATAAATATGAGTCTTTGCCAAAATTGTCTAAAACAATATAAGGTCCTAGCCACAAAGACTCAAATTTGTTGTGCTTACCTTTGTCCTCTGCCCTTGCATTCCATTGGAGAACTAATTCACCAGCCTAAAAATTTCTATCAATAGCCCTTTTGTCAAATAGATACTTCATTTTTTTCTATAATTTTATGTTTTCTCTCTGACTATTTCTCCTTGTTTCATCTAATTCTATCAACTGTATCATCCTATGTTGCATCTTGTCAGTGACATCTAAATGTTCTTCTCATATGAATTGGCAAACAGGTAACAAATTTTTAATTGGCAATCTTGCTTGTAAACCTTATACTAACTCAAAAGGAGACTTACCAGTTGCCTTCTTGAGTGTTATCCTATCAGCCCAAAGAGATAGTTTCAATTTTGTGTGCCAGGTTCTCTTATTTTGTTCCAGAGTCCTCTTCAATATGCTTTTATTGATAGACTCAGCTTGTCCATTAGCCTGTGGGTGATATGGGGATGAGTATGATATTATAATCCCATACATTTCACAGAAACTTGTCATTTCTTGTGATCTGAGACTCATAGAATTATCCATTACTAATTTAGTAGGCACACCAAACCTGGTTAAAATATTACCCATGAGAAACTTAGTAACCACCTTGCTTGTTTCTCTCCTTGTAGGGATAGCTTCAATCCATTTAGTAAAGTAATTAGTGGAAACCAATATCCAGCTATGCCCTGCACTAGACTTCTCCTGAAATTCACCAATAAAGTCAATCCCCCGCATAGCAAAAGGAGCCTCAGTACTTACTGGATTCAGCAAAAAAGCACCTGCAAATTTCAATTTATTGGAAAACTTTTGACATGGTTCACACTTCTTGACATGTTTATAAGTATCCTTGTATAAAGTAGGCCAATAATATCCTTCTCTCAAAATCTTATGGGTGGTGGTTTTAGCAGAAAAGTGACCTCCACATTCCCCTTCATACATCTCAGTCAGAACCTTCTCAGCTTGGTATTTGTCAAGGCACAAAAATAGTACACATTCTTATCTTTCCAAAACAAATCACCTTGGATCAGAATATACGTTTGAGTTTGCAATTTCAGACCCCTCTTCTGATTTTCAGACAAATGATCAGGACACTTAGCATTTTTGAGAAAGAAAACAATATTAGTATAATATGGTTTCCTCTCTATACTAGTAATGGCTTGGTCATGTATTCCTGTCTGGTTCAGCTGTACTAAATCCAGGTTCTCCTTTGTCATAAGATTTTCCAAGCCCTGTCCTCTTATTAATTTGGTGATATTGAATTCTTGAATTCTTGTAACCCACTTGCACCTCTTACTAGTTACCTCTGACTGTGTAAGGATATCCTTTACTGCTGAATGAGGGACATAGGCCTACACCTTAGCACAAACCAAGTAGGGCCTAAAAGACTTTACAACCTTTACCAATGCATAAGCCTGCTTTTCCATTATTTCATAGTTAAGCTCTGTAGCCTGCAAGGATCTACTATAAAAAGCTATGGGATATTCAAATCCTTCTTCATCCTTTTGAAGCAATATGGCAGCAATTGTATGAAATTATGCAAATGAAAACAAAGAGAAAGGCTTAGTATAATCTAGAGATTTAAAAAATGGAGCCTCTTGCACTACCTTTTTTATTCTTTCAAATGCTTGTTGAGCTTCTTCATTCCAAACAAACTTAGCATCTTTCTTTACCAATTTTACAATAGGTTTAAAAATTTCTGCAAAATTGACTATAAATCTTCTGACAAAATTTATCTTTCCTAAAAAAGATTGCACACCTTTTAAATTCTTTGGAGCAATCACTCTTTGAATTGCTTCCACTCTCTCAGGGTCTATCCTTACCCCTTCTCTGGACACTATATGTCCAAGCAACTTCCCCTCTTTGACTGCAAAATGACACTTCTTAGGATTTAGTGAAACACCATATTCCAATGCTTTGTTAAAAATCTTACCCAAGTGATCACAGTGATCTATAGCCTTTTTTGAATATGCAGTCAAGTCATCTTGATAAATAACCATGAATAGATCTATGAATTCCTTGAAAGTGACATCCATGGCCCTCTAAAAATTTGCCCCTACATTTATTAATCCAAAAGGCATTCTGATATACACATATGCTCCCCATGGAGTAGTAAATGCAGTTTTATACTGCTCTATTTCTTTAACTAAAACCTGGTTATAGCCTGAGAAACCGTCCATCATTGATAACAACTCACAACTAGTCACCTTATGCAACATTGCTTCCATATTGGGTAGTGAATACTTATCTTTTAATGAAGCAATATTGAGGTTTCTGAAATCAACACATAATCTGATGTCACCATTTTTCTTTCTGACTGGCACTAGATTTGATACCCACATTGAATGTCTAATGGGCTGGATTATCCCAGCGTCCTTGAGTTTCATCAGCTCTTGCTGCATCTTGGGAGCCAACAAGGGGTTAATAGGCCTCTATTTTTGCCTAAATGGCTTCACATATGATTTCAAAGGAATTTCATGCTGAAAAAGGTCTTCTCTATATGCTTTCAAGTCATCATATGACCAAGCAAAGACATGTTTGTATTTTCTCAGTAACTTGATCAAATTTATTCTTACATGAGAATCCAAACCCTTTCCAATATAAACTATTTGAGGAATATTTTCAGATCCTAAGTTTATTTCTTCTAGATCCTCAATATTGGCATTACTTAACTTTGATGTATCATTTTGCTTACTTATAAACAATGCTTCAAGTTCAACCAGTCCCCTAGGAATCTGATTAGAACTTAATTGGACAAATTCATTTCCAAAGATGTAATATTTTCCATCATCATGTTCCAGTAAGGAACTACAATCTATACTTTGGTTCTCATAATGTTCTAAACATTGCATGAACCTCAAAATGTCTTGATCATCCTGGAACACCTGCCAATTGTATATGTTGTCCAGAACAACTGGTCTTGTTTTGACTTCTAGTATTGATACTCCATGTAAGGTCAAATCATCATTTTTCAAAGCAACATTTGCTAGAAAATCAGCCATAATATTTTTTGAACTTTCTAACCAATTTATATTAAATGCATCAAACATTTCAAGTTGATCCCAAATAGCATGTTTGTACATTTTCAATCTATCATTCTTTACAGTATATTTGGATCTGACTTGTGCTACCACCAACTCAGAATCACCATAAACCTTTAAACATTTTATACCATGTTTGATAACAATTTCAAGTCCTAAGAATAAAGCCTCATACTCTGCAGTATTGTTTCTACATTGGAAAGTTAATAGAAAAGAGTACTTAAAAGTTGTACCTGATGGAGATATCAACAATACTCCTACCCCTGATCCCTCTTTAGAGCAAGCACCATCAAAGTACATTTTCCATAATCCATCTTCCTGCAAGATTAATTCTTTGTTCAAAGGGTCAGCTTCTTGATCTTGACAATAAAGTTCATTTTTTTGCATTCTGAAATTTTCCATGTCTATGTCAATGCAACAGTTTACATTAGTATCCTCAAATTTTTCTATCATGTGGGAAGTTCAGCTCTCCCTCAAGACCTTAACGTTTTCTCTAGCAATGTTGAAAGTAGCATATGATAAATCATTTTGTATACTACCTCCCATTGAAGCACTCCATTTTCTTGATAAAAACATGCCATAATGAGGTGGTATGTCAACCACAAGAACATTCAGTCATCACTACCTCAGGGTAAACTGCTAGTCTATAAGGCATGGCCTCAATAGTACCAATTACAGGGACCTCTCTAGAATCCATAGCTTTGCATCTACCATAGGGTGTATCAAATTGTAGCCCCATTTCCCTCATGATCTCAACTGGCATAACTGTATTAGAGGCTCCTAAATCAATCATACAATTCTTGAGCATTTTATCATTAATTAAAAATGAAAGAAAAAATGGGTCAACAACTTTTGGAGAAGAAGTTGCATTCAAGAATATTTGAGGAATTTCAAATGTCAACACCTCTACCTCATTTCCCTTGGTAGTTGGCTTCTTATAAATCTCCATTGGAATCTGAACCTTTATTATGGGTACACTGTTTAGTAATGACATTACTTTTTCCTTATGTTCTTTGATCCTCATCATTTCCAGAAATGGAACCTTAACTGTCATCTGGGACAGACATTGACCCATATCTACTGGAGTGTTTCTTATATCTGAACACTTTGATTTGTCAATAATAACATCATTTTCTTCATTGTGTTCCTTTTGAACTAACTCTTTTAACCTTTTATTTTCTATCTTTTGAACAGAAACAATTTTTTCTTGTCCTTTCACATCTTCCTCTTGTACAACATTTGGTTCTATGGATTTTGTAATAATCTTGACCTTATGTTTATTTACATTTTCACTAGGTCCTTCTTTTTCTGAACATACTTAGTGTCTGCCTTATTTTCCTTTATAAAGACACCTGAAGGTTGGCTACCAGCACCACCTACCACCCTATTCCTCAAGTGGAAATTGTTTCTAGCTTTATTTACTAACTCTGCAGTGATTCTAGCCTTCTCTTCATCTGAAAATTTCCTTATGAGTGGAACATCCTGACCATCTTGAGCGTAACATCTTATATTGTCATCGGTTTCATCAGTTTCACTATCAGATAATATTTGTTGATGATGATTCTCAATCCTCCTTTGTGAGACATAGGAATCATGATTTTCCTCCTCATTGTTTGAATCAACATCATGGCATGAAAAATTATTTGTCATACTATGATCACACTGTTCCCCCTCATCCTTTTCCTGTTCCTCACTTGCCCTTAAATCCAAGGAGACAACACAAAAATCACGGTTATGAGGGGCGTCACAAGCTTCACACCAAGTATCATCATTGCAGAAATGGACAAAATTTCTATGAAGAGGGTTTGGAGTCTTGTTGTCTATTTTTTCCCTTTTAGGTGCAGTAACAGGCTTCCCATCTTTGAACTGAGTTCCATACGGATGATTTTGCATTCTTTTCTGAGGATTGTAAGTAGTATTATAAGAAGGTCTATTATTTTGAGGAGCTCTATATTCTTTATATTCTGGTTCTTTTAGATTGCTCTTACTAAACCTTGCATCATCCCATCTATTTAATATTGACTACTATTTTATAAGCATCAGTAAGAGTTCTAGGGTTTTTATCTCTCAGAGCATATCCCATCTTGGAATTTAATGCATTTAAATAAGTTACTAGACATACCTCTTCATCTAGCTTTATCTTCTGAAATAGTTTGTGCATAGCTCTTTGACACCTTGTGTTAAACTCAGTAACCTCTTCATTGTAATTTTTATTGATATTATTGAACTCATTCAATAAAAAGCCTTTATTTGTTTTGTCTCCATACTGATCTTTAAACAATTCAATCAACTCATCCATAGAAACAACAAATCCATTAGAAAGGCTCCTAAACCACTCTCTTGCATCCTCAACTAAGGACTAAACAAATAATTTCATTAATACATCCTCATGGGTGATATTCAAGTCATCAACAAAATCAATGAATTTCCTTAAATGTGTTTCACAAGAAATAACATTATTACCTACAAACTTTTGAAGCTTTTCTCCTATATCACCCACATCTTTTGGAAAAGCATTAGGGTATCCAGGGATACCAACAAAATCAAATGGCTCGTACCTCTCAGTATGTAGTGGTTTCCTTTGAAAGACATCATCCTCTTTAGAAGTAGTAGCTTTTTCTTTAAAAGCTATAATATTCTCTGGCCCAGTATGAGAATATTTTGAAGACTACAAAAAATCTATCTTTTTCTTCATCTCAATTGTTGCAGCTTCCATTTGTTCCTTTTCTAACATTTTTTCCATGGTTTCTTTTTCAATTCTCAGTTTTTCTAAGTCAATTTCTAATTTGATCATTTGCTCTATCAAAGGCTTCTGAAATTTAGGTTCTTGATCTCTATGTTCACTCATATTTTGTTTACCCTTATTTATTTGCAAAGTAGAAGCTTTATGAGTGAATGGTATTTCTTGGTCCTTTTGAAACCTCTCTGTATCTTTCACAGTTTGATGTTTTGAAGATCTTTTTCTATTTTTATCAAGATCCTTATGATCATTCTTTTTCTTTCTCATTTCTCTCTCCTTTTTCATTTGTTGAACTAGGGTGAGCTGTTTCAAAATGAACTTCTCTTCATTTTCTAGCATATCAGAAGGAGCATCTTCTAAATCTGAACTAGGTGTAGTAATCTCCTCTCTCTCATTTGAAGTAGAAGTGACTGTAGGTGTTTCTAATACTCTTTCAGCAGCCTCCTCATATTCTGAAGTATTTCCATCATGAGAATGCTTATTGAAATTCATATCTCTCTTGACATTAACCTCTTTACCTTTTAAAGGGGTTTCATCCATACTAACTTGATTTCTCTTTTTTCTCCAAGACATTCCTATTCTTGAGGATGATGGAATTCCCTCATGTAATACCCTTTCAGGATCAGTTCTTACCCTAAATCTAGTATTCATTCTAAAAGACATTTATTAATCTTGCACTTATTTTAGATATTTTCCTTTTAGAGTCGCCACCCAATAACTTGGGATGAATACTTATCAAATGGTAATTTATCAATAACCACTGGTATGATTTTTAAATAAGTTAAACTTTTAAGTGCTAGAGATTTCTGATTACTTGGGCAACAAATATTCTACAAATTCTTAACAAGACTTTAAAATCTCTATTCCCCAGCGGAGTCGCCAATTTGTTAGCTCTTTTTCTTGCAACACTTACCTAATAATGAGAGTATACCTTATATACTTGAATACAACCTCTTTTAGGAAGGAGAAAGGCTAATTGCTATGGTATTTGATAACATTGAGGATACCTATTATCACCTCCTTCATTTTTGAGCTCCACAGACTCAGGCGGGTATTACCTATTTAAAGATTACTGATACTTCAGCCCATGTATTTGGTGGATTAATTCATTCACTGGTTATGTACCTAAAACCTCACTGTAACAACTTATAAAATACTTTAGAGATTGCAATGATTGATTTGAAGCAGAGTATTATAAGTCAGGCTATGGTTTTGATAACATGAATGAATGAGACAAGGATTTTCATCCTTCTTCCTTTTGTTTTTAGGAGGGATAACCTAATGATTCACTCTTCAAGGAATCACTAAAATAGACACTACCCTACTGACATGAGTCCCTAATGAGTTCATCTCATTTTTTTTTGGTAACAAAAGTATTTTGAAGAGATAATTTTGAATAGTTTTGAAAACTTGGATGATGATAGATTATTATACTAAAACCTAGATTAGTG
The DNA here is from genome assembly GCA_018584345.1 of Thuja plicata. Classification (NCBI taxonomy): domain Eukaryota; kingdom Viridiplantae; phylum Streptophyta; class Pinopsida; order Cupressales; family Cupressaceae; genus Thuja; species Thuja plicata. The sequence goes on along the minus strand of MU224608.1, from coordinate 1,656,024 downwards.
CCTATCCTTTAGGTTATAGAGTCAATAAGCTAAACTCTCACAGAAACAAACTGTAAGCTGCCTTACAACCTACATGCAATTCAGATAAACTACCTTAAAAATTATCTAGTTACCTCTAAAATACTGTATCAAATCTTTAAATACTGACATGCTCCCTGAAACTACCCACAAAACTTAGTTCTTTACATGAAAGAAACTTGTAAGTAATTAAATAGTTACCTTGTAACCAAAATGCTTCAGACTGCCTTACAAACTTAAGCATAAAAAAGCATACATAGGAAATAAAGAGACAATAATAGAGAAGAGTAAAATTGCACTGTATTTTATTGATATGATCCTTCTTTCATACATGAAAAATCTTTGAATCTTGAAAACATAGACACAAATTGAGAAAGTTTGATTTTACAATATATTTCATCCTCTTTACAAATTACAACCTTTTGACTATTTATAGGTCTTTAACCATCTTGGAATCCTTTTCAAAAGGATGCAACAAGCTTCGGATGGTGTTAGAAAACCTAACCCTAAAATTATAGAAAAGACAAAAGAGGAGAAAGAAGAAGCGGTGCAGAGACAAAGTCAAGAGATGAAATCTGATATTCTTTGTTCTTCTCTTTATCTAGCACCTTCACTTTCATGGTAGCTGGTATCATTTATGTCAAACTTTGGTGACCGTCTTTACATGCTCACCTACTTTTCTTTAGTAATAACTGACATTCTTCATACTCAACAGTGAGGTGGCAAATGTTCACCTTTATTTGTCATCCAAGATTTCTTCCTCCATCGAGGGTTTCTTTTTCTTGGGCCTAGTGATCAGTTCCCATGTTGTCACTTCATCATCTGTTGGCCACTTGAATTCTTGGGTGGCCTACACTTGTGCCTTTTGCCTCTCCCATCTAACATCAGTGATGTTCTTAACATCCAATAGAAACTTATTCATGTCAGTTTTGCCTTGAATGCCTCATCTAAAATCTTATTAAAACCCTCGATGTCCAAATCTGATCCTATAATAAATGCCTCATTGTTAGGCATCTTGCTATCAAAATCATTCCTCCAGGCATCTAAAACCTTTACTTGATCATCTTCTCCTCTTAGGGAGGGAAAATTTTTATTAAAAATTGCAGCAAAAAGGCTCAATTTTACCTCTATTTGATTCAAATTACCCTTGAAGAATGAGAGAGCAACATTCACCTTTTTGATCTCATCTTCCACCTCTATTACTATCTCTAGCAAGTTTGATCTCAGCGATTGCAAAGATGCAATCTTTTCAAACAATTGCATTCTGGTAGACCATTTTGTAAAATAGGGGTTTAATATGGAAAGATACCCCATGACCTCAGCATGCAAAGTTGGCAATTTATTATAGGCATTAAGGATAACATCAGTCTTATCCTTCAAGACTTCAATCCTATGTTGTAGAATGCCCCTTAATGCATTGAAGGCAACTTCATTCTTGTTTTTTCCTATATCCTCCTTCTCAATCACCTCTTCTGATTTTGCCTTGTCTTCAATTTGCAAAGGCTCTGGTTGTATAGGCACATACATCACCTCAGGCTTCTCCTCTAATTCCTTCATTAATCTGTTGATTACCTGATCTTGCTGATGCATCTGGATATGGCACAATTCTCGGTCTTTAGCCAATGCACTGGTCTCCTCTATCAACATGTTACACTTTTCAGACAACTGTTTTGTCTTGTCCTCATTCAAGTGTGCCTAATGTGTCATGATCTAGGATATTTCCAAATCCCCTGTATTCTATACAAACTAGACCATTTGATTTCCTACCATATTTTCTTGAATGCTTACTAGCTGAGGCTTCTGGTCCTTAGGGCAAAGGTTCCACATTGCAAAAGCTTGATATTTTGGGCTATACCCAAATCCTTTAATCATATCCCCTATTTGCATCTCACTTGACATCTTCAAATCTGGCTGCTTTCATATTTGATCAATTATGAAGGCAGAAGCCAAATCCCAACCCTCAGCAAGCAATATGCCACTGTCCAATACCATTTTTCTGGCTTCATCAGGTGAGATGTCCTCATTGTATGGGTCATATGATTGTAGGGCCACTAGGGCCTCATTTGTTACTGTCTCCTCCCCATCAAAATTTAACTGAGCTCTAATTTTCTCCTTTTTATACCACCTTAGGAAGTCTTTAAACTCCTCAGTCTTAATGAAATTATCATCATTTAGAATTTTTTTCTTCTGTAACAACCTTCCATCAACACAAGCTTTAAGGGGTAATTCAACATTCTCTTCCATATCAGGTTGCTTTTTCTTGCCCTCCCTAATCAATTTTCTTAGGTTATGGTCATATAACCTATTTCCAGGCACTAGGGAACTTGCTTTATCTTTTTTCTTCTCTTGTATTTCAACTAAAGGCTGGCCTATTTCCACCTTTTTTCTTTTAGCTAAAGGCTCCTCTACATCATTAGGTTGTGTGGCTACTGTTAAGTCAACAATATGGCCTTCAGCTCCTTGTAATTGTTGTATCTTAGCAACATCCTGTTGAGGCTGAACATATCTAGTAGGACGGGCATAGTCACTGTCACTACTACTATCATACTCAGATTCTAAATGATCTGGCCCTTGGGCACCTTTCTTATCAAGAACAGTTTCCAATTGTTCAGTAAGCACATAAAAATTATCAATCATGGCTTTTATTCTGTCA
>MU224608.1:1640325-1653216 GCA_018584345.1 Thuja plicata | reverse complement strand
AAGAATATTCCTTGTTGCATCCTCCTTAATACATTCACAATGAACATTTGTATTGGGAATTGTGGGAGTATATAATTTCCTGACTCCTGCCATGAAACCTTCAGGATCAATGTATCTATATGAGGCTATCCCCATTTTGTAACTTTCTAACCACTCGCTGACTTAATCAATGACACCCTTGCCAATAGTAAAATCTGAAATTTTGAACTGTCTAGGGGTTATGGTCCCCTTTCTATGTGATGCAAAGTGCTCATTGTCTGTTAACAACAACTGCCAAAAAAATTCCATTGCAGCAACTCTTGCAGGCACATGGTAAGGAAAGACATGAGGTGGATGTATGCATCCATATTACCTTACTTTGGTATAGTTCTCCTCTAAGAATAAATCTCCCTAATTATGGTCTCCCTCCCATTTATTAGAGTAGTCACGTGGCCTTAGCAGTTGCATAACCTTAATTGGGACCCTTGTCCTGCTGATGCCTAGACTCTGTACTATTGGATACACAATCCAATTCTAAAATGCACAGTAATCACAATTCCTAGATGTATAATTCCAAATCTTTATCTAGAACTAGATAGGATTAGGTCAATCTTGATAAAACCTCTGAGGGGTCAAATTATTCATATCCATGATTACAAAATTAAAATGCAATAGGAGATGCATGAGGATGGAGTAGTGGAAGAACTTGGGCTCTTTTTCCTTAGGATCCTTCATCTTCTTCTTAGTTGCTATAAATCCGTCATGAATTTTGTCAATGATATATTGTATATAATTGTATCTAGTGCTAGAATGCACCTCTTGCAAATCTAGCACCATCATCAATATCCCAGCATTGATATTATCTGCTTCCCCATCTATCCCTAGCACTCTACATAGGGCATAGACAATGTACTTAATGTAGAAGTGCAAGTCCTTGAAGTAGTAAGGGCTTGTCCCAGATATACGACCAAGATGGTTTATCACTTCCTTGAACATGTGCTTCTGTAACATTTCCCTAACAATACCAGGCTTCAAATTGTATCTTGCATCATGCCTAGTGATATCAATTCTGGTGGAAATAGTGCTATACAAACGAAAATCTTGCATAAATGAATTTCTATTTAGGATGAGTAGAGCAGTGCCATCATCCCTCTTAATCATCTTAGATAAGATGTCATAATGACTGGCAAGGCCTAAGAACAAATCTACATCTATGTAGACATCATGAACTTTCAATCTAGCTAAACCATAGGTCCAAGGGTTTGAAACTGGGATAGGTTTATCAGAATTATTTAAAAAGTAGTTAAAAAGGGAAAAACCTGTTGTCCCCAGAGTATTAGCATCTCTGATATCACAGTATTCATCTTTAAGGAGATTAGCATCTGCCCTACTTTTTTGAGTTGAACGTGCCAGTAATCTAAGGAATTCATCTAAGAAATTCCATTTCCCCTTGGACTCTTCATCTGCATCCTGAATTCTCCCACTGGTAAAAGCCACACTGACTGCTTTGCTCATGTTTTCTGTGTTTGAATCCCTTCTTCTTTACCGATATTGAAACAAATCTATTTCCAAGACTCACTTTACTCCTCTATGCACAATTCTTCGAAATTCAAAGCCTCTTGATCAACTGAATACTTTGCAACTTCTCTAGCTTCTTCTCTCTTCTCAGAATACCTAGCACTTCTTAGCTCTGAAATTGTGAAAGCAAGGTAAGTTAAAATGAATCCTCAATCAACTCTTTATGGTAGTTGTTCGAAGTACATGGCTCATCATTTTGAAAATCATCAATTCATGTATTCAATTCAGCATGCTATGAATTAATTGAAACCTAGCCATAGACCTTGAGTGTGACAGGAAATCAAATTCATATATGTGAAAAACTTTATAAAATTTGAAAGTGATGACATGTTTTATTGTGATTGGTTCTCTATCATACATCTTAGCTACCCATTTTTGCATAGTAATCAATATCCAAGCTTGTCATTGGATGTTGAATGATTCATGTTTTCATGTCAGACACTGCCACCTTTTCTTATGATTTCATATTGAGCGACTATGCGACTGTGTATGATCTCCTTGTCACTGACCCAAGTCTTTAACCCCTGATTCTTCTAGAGACTGAGCGACTATGTAACTTTTCTTGTCTTAGTTAACCACAATTTACTTCTGGCGATCACACGACTGTGTAAATCAAAATTGCTGGAAGAAAAGTCTAATTCCTATTTTATTTGGAGACTTCGTGACTAACCATTACTCTTAACTTTCATGGTTATCTCCATGTCACTGAATGCTTTCTTTTCTTTATGAGACCCCACGACTACCCTTATCTCTAAGTCGCGAGTACCTTTTCCTTTGGGACCTTTTATTTGGAGACTTCACGACCACCGTTGGATCTCTTTGTCATTACATCTGACCGCTCCTGCTAAATCACTGATTAATATATCATACCTTTAAATTTTCTAGAGACAATGCGACTACAAAGGTTTTTATACGTAGTCTTTTAGTCGCTAAATAGTATTTTTACATTTTGGAGACCATGCGACAAGTTTTTTAGTCAACCTGCCCTTGGGAAAGGTGTCTCGTTCATTACTCATCTCTACATTGCTGAATGGAAAGCTGACTCAGCATCTTAATCTAGTGACAACCCAACTCTGTTTTATTTCAAACTACATACGGTTGGTTGCAAAGTCTCAGTCATTTTCACTTAACCGCCATTCTTCCTAGAGACTACGGGACATGAACCCTTACTACTTACTTAACTGTGGGCTAATCTAGCAATTACATGACATGAAAGAATCACCAGGTCTCGTGATGAACTAAATACTCTTGATCTTTTCTTGTGACACCGCAACTTGTCTGTGGGCCCTTTCACGAACTGCTGACCTGTTTATTCATTTAGCAAATATGCGACTGAAGGGCTCTGCCAAGTCTCTAAAAGAAAAATGAATATTCTAATTCATTTAGAGACATCCCGACATAAGGTAATCACCAAGTCTATAGGAACAAAGGAATATGCCATCCGGATCATGCGACTAGGCTACCAAGCTTTTCAACACATGACTTAAGTGATTTTCAAAAAGTAACACCAAAATAGAAATAAGATAAACATTTAAGGGTTTTTCTTAGTTTTTCCTAATAAACAAGACCTAGGGTTTCGAGGCTTTGCAATTTTTACATGGGTTTTGACCTGAAAACTAGAAGATCAATAGGGAAAAGACAAATAAACTGAGAGATTTCTATTTTTAGGCAAGAAACAAGCATGAGGACCACAAAAATAACTGGCAAAGAGACTAGAACTGGGAATACAACCAACACGATGGATGTGAGGCTTTTCCACCTTAATGAAGAAGCTCTTATCACATACACCTTATTTATTTGACGTTGTCAGATCATCAAAATGATACCCACAAGCAGTAGACAAAGAAAATATTAATGAAATTCATGAGAATAGACAACATACAAAGAAAGGGTCAATCATAGCTCAGCATGTTTCAAAGTTTATGAATGTGCCTATGTTTGGGGTGTTGAAAAACACTGTTGTGCTTGTGAGTGCAATGTGTTTGATTGCTATTGAGAGATGTTTACATTGCAATGTATCCAATGTGTGTTGGAAAACATATATGTGTCCAAAGAAAGTGTTGAAAAAAAACACTGTTTGATTGGGGTGTTGAGAAACACCAATTTGTGCCAGTAGATAGTTGTCCTTTAGAACTGACAAGATTAATGACTCTAGTGTAAACCAAAGATATGATCAAAGTGGGGAGCCATGCCCCTAGGTAACGAATGGATTGATCTCAAACATGTAGATAGTGCATCAAATATGAGAAATATCAGTAATATAGCGACAGTAGGCAGACGCAGTGAGAACCACTAGTGACTGACGTGAGAGAGATTCTCAAGCATAAAGATCGATGTGAGATCTACGCATCAATAGGCAGACTTAGTGAGAACCACTGGTGACTGATGCAAAGAGGAGAGAGACTCCAAAAGATAGGAAAATGCCCCCAAGACCAAGAACATTCCCTCGAGTGTGACCAGTTTCAATCCATGTGAATTCGAGCAAAAACTCAAAGATGACTGAGAGCAAATGCATGAGCAAACAAAGCATGAAAGAACACTAAAGTGGGAAAGAAAGCAGGAAAGAAAGACAACAAATTTCAAGAAAGCCAAGAGATGCCATGATAGATAGAGCATTGAGGAACAAGAGGCACCTATTTACCATGTTTTCACCATCTTGGCAGAAATTCTATTTTTGCTACCATGACGCCTGTTTACAAATTTTTCATCAATGACACATCTCTCTCTCTCTCTCTCTCTCTCTCTCTCTCTCTCTCTCTCTCTCTCTCTCTNACACCTCTCTCTCTCTCTCTCTCTCTCTCTCTCTCTCTCTCTCTCTCTCTCTCTCTCTCTCTCTCTCTCTCTCTCTCTCTCTCTCTCTTCTTTCCATTTTTCAATTTTTTTGTATTTTTTCATTTTTCAAATTTTTTGTATTTTTTCATTTTTTCAATTTTTTTGTATTTTTTCATTTTTTCAAATTTTTTGTATTTTTTATTTTTTTCATTTTTTTTGATATTATCAAGGCATCTGTTTACCAATTTTTCACTAGGATAACAAATACATCAAAGCTCCCATTTGCCAAGTTTTCACTAAGATGATCATTTTTTTAGGACATTTTGCAATTTTAAGGATTTTCTTAGAATAAAGTATGTACATGAGCATTCAGAAGACATTTCAACTATAAAACATTTTAAGATGAAGAGCGTTTATAGGCTCTTTGAGTTGTTCACCCTCTGTGGTAGATAGCTGGTAAGCGCCAGACCCAAATACTGTAGTAATAATATACAGACCAAGCCAGTTTGGTTCAAATTTTCCTTTCTGAATACGCTGTTGTCGATTCTTAGGGTTCTCTCTCAGGATGAGATCACCCATTTGGAAGTCTCTTGGTCTAACCTTTTTGTTATAGATTTTAGATATTCTCTTCTGATATGCTCAGAGATGATCGAACACCACCTTCCAATGTTCATCCAGGAGTTCAAGCTCTTGTAGCTGAGATATCCTGATATCATCATCAGTAATGAGGCCCTTCAGAGAGACTCACAAGGTAGGAATCTCAACCTCAATAGGAAGTACTGCATCAGCACCATAAACTAGAGAAAAGGGCGTGGCCCTTATTGATGTTCATATACTGGTGTGATAAGCCCATAAAGCCAGGTTAATCTAGAGATGTCAGTCTCATCCAGATTAGTGTACTGTACGATGTAGGATCTTGAGAATTATCTTGTTTGAAGCTTTAGCCTGTCCATTACCCTGGGGATAATAGATAGAAGACCAGTGCTAAATAATCTTGAACTTAGTGCATATATTTTCCAGATATTTATTCCTAAATTGTCCCCCATTATCAGTGATTATTGATGAGGGTATAGACTTGCCATCAGCTACACTGAGAGGTACTGCCTCAACCCATTTGGTAAAATAGTATGTAGCAGTAATGATGTATTTATGTCCTCTCGAAGAAGACAGATATATCTAACCCACTAAGTCGAAGGCCCACTATTGAGATGGCTAGAAAGTAATGAAGGGGATAAGCTCTTTGGCTGGAGTATGAATCAGATTACCATGTAGTTGACACTATTTACAAGTCTTAGCAAACTGTGTAGCTTCTTTCTCCATATCCGGCCAATAGTAACCAGCTCTAATAAGTTTATGGGCTAGTGTTAGACCATTTGAGTGAGAGCCACAGATGCCTTCATGTACCTCTTCTAACATGCGCTTGGACTCATCAAGTTCTAAACACCTAAGGAGGGTACCATCTAGACCTCGTCTATATAAGTTGTTAGCTATGATGACAAACTGTGAAGCATTGAGGATTAAATGACATTTCTCATTTTAGGTATATGTGTTAAGAATAATTTGGTCATGAAGATAAGAGTAGATATGGTGGTAGCAGGATGAGTCATGTCCAATGACTGAATAGATCATCTGGGAGTCAGGGGAATCATAGGCAGGGGTAGCATAATGTCTCCACTAGGAATTCATGTCTGAAATCATTTTATGGAATTTGTAACATAGAAGCGAAAGTAGCCATAGCATTAGCTGCTTTATTATCAGCCCTTGGAATTTGCTGGAAAGTGACATGTGCAAAGTATTTCTTAAGGTCGTCAACCATGTTTTTATAGGGCACCATTTTTTCATCTTTTGTTTGATAGATGTCATTCACTTGATTGATAACCAATTGTGAATCTCCAAAGACTTTTAGCTCATCAAAACGCCATTCTATATCGATCTTTAATCCATTGATCAAGGCTTCATACTCAACAGTGTTATTTGTGCAAGGAAACATCATTTTGTATGCCTTTCATAATGAATACCACTGAGGTGTAATGAACAAAATTCTAGCACCTGACCCCTGCTGGGTGAATGATCCATCAAAGAACATGGTCCATGTCTGATGTGTGAGAAGCATGATGGACTCATCTGGGAACTCAATCCTTAATGGTTGGTGATCTGTAATAGGTGCCTTAGGAAACTGATCTGCAATCGCTTTCCCTTTGATAGCTTTCCTCTCAACATATTCAATATCAAATTCACTGAGAAGCATGACCCATTTAGCTAGTCTACCTGTGAGGGTAGCCTTACTAAGAAATTATTTTAATGGATCAATTTTCACGATGAGCCTTGTGGTGTGAGCAAGCATGTAGTGTCATAACTTCTGGGAAGAAAACACCACTGCTAAGCAAGCTTTCTCAATTATAGTATAATTCATTTCATAAGAGACCAATGTTCTACTAATGTAATAAATGTCTCTTTCTTTATTATCTTGATCTTCTTGAGCCAATAGAGCACCTAGAGATGTTTCCATAGATGAGATGTATACGATCAATGACTTCCCCTAAATAGGAGGCATTAATTAGGTGGATTGGCTAGATATTGTTTGATCTGTTGAAAGCCTTGTTCACATTCTTTGTTCCATTCATAAGTCACACCTTTATGTAGAGTTTTAGAAAGTGGTTATGACTTGTCAGCTAGCTGCAAGATGAAACACCAGATAGATTGAAGCTGACCTTGAAGACCTCTAATTTGTTTGATATTGTGAGGTGGGGGTATTTCCATGATAGCTTGCAACTTTGCAGGATCCACCTTGATTCCCTTCATGGAGATGATATAACCAAGTAATTTTCCTGAAGTAACCCCAAATGCACATTTCTTAGGGTTAAGGCGCAGTCTAAAATTTTCCATACAATCTAGTATAGGGCCTGGATCAATGAGATGTGTCTTCCTATCCATTATTTTAGCAAGTCTATCATCCACATAGTCCTCCATTGTCTTATGCATCATGTCATGAAATATGGTAGTGACAGCTCTCTGATAGGTGGCTCCAGCATTCTTAAGACCAAAAGGCATAAGATTCCAGCAGAATGTACCCCATGCACAAGTAAAAGCAGTCTTCCCTTGGTCCTCTGGCATAATTTTGATTTGATTGTAGCTAGAGAAGCCATCCATTAGGGATTACATTTCATACTCTACTGTCATATCGACAATCATATCAATATTGGGCAGTGGAAAATCATATTTTGGACAGGCCTTATTTAAGTCCTGGAAGTTTGTGCAGACTTTGATAGATTTGTCATGTTTAGTCACTGGGACTATGTTAGAGATCCACTCTCCATAATCAATTTCTCGGATGAACTCAGCTTTTAGAATTTTTTTCAATTCTGCCCTGACCAGTAGAGCCACATGTGGATGCGTCTTTCTATGTTTTTGTTTGACTAGTTTCACACCTAAAGCTATTGACAAGTGATACATGATGAGATCAGAATCCACACACGGCATGTCAGAATATATCCACGCAAAATTTATCTTTTTCTCCTTGAAGAAATATGTGAATTCTTTAAGTTCTTTTGTAGATAATGATTTGGCCACATGAATAATGTATGGATGTTCTTATGTTCCCAGATTTACCAGCTAAGTTGGCTCAATTAACACTAATGAGTGTTCCTGGAAATGACTTGGAAGCACATCAAGTATCTCATCCTCAGGCACCTAAGAGAGGTTTTCACCTTCAGATATGTATTTTATTTTTACTTTTCTTGCTTTGATACTGCCACGATGTGGTTTTCACCATCAGAGAGCCTATTTTTTCTTCTTTTAATTTTATGACTAAGATACTTGATATCAACCTTGGTCATGTTGAAAATTTATTAACTAGTGGAGGACATTATAGGTTCAACAACATGAAGGTATCAGGCTAGAGCATAGTCATTCTGGAATGTAAGGACTTCATTGGATGAGGTAGGGGAATTCTAGTCTATTAACTCAGGATGTTGGAGTGAAAGAGATGTGATAGGTTCAAGTGCAGTCACGGTATAATCATCAAAAATGTTGACTAGTAAGCTGAGACCTAAATCAATCTCATCCAAAGGTGTGTTCGAATCCTTTTGAATCCTAATAATTGAAGTAGAAGCCACATTAACATTTATGGACTCGGACTCATTAGACCTTTCATAAGACCCCTCACTTACATCAAGAAGCTTTTCATAAGATCCTTCTGACAAACTGTCGAACTCATATTCATGAGAATCTATGTCTAAACTTTGACTTGGGTGTTTGCACCATGAAGGTTTGGGAGTTCTTGCAACACCAGCCTGTTCTTGTGCCAACTGCTCTTGAAACTCTGGTGGTATGTATCGTTCACCTTGGAAACTAGGATCTTGTAACACTTTCCATTATTCATAGGTTAGTGCATCAAATGGAGTGGTTTTATCAGAATTGCTATCAGTCTCGACTATACTAGTGCATAGTACAAAATTATCTAGCTCAACAAAGAATACTACTACGTCTAGAGGAATGAGATAAGGAAAGCAATCCTCATCGGAGCTATCTTCTATGGTGTCGACTGTAGCTATTCCTTCAGGTTCTGGTGAAGGATTTAATTTTGGCACAAATTTGTTAATCCCTAGATGGAATAGGATCTTCTTGAAGCCTAAACCAGTTGTGTCTTTCATATTTTGACCCTTAGCTTTAATAGGTTCAACTAAGCCATTACCATTCACCCCTATTGGGCCACTCTCTTTGTACCCAAAGTGTTTCATAATCTTAAGACCTTCACTGTTGGGATTTAATTCACGAGCCAAAGCAGCTTGTTCAGATATGTTTTTTCCTTTGCAAAGCCAAGATTTAATAGCTCTTTCCTCATCTTCATCTTCTAATGGTGCAGAAGCCCATACATAAGCACCATCATAAACTATCTCTGGAGGAGTAAAAGATCTGTTGTTCTTAGAAGGTCTCCCATAAGAACGAGGAGATAGAGGTAGAGCTGCTAACGATAGCACGGGTTCTATTTGATACCCCCCATGCCTATGTCTATGATTTTTAGGGTCTATTCCATGTCTCTGAGCTTGGCATCAAAGAATTCTGTAAATTCTCTGTTAGTTGGAGCAAGACTATCACCTAACTGAGTGAGCGCATTACAAGAAGAGCCCATACTAGTAGGAATTATCACCTCTGCACCTTGGAAAGAAAACTGAATACACTGATGGTATGTAGAGGGAACCTCTTGCATGTTATGGATTCATGGTCTTCCCAGCAAGATATTATATCCAAGAGGAAGGTCTAGCACCTGACATGTGACATCTCTTTCAACTTGTCCAACCCAAATGGGTAGCATGACTAAACCTTTAAATTTTCTCTCTTCATCATAGGCCTTAATAGTAATTATTTTGCGAGAATCTATGTGCTCTTCTTCATAACCTAGCTGAGCAAGAAAGTGAGCAGAGAAAATATTAAGGCTAGCACCATTATCAATGAGGATGTGGTGGACTAGTTGTTTTCCAATCATGACTTCTATATGTAGAGGAACATTATGCGGGTGACTAATTGAGTGATCATCTTCTTCTGAGAAGGACAAATAATGCGGTGAAGTCAAGTGACCCACCATGGATTGAAACTGATCCAGATTGATGTCTTTGGGGACATTAGCCTCTATGAGGGATTTATCCAGAATCTACCTGTGAGCAGGCGAGATCTTCAACAACTGAAAGATAGTTATTTGAGCATTGGTTCTTTGGAGCTAGTCAAGAATTCTATAACCAGTAGTAAGAGGCGTAGGGACCACTTTCGTGGTCTTGTTGGTAGAGCCAACAACATTTTTATTTGCGGGTTGTTTCGGTGCAGATGTAGCAGCAAGAGTGTCAGGATGCTTGATAGTGATTTTAGCACGGGATCTGTAACAACGTTCGCGCAATCTTGAGATGATTCAGATTTAGATAAGTGAGACCCAGGGCCTCTCAAGACGAATGGGGTCTTAGTCTTAGAAGCATCCCCACTACTCCTGGTAGTAATCACATTACAATACTTCCATTCCACAGGTTCAACCATGTTGATGACATTATCATAAGTGGCATGTGCGTAGCTAACCTTGGCATTATTGTTCTTAGCGTTGGAAGACTTTCCTTTCTCGTGATGAGGAAAGGGATCTTTAAATGCATGGTGATCCAAATTATTTTTATGATTTTCCACAATGATAACCTGGTTATCAATCAGATATTGGACATTATGACGCAATTGAAGACAAGTAGCAGTCTTGTGACCCTTGTTTTGGTGATAGTCACAGTATGCATTGTCATTCCACCAATGGGGTCATGGTTGCAGATTGTATAGAAATTTTTACAAAGGAGCGAGAATCTGATTTTGTACCAAAGTTTTGAAAACCACATCAAGCGGTTCTCCCAAAGAAGTAAATTCACGCTTGGGTTGTGGGGCCCAAGGTTTGCTGCCAGAGAATCTAGAAGGCTGTTGAGTGTTGGTTGTAGCCTTTTCAATAGCTTTGGTCACTTGTATACTAGAAGTGAGATTGAAGACTGATTTTGAAGGAGCTGGAGTTACATTATCAACCACCCCATCATTCACAACATCCCTATTTTTGTTAGAAAACTTCCCATTATCTATGTTGGAAGAGGAGGAACCTTGTTTGTTGTCTTTATACAAAGTCAATTCACCTTTTTTAACCATAAATTCCTCTATCCTCACAAATTTCTTTATCATGATGTCAAAATTAAGGGGACCTTGAATTTGTACTTGATACCCAAAATCAGGGGTGAGATTATCCAAGAAGATATCGAGTTTCTCAGATTCGGGTATTTTGCGAGGATACTTAGTGCAAAGTTGTCTCCATTTTTGGAGAAATGTCAAGAATGGCTCCCCTTTCCTTTGTTTGAGATTGCAAAGGTCCCTTATGTTGACGAGATGTTGTATATTGTGAGAATAGTGTTGTATAAAGAGATTAGTAATCTCATCAAAACTCTTGATGCCAGTGAGTACTCGAGAAAACCACTCCATGGTAGGTCCACCCAAACTTCAGGGAAAGAGATGCATCAAATATGTTTGATCATGCATGGAATCCATAGATAGGGCCCCAGATTCTCTCAAATGATCCTGAGGATCAGTGGTACCTAGATACTTATCATATTTAGGGAGTTCTACACCTTTGGGAAAAGGTGGCATAAGAAGACTCCTATAAAAAGGAAAAGGATAGATGCTTTCCATCATGAATTGTTGTGTGGGATTGTCCTTATCCTTCATAAGTTGGCTGAGTTGATTTTGCATGTCTTGAATCACCTTATGCAATTTGGTAGTCTCACTTTCTTCTTCCTTAGCCACAAGTGTTTCCACTTGGAATTTTTAGGGTAGCTTAACTCCTTGTTTTTCCAAATCTAGAAAATATTTCTCTTTATCTTCTGCAAGGAGTATTTCCATCATTTTGATGAGAGCTTTATTAGATTTTTCAGCATCTATGTCATTTTGAGGTATTGGCTCATCATCATTACCAAGGATCTCATAAATGCTTTGAGTCTGATCTTGACTTTGGTCATATGGAGGAGGGTGATTATGATGTTTCTCGCCTTGTTGATCTTGATCATTTTTAGATTGGTCATGACCATCATTGTATTGACCTTGCATGTAATCGAAAGGAGTTTCCATGTTCTTGATGAGAGATTATATCATGTGCACAGCTTCAGTATGAGTGTGAGTATCAAGTTGAGAACTTGTGGTCAATGTAACCTTTGGCGGATCAAAGGGGTTGATAGGATCAAAAGGATTGATATGTTCAAAAGGATCACTAAGGTAGCGAGGATCATTAATAGGATCAACCCAAATAGGTGACTTTCTAAATCTTTGTTGATCTGAAAGAGATGAATTCTATTGATCTTGAAATAAAGGATTAGAGCACAACTAAAACACTGGTTTATGATTCAGACACTACTACATTTGGGGCCAAATTTTGAAGAAGTTTTTGACGGGTAACTTTTTCTTACGAATTTGGTGTTTTTTTTTTGTATTAGGCCTCGATGATGTCGGTATTCCAATGGGTGTTTAATTGACCATTAGTACTCCAACATATTCAGGGTATACATTAAAAAAAAAAGTGAAACAACCTCATCATTTTCATTTCGATTGGAAAGTGGGAGAAAAGGAGCGACAACTGAGTGCGGGAGAAGGTATGTGATTTCTTCATCTTTTGAGACTCTGGCATCATATTCAAATGCATTTAATTTTATTGTTGATGGATTTTCTCTCTGAAATGACCGCATACTATTGGTGTCATGCTCTAGCCAGTACTTTATCTCTATTATTTGATGTTATTGGTGTTTGTGCTCAAGGACATCAATTCACTGTATTCAAATGTTTGGATTCACGTTTGTTGATATTACTAGCATATGTGTTTAATGAAGCCATTGTATATTTCTATCACTAAAATGACCACATTCTACTAGTGTTGTGCCGTAGCATGTGCTTTAACTCCATTATTTGATGTTATTGGTGCTTGTGCTCAAGGATATCCATTTTTTTGAAATGTTGACTGTGGTTATCAAATGGATAGCCCGTGAGCTTCTAGCTAGGTGCCATTTGTATTGA
>MU224608.1:1552431-1572918 GCA_018584345.1 Thuja plicata | reverse complement strand
TTTCCATACTACTGTATCAAATCCTCACATTTCTGATCAACCCTCTGAAATCACTTATGAAACTTAGTTCTCTCCTTGAAAGAAACTCATAAGCAATTAGACAAGCTACCTTGTAACTGGTATGTTTCAGATGCCTTACAAACTAAATATACTAGAGCCATACATAGAAATATATAGAGACAACAACAATATGGAAGAGGAAAAACTACACTGTATTTTATTAATAAATTCAATTTCAACATATCCAGACCTTAAGCTTTCAAAAATATGCAAAGACAAGAATCTTCTTTACAGTAAAATTTCTACAACTTGGGACCTACTCTGAAACTTTTGAGAAGAGACTGAGTAGACTCAGAAACCCCCAAAAATAAAGCAGCCACAGGAACCCCTAAAATAGAGGAAATAAGGGAATAAATAGAGTCCAGGAAAACCCTAAAGCTTATGCTTGATAAAACACCCTCTTTCTCCAAAGAAATCTGATTTTACTTGCCATCAGTGACTACCTTCAAAATCTGATTTATTTCACCAATATTTGACTCCATTTGTCTTTCCAAAGTCTGACTTTTATCTTCTACAAATTTCCTTAATTTTGTCACTGAAAATCTTATCAAATCTGATTTCATTTGTTGAGAAATATCTTATATCATTCTTTGAAAAAACCCTCAGAATCTGATCACATTCTCTGCGAGTATCCTCCAAAATAGACTTTTCCTTCTGCACATATCTGACTCTTATTCTCTGAGAAAATCTTCAAATATGATCATCTTTTACAAAAATCTGATTTCAACTGCTTAATAAAAATCCTCCGGGAAAACTTCTCTTTCAAGTTTTGCAATAAAAATATATATTTTGTCTCATTCTGTACAAATTTGATTTCCAATCTCTCTGTTCAAAATCTGCTCAAAATTTAAGTTGATCCTCTTAAAATATCCTTTGAATCTGATTTCGAAATCTGATCTTATTTTCTTGCAAATCTGATTTTTAATCTCCGAGCAATCTTCCGGGAATGCATTTTTCAAATCTTTGAAAAATAGAAAATCTACACTAGAATATAGAAAAGACTATACAGATTTAATATTTCATGCAAATCTGATTTTATATTCCTTTTAATATTCCATGCACAAACTATAACATTTTAAATCATTTTAATTTTTAAATCTATGCATTTTCTCCCTTTAAAATTCTATTTTATGCCTTTTTCTCCCAAAATCCAACAGAATGTGCTACTTGGCAAGATCTGACTGGCTGCTCCTAACTGGTCTTGGAACTCCTTGTTTTAACCCTGGTTTAGTTTTGCTCATTGTCTCTAAGTCTCTAAAATATTTCTTCAACTATGATTTGATTTGGAGACTTGGAGACAAGTCTTTAGTCTCTAAGTCTCTGGGTAATTTCTTGGCTTTGGAGACTTGGAGAATACTTCAAAAATTGACCATGCTATCTGACCACACCTTAACTGTAGTTATCATTTCCTCTATGTCTCTGAGTCTCTGAATAATTCCTTTAACTCTGGTTAGATCTGGAGACTTGGAGACAACCTTCAGTCTCTAAGTCTCTGAATAATTTTCTTGACCTTGAGTCTCTCTTGAGACTTGGAGACTAACTTAGTCTCTAAGTCTCTAAGAAATTTCATTTGACCTTACCTTAACTGCACTTCAACCACGGTTAGCCTACACCATTTAGTCTCTAAGTCTCTTGAAGTTTTCATTAACTTTGGTTAGATCCGGAGACTTGGAGACAACCTTCAGTATCCAAGTCTCTGAATAATTTTCTTGACGTTGAGTTTGTCTGGAGACTTGGAGACTAAGGCTAAACTTAACTCCATCATTAACCATGCCTTAACTGTGGTTACTTTACACAATGTAATCTCCAAGTCTCATAATATTTTTCTTAACCATGGTTTGATTTGGTGACCTGGAGACAAGCTTTAGTCTCCAAGTCTCTGAACGAATTTGCTAACCATGAAATTATTGGGAGACTTGGAGACTAAATTTTTAAATGTTTTTAAAGTATTGTGCATTTTACATTAAAATTATGGGGCCGACCAGTATTCTGAAATCTCTAGCCAAGAGGCCCACCAAATGGCCCCTTGGTTCTTTTTTCAAATCATATACTAATTGTTTTAGTATATAAATACAAAAAACTTTTGCAGCCCTATGCATGTGGGATAAAAATTTGTGCATTTTCTTAAACTTCTGATACTTCTCCAAATGTTGCTCTTCCCTTTTAAAACCACCAATCTCTTCCATAGGCTTGGGCGTCCCTCTCTACGGATTCACTTTGTAATTTAAAGCTTTAAAAAACTTTTTAAAAAACCCTCATCTTTGGCTGGTTTTAACATGTTGTTTGTTGATTTTGTTTATTTTTTATATGAAAATCATTCAAAACTCCTCTATAGAAGGCTGTGCCCCTTCCTTCGCATCATTCTCTTGTTGTTTGGCACCTCCAATCATTCAAAAAACATAAGTAATTGTGTAGGCATTTTTGCTATTGCTGGGTCATTTTTTGGCCTGCTACCACTTCAAAAATGGTCCAAACCATGTTATAAATACTCCTAGGGTATGAGGTTTGCATTGGGAAAGAATACAGATGAATAAATGACCATTTTAAACCCATAAATTTTCATAAAATCTGCCTGCAGCATCAAAAACGTGATTGATATTCACTTTTAGTTCCAGAATGCACTATTAATTAGAAAAACTTAAAATCTCTTGACCAAGACTTACGCAGCTACCATGTTATACAAATTGCATAACTTTTGTTTAAAACTTCCCTTCATAGTTTGTGCAATTTCATTATCTTAGAGGTTTGCCTCTTGCAATACTTTAGTTTTTCAATTGGCAAAATGCACTTGAAATTGTATTCAATAAAAACTTTTACCTCTATGTTTGCCTGTGCATTTCAACTCGTTGTGGTCCCCAAAACAATCCACTCTCTCAAATAGTAATCTTAACTTTAGGGCATCCAGACAATGTCAAGAGAAAACCATGATGCG
Source organism: Thuja plicata (assembly GCA_018584345.1). Lineage (NCBI taxonomy): Eukaryota > Viridiplantae > Streptophyta > Pinopsida > Cupressales > Cupressaceae > Thuja > Thuja plicata. The sequence goes on along the minus strand of MU224608.1, from coordinate 1,569,926 downwards.
AAAGGCATCTCACTTTCACACCCATCAGTGCAATACAAATTGTCACAACAAATGCCACGAGATAGGCTCTGCTGACTTTTAAAATTTATACTTCACATTGCTTATTTTTTGTCTTCCATCAGAAAGTTCACATGCCTTAAATATGCTTTCACTTTGTAAATATAAACCATTTCGCAATCAGTCCCCAAAGCATCAAACTGGCAGGCAATTTATTACAATTCTACAAATTGAATCTTTTAATGGCAACTGGCCTCTGGAATAAGCCTCAAAAATTGACCAAAACAAGCAATCTGACCCTAACACCTGGCAAGAAGATCTGTTCATCTATAATGAATATGCATGTGAAAGGGCTTCTTTGGATTCATCCTTCGGTGCAAGATATAACTATTCAAACTTAGTACTTCAGAAAAATGTGCAAATGCAATAAGTTTAAAACATCACAAACTTCATCCAGATAGGCCACTACAAAATCACTAAATCAAGCTCAGAAGTTTCACCATCAGGTCAAATAGTACATTTACATTCCATGAGAATTATGCCATGATCAGTTATTGAAAACAATATTTAGATAAAAATTTACCACTCTCTGAAAATGACCATTCTGTAAATTTGATTTTGTTTTGCCCTGCAAACTGCATAAACTGCCTTTGATACTGAATTCATAAAGTCATCAAAATGAACCTTTAGAATCTCAACCTCTGAACATGGATTCAATGTCATATGTAGAATGCAAAACTTTAATTAGCTCATTCTGAAAGTGAAGTTCTTAGCTGATACAAATTTGCAAAGCTAGCACCTTAACACTTTTCTGGTTTTTAAATTCGGTGAATATGCATAAAACTGATTTGGAATCAACTTAGAAAAGTGATCAACTGGATTGATCAAAGTCTGAAAATATTCAAAGGATTTCAATTCCAAGTCTAAAATGGAGAACAACTTTCAATTATGCCTAATCCTGAAATGTGTGCAAATAGGGAGACCACAAAGTAGGTCTTTTAATTCTGAATTCTACACAATCAGTAAAACTTTAATAAATTGGAAATGGAAAGGCTATGACAAAGTGGATAACTGGATTGGTAGGTATCTGATACTCTTTAGGTGAGTACTCTATTATGTTTGCAACATGGGGGAATATTCAATTATTCAAAATCTTGAACTAGAGCACAACTTGCAGGACCTCAAAGTAGGCTATTTGGAAATCTGGGTAATCAGAGAAACTGGACATTTATGGAGAACCAAATTTTAGGGAATCAGAAAACTTATCAAACTAAATTGAAATGGTGTGGGTTCTGAAACATAGACTCTTTGATATACATGTAACACATTCCCGAAGAAGTGACTTATGAAACTCAACAGGGTGTAAAATATTCAGAAGCAAACTAGGCCCTAGACAACAAAATGACACTTAGAAAAGAATGTAGATTTATGTAACCACCTCAAAATGACTACTCCCTAAACATGTCAGAATTGAAATTCGGGAGTTGGAACCCACTGCATATGCCAAATAAAAGTCACTGGACCTTCTTCCCAAGTGGTACATCATGAAAATCACTAGGGTATCTTCTACAAAGACTCCAACTATGCCTTCTCAGAAAAGTTTTTCAGGGTAATCATTTTGCCTTATTGAAAATTTTAATATGGTCACTCAAATTTGTCCCAAATTTGAGAGTACCAATAGTGGCTCTAACTGTGGATGGTTAAAGGTAAGTTTATACCAAGAACCACAGATCTCTGGAGTAGCAGACCACCCCAAAACTAAAAATCATATTTTATCACTTGTCACTTTCACCTCTCAAAATTTTTGGCTCTTTTCAAAAAACAGGGAAACCTGTTACCAAAAACAAACACACAACTGAAAGGGAAAGCAACTATACAATATGTTCATTATCTTCAAAAGGCCCAAATCCCCACACCTAAAATAAACTCTTACCTCTATCAAACACAAAGCTATCTGCCCCATGTTTCAAAAATATGATAACAGTGCCACTCTTATCTGTCTGATCCAATCCACTATCATCCTGTATCAACTCATCATATGACAACAAATCTAAGCTTCCATAAACATTAGGCAGATTATCATCATAAAAAATTTGTGGCATATACATGTCACATTCATTAGATAAGAACATACTTTGATATTTGTAGCATTTATCATCTTTCATCTGTAAACCACAACTAAAAAACTCACCATCCAACTGAAAGGAGGGATACTCAACCTCTATCATATTTCTTGGGAAAGCATCATTAAGTTCACTCACATCCATCACTTACTTATCATGAAAAATTAGAGAAGACTCATCACCTTGGATATGATCAAACTTAGGACAAGTAGCAATAAGCTCTTCATCAAAAACAGGAGCACCCTGCAGCTTATCATCATAAAAAAAACTCAAAGAAAAGTGGTGGGTGGGAGGGAAAATACCAGTACATTGAATATTGGTCAATGAAACTTGAGCTACTGATTGACCACCTTTTAATGGTTCAAAGGCAAACTTAGAATCAAGACAAGATTCAAAATCCACACTATTCTCTAAATCAGTACTCAACTCAATACTTGGAATTTTCACATCTGCTAAATCTGAAAACATACTGAAAACTTCATCATCTGATAAATCAAACTGGCATCTGTTGTAGCCTAATGAAAAAGGAGTGCAAGAAGAAACAGTATCACATATGTCCAAATCAGAATGCACTGATTCACTTTCCTTGTCAAAATCAATATGTATTGGACATGAAAGTTCAAAGCTTCCATTTCCTAAATATCTAAGATACTCAAAAGATAAAATCTCTAAAATTTGTTCATTGTGAAGGGAACCACAATCATCCTCTTCATTCATCACATCACTGTCTTCTTGCATGACGCTGCACATTTCTTCTTTTTTGGAGTCTTGTAGTGAAACCTCTGAAATCATATCTTCTTGTGTAGTGATCTCACTACAAACACTCGTGTCTGCATCATAACTATTATCTTGCTGGCTGCATATATTTTCTTCATTTTCTTCCTGCTCATATAACTTATTATTAATATTAATGTCAGCAATATCTTCACCAGCAGTTAACTCCTCATCATTACTAATCATATATTCATCTTTAAAATCAAATTCATTATATTCTTCACAATCAGATTTATCATCAGCATTTTCAATAAACTTAGAGTTTTCATATTCAATATCATTGTTTTCAACATCATATATATCTTTAGAAGAAGCATCCTCTAAACCCTTTATCCATTCTATAACTTGCTGAAAATATTCCACCTTCTGAGAAATTGGTAGCTTAAGTGTATGAGGGAAATTTTTTTTGACAAATAACTCAACCCATACATACTCCTGATGACAAAAAATGATATCGTAGCCTTTTAGCTTACTTGTAAATCTTATGTAAAAATCATACGATGACTCACCTTCCTCTCTGCTCGTGTGTCCTTTCAAAAGTAACATCACCTTTTCTTGAAGCCTTTGCCTCAACATATCTGTCAATATTTTGACATGCTCATATTCTAATATAGGATCATTTAATTCAGATATGTCATTTTCTTCACTGTGCTCTACTTCATTATATTGCTCTATATCACTAAGCTGCTCAATATTACTAAATTTCTTAATAAAACATGCCTCCAATACTTCCATGGATTCTATTGAGCCATGAGGTAGGTCTCTAAACCAATCTCTTGCAACATCAACCAGAGATATTGCAAAAATTTTCATCAATATATCCTCGTGTGAAATATTATGACTGTCTACCAAGTCAGCAAAATTTTCTAAATGATCTTCAACCGACTGTTCACCAAAACCAGTAAACCTTGGAAAACACTCCCTAACCTTTGATTGAATATGATTTGGATATCCATGGATACCCACAAAACTAATTGCCCAATACAAATTACTACCCCTCCAATCACTAGATTGTGACATCTTAGCAGTCAAAACTATTACAAACTGCTAATCTTTCCTAATACATATCTCCTTCAAATTCTGTAAAAATGTAAGTAAAACTTGAAATATGTAAACCTCTTTTACACCTATATCCTTTTTTCTTTAGTGCTACAATCACTTGATAAGGAAAACTATCAAAACTTTGTGAAATACCTAGATATATTTGAGCTGCTGCAAATATGTGATTTCAAAACACCTCCAAATCAGCCTTCCAACTTGTAGAGCTGCCACCTTGTTACAAAGAAAGATTTGCAACTGGCTGAGATCCATTTTTAGCTCTAACTTCTTCAAATCAGCTCACTCACACATAGCACATATAAATCCCTTTAATGATTCCTCTTCTTAAAATGGATCTTCTCAAAATTTAAGTTGATCTTCTTAAAATATCCTTTGAATCTTATTTCAAAATCTAATCTTATTTTCTTGCGAATCTGATTTTTAATCTCCGAGCAATCTTTTGGGAATGCATTTTTCAAATCTTTGAAAAATAAAAAATCTTCACTACACTATAGAAAAAACTATACAGATTTAATATTTCATGCAAATATGATTTTATATTCCTTTTAATATTCCATGCACAAACTATAACATTTTAAATCATTTTAATTTTGAAATCTATGAATTTTCTCCCTTTATAATTCTATTTTATGCCTTTTTCTCCCAGAATCCACCAGAATGCGCCACTTGGCAAGCTCTAAATGGTTTCTCTTAACTGGTCTTGGAACTCCTTGTTTTAACCCTGATTCACTTTTTCTCATTGTCTCTAAGTCTCTGAAAGATTTCTTCAACTATGATTTGATTTGGAAACTTGGAGACAAGCCTTTAGTCTCTAAGTCTCTGAGTAATTCCTTGGCTTTGGAGACTTGGAGACTACTTCATAAATTTACCATGCTCTCTGACCACACCTTAACCGTGGTTATCATTTCCTCTATGTCTCTTAGTCTCTGAATAATTCCTTTAACTTTGGTTAGATCTGGAGACTTGGAGACAACCTTCAGTCTCTAAGTTCTGAATAAGTTTCTTGACCTTGAGTCTGTCTAGAGACTTGGAGACTAACTTAGTCTCTAAGTCTCTAAGAGATTTCATTTGACCTTACCTTAACTACATTTCAACCACGGTTAGCCTGCACCATGTAGTCTCTAAGTCTCTTGAAGTTTTCATTAACTTTGGTTAGATCTGGAGACTTGGAAACAACCTTCAGTCTCCAAGTCTCTAAATAATTTTCTAGACGTTGATTCTATCTGGAGACTTGGAGACTTAAGGCTAAGCTTAACTCGACCATTAACCATGGCTTAACTGTAGTTACTTTACACAATGTAATCTCCAAGTCTCATAATATTTTTCTTAATGATGGTTTGATTTAGAGACCTGGAGACAACCTTTAGTCTTCAAGTCTCTAAACGAATTTGCTAAACATGAAATTATTGGGAGACTTGGAGACTAAATTTTTGAATGTTTTTAAAGTATTGTGCATTTTACATTTAAATTATAGGGCCCACCATTATTTCAAAATCTCCAGCCAAGAGGCCCACCAAATGGCCTCTTGGTTCTTTTTTCAAATCATATACTAAGTGCTTTAGTATATAAATACAAAAAACTTTTGCAGCCCTATGCATGTGGGATAAAACTCTATGCATTTTCTTAAACTTATGATACTTCTCCAAATGCTGCTCACAAATGGCCATGTCTTCTTGCCTTTTAAAACCACCAATCTCTTCCATAGGCTTGGGCGTCCCTTTCTGTGGATTCACTTTGCAATTTAAAGCTTTAAAAAACTTTTTAAAAAACTCTCATCTTTGGCTGGTTTCAGCATGCTGTTTGCTGATTTTGTTTATTTTTATATGAAAATCATTCAAAACTCCTCCATATAAGGCTGCACCCCTTCCTTGGCATCATTCTCTTGTTGTTTGGCACCTCCAATCATTCAAAAAACATAAGTAATTGTGTAGGCATTTTTCTATTGCTGGGTCATTTTTTGGCCTGCTACCACTTCAAAAATTGTCCAAACCATGTTAGAAATACTCCCAGGGTATGAGGTTTGCATTGGGAAAGAATATAGATGAATAAATGACCATTTTCAACCCGTAAACTTTAATAAAATCTGCCTGCAGCCTCAAAAACGTGATTGATATTCACTTTTAGTTCTAGAATGCACTATTAATTAGAAAAACTTAAATTCTCTTGACCAAGACTTACGCAGCTACCATGTTATCCAAATTGCCTAACTTTTGTTTAAAACTTCCCTTCATAGTCTATGAGATTTCATCATCTTGGAGGTTTTCCTCTTGCAATACTTTGGTTTTTCAACTGGCAAAATGTACTTGAAATTGTATTCAATAAAAAACTGTTACCTCTATGTTTGCCTGTGCATTTCAACTCGCTGCGGTCCCCAGAACAATCCATTATCTCAAATAGCTATCTTACCTTTAGGGCATCCAGATAATGTCAAGAGAAAACCATGATGCGAAAGGCATCTCACTTTCACACCCATCAGTGCAATACAAATTGTCACAACACATGCCACGAGATAGGCTCTGCTGACTTTTAAAATTTATACTTCACACTGCTTCTTTTTTGTCTTCCATCAGAAAGTTCACATGCCTTAAATATGCTTTCACTTTGTAAATATAAACCATTTCGAAATCAGTCCCCAAAGCATCAAACTGGCGGGCTTTAAAAAAAATTTATTACAATTCAACAAATATAATCTTTTAATGGCAACTAGCCTCTCGAATAAGCCTAAAAAACTGACCGAAACAAGCAATCTGACCCTGACACCTGGCAAGAAGATCTGTTCATCTATAATAAATATGCATGCGAAAGGGCTTCTCTAGATTCATCCTTCGGTGCAATATATAACTATTCAAACTTAGTACTTCAGAAAACCCTGCAAATGCAATAAGTTTAAAATATCACAAACTTTATCCGGATAGGCCACTGCAAAATCACTAAATCAAGCTTAGAAGTTTCACCATAAGGTCAAATAGTACATTTACATTCCATGAGAATGATGCCATGATCATTTATTGAAAACAACCTTTAGATAAAAAGTTACCACTCTCTGAAAATGACCATTCTGTAAATTTGATTCAGTTTTGCCCTGCAAACTGCATAAACTGCCTTTGATACTGAATTCATAAAGTCATCAAAATGAACCTTCATAATCTCAACCTCTGAACATGGATTCAGTGTCATATGTAGAATGCAAAACTTTAACTAGCTCATTCTGAAAGCGAAATTCTCAACTGATACAAATTTGCAAAGCTAGCACCTTGACACTTTTCTAGTTTTTAAATTCGGTGAATATGCAGAAAACTGATTTGGAATCAACTTAGAAAAGTAATCAACTGGATTGATCAAAGTCTGAAAATCTTCAAACAAGTTCACTTCCAAGTCTACAATGCAGAAAAACTTTCAATTATGCCTAATCCTGAAATGTGTGCAAATAGGGAGACCGCAAAGTAGGTCTTTTAATTCTGAATTCTGCACAATCAGTAAAACTTTAATAAATTGGAAATGGAAAGGCTGTGACAAAGTGGATAACTGGATTGGCCGGAATCTGAGACTCTTCAGGTGAGTACTCTATTATATTTGCAACATGGGGGAACATTCAATTATTCAAAATCTTGAACTGGAGCACAACTTGCAAGACCTCAAAGTAGGCTATTTGGAAATCTGGGTAATCAGAGAAACTGGACATTTATGGAGAACCAAATTTTAGGGAATCTGAAAACTTATCAAACTGACTTGAAATGGCGTGGGTTCTGAAACATAGACTCTCTGATATACATGTAACACATTCTCAAAGCAGTGACTTATGAAACTCAACAGGGTGCAAAATATTCAGAAGCAAACTACGCCTTAGACAGCAAAATGACACTTAGCAAAGAATGCAAATTTATGTAACCACCTCAAAATGACTACTCCCTAAACATGTCAGAATTGAAATTCGGGAGTTGGAACGCACTGCATATGCCAAATGAAAGGCACTGAACCTCCTTCCCAAGTGGTACATCATGAAAATCACCAGGGTATCTGTTACAAGCACTCCAACTATGCATTCTCACAAAAGTTTTTCAGGGTAATCATTTTGCCTTATTGTAAATTTTAACATGGTCACTCAAATTTGTGCCAAATTTGAGAGTACCAACAGGGGCAAAATTGGAATTTTGAAATTCCAATTCCAATTTTTAAGATGGACACAAACATAGAATTAAAATTTCCTGGAATTAGATAATGTCAATTCTAGTCTAATTCTAGGAAACAAACGGGCCCTAAGGGTTGTTTATCAGACATTTTCCGAAAGAAGCCCCTGAAATATTTCGAAGTGGGGATTCGATCTTTGCCCAACTTTTCAGCCTCAACTTTCCTATCAGAAGTTGTATCCACCCAACCATCGTTGTGAAAAACCCATTGGGGTACATGCCCATCACGGAGACCAAACAGATCTGCAGGTGGTAACAGATCAGTTAAGGCATCATCGCCCCAATTCCTTCTACTACTCATTTTTCGCCTCATTCGCTGCTTTTTTTTTCTCTATATTTTTTCGGGTCCTCGGACACTTTGTATGCACAGATTATGATTATTACTTTGTTGATATTTCTATATAATATATGTCTAAAACAACAATAGTTATTTACATCCCTATATATTAGTAGTTCTACAAAAAAATATTATAGAATCATTTATATGACATTGAAATGATATATATATAGATATATATATATATATATATATATATATATATATATATATATATATTGCGAACCTAAAGTCCAACATTTCCTCCGCATTGTAGCGTGAAAAATGCACTAAATTTTCGCATTGATTGGTCATAAAATGTAATGGGTGAAATCCACTAAAAAACTCAAGCTACTTTTTCATTTGTTTTGCGATAATATTTGTGTCTGCCTCTTTCGATGCGTCCTACTTAAGTCCCGTTTTCATGCAGTTATTATTTTATTCTTATATTATATTTAATGTGGTTTAAATACAATTTGATCTGTAAATGGCATGGCGTATGACGTAAAGGAGATGACATAGGCGACATGACGCACTCTCTCAATAAATGAGAAAGGTCGACTGTCAGTAATTGTATTCCTTTTATGTTTCCGAAAATTGCCCTCCATGTTTCAAGGGCGTTCGTGAAGGGCATCAAATAAACATACACTCTAAAGATTCATCATTCTCATTAAGGCCATGGTTTTACGTGGCTGTTTAGTTTTCCTCTTTGTTTTTTTTTTTGTTTTTTTTTTAAACTAATTTTGCCTGCACTTAAATTTAAAAAGAAAATCTTTTGTGTAGTCAACGGTTACAAGATATTTATTTTTAATAATATGTTTTATTCTTTTATCAAATCATTTTAACTATTTATTTAAAAATGTTATTTTATAGTTGTAAAATTCAATTTTTATTTATTTATTTAATGCTTGTAATTTATTCATAAATTATTGAAAATTTGATATTTGTGTCAATTTTGAATTTGATTTAAAATAATTATAATGAAAAAATAAAGAGAAATGAAAAAATAAAGAGCAATCTGAAAGTAAGTATAATTTGAATTGATAAAAAAATTATATTCTATCCTTCTCAAATAATGGAAAAATTAAAGACATGAAGGTTTAAATAAATTCACGTAAAACTTCACTTGAATATACAAAACGACAACTAAAGTTTGTGTCATACTATTCTGAAGTCAAATATCATAGTATTGGCTAGTTTTACTAGTAAATGATAGTTTGAATTATGTAAAAAATGAATTATATAATAATATATTTTGCACTAAGAGAATTGTTATTCTAATTATGGGAGAACTTGTTGCTAGGAATAAAGTCCTTTGTACAATGTACTCAAAGGCCTATTCTATGAAATTACATTTACTATATGGTGAAAAATGAACATGGTGTATGATGGCTTCGTGTTCATCTCAGTAGTATGATTAGAAAGGTAGAGTAACATAATCAGAATGGTCTATCAAGAAATCGATAGATTAAAATAATACTCAACAATTTTCATGTGGCTGATTTGAAAAATGAATAAAAAAAATTCTAAAAATGGGTGCTTCATCAATTAAGATATTCTTAGCTTGTATTCAAGGTCTTTGTATAATACTTACTTTTTTTTCTCATAATAAATAGGCAAAAGAATAGCTAATCACAAAATAACTATAACCCTGAAAAATGATAAAATAAGAACAATCAACGTTGTTTTAGTTTTTTCATTTTACCTTCAAACATGTTTTCAACTTTGAGTATAAATGGACTTAAGAACATAAAAAATAGGTATTAAAAATAATTTGAAACTTATTCGCTATGATGCACAATTTGGCATTGTCCTTCACCATGCCTCAAACACTTTTACCTATATATGTGTGTGTGACTATTTTGATCTTATTCATAGCTACATCATTAACTAATTACCCTGATGGCTTACAGTCCCTTTCTAAATTGTTTCGTGATAACCAAAAGTGTATATTTCTATTTTCACCCAAAAATTTGATGGTAAAATGTCACACCAACATTATATACTATAGAACTTTAAGATGCTCTTATACCATATGAAATCTTCCAAATAATATATTTGCACTATTATTCAATGTTGCAAACAATGTAAACATATTTTTTAATTCAATCACATTCAGTGGGATGGATTTTTCATTGATATTTACCATGTGAATAATCATTGGCCAAGTTGAAGGCGTTCTAGCTGGTTTCCTGACCAAAGAAGAGACTATGGTCCAATTTTATGAATACCTTGTGATATGGTAGACTTTATAGTAAAATTATCATCACCCCTATATCTATAAGGTTTGATGATTCTATTATGAAAATTTTGTATACAAGTAAGGGCACATGTTCTTGCAATATCACAAACTAATGTGGGCTTGAGAATGTTGAATGTAATAACATCACATAACACTCAAGAAATAAGGATTTGACATCATCGTACAAAGAGATTGATTGTTTGGAATAAAATCATGTGTAGATGCATTTGATGGTAAAACTATGTGAGCCAGTTGTAGATGCATCCAAACTATGGAAAAAATGAAGCTAATACCCCTGTTGTGGGTGACCACATAATTGTGGACTATGTAATCGCATTGGTAATGGTGGTATTCCCAATGGAACAGTGAGCCCCACTAATTGCAGCACTTCATATTGCCTTTCGTCGTCATTGCTTCCTCCACTTTGGTTCATATACATATTCATATTCACCCCTGACATTTACACTGGCACAAGAACTCTTTGTCCCCCATTGTTCTCCATTTCTGTAAAAAATAATGTTGAATACTCCATATGGCTTTGATTAGTTTCTCATATAAAAAAAATTAAAAAAATTTATGAAGATTACAAAGAGTGGAATGAACATGCAATTGTGATGGAAATTAAATGAAGACGAGGCCTAGAATAATGACAAATGGAAATATAGAGCATATTTTCTAACCTTTGAGACAGTTAAGAAATAAAAGGGGAAGAATATATAGAAAGATGTGGAGCCATTACCATGTAAAAGTGAAGAGACAACTATAAATACGTATCTTTGATGGAAATTCCACCCATGCACTATAGTCGAGAGAGATCTGCTAGTAGAAATAACATTGTAATATATATGTGGCTTGTTCTGTTATAATTACTAGTGGAAGGAATGTAAAGAATATAGAATCACTCTATATTCTTGAAACACACAGGAAATGCTCTATTTCAGAAAACAACTAAAATCAAGAAACCCCAAAACAAGGCAGAGCATAAACACATAACACAGATGGAGATATACAAGCTTTCTTCTTGCTTCTATTAACTAGAAATTAACTTCTATAATGAAATATAAACTTGCTGCAATTGGGGCTGCAAACAAACTTCAAAGAGCTTCTCTAAACTCTTACAAGATTATCTGAAGCAATCACTGCTTAACAGATCAATCGATTAGAAATAATTGCTACTGCAATAAAAACAAGTCTCTGATAAAACAAAGCACTTACAAAAACAATCTATTTTATGTTGTTGTTTCTGCAAATAAACTTACTTCTTACATGTCTATTGAAAGAATAAAGATATTCTTTTCTTTATAGGGAAATTTTTCTCCAAAGATGAAAATTAGATTTTAACTTATCTTTCAAAGTCCACATAAAATCACATTTGAAAATATCTTCTAAAATTATTCATAAAATCTGATTTACTCTTATCAGCAAAACATGGGAGAATTAAAAGTGAACAAAAGAGGCTCAAGCAACTGGATTTAATCCTAAAAATCCAACACTCTCCCATTGTCTTGAGCCCACAAAACATGATCATGCTTTATCCAAAAGAACTACGCCCAGATTTCTCCTTAGGCGCTCAAAACTTGCAATGCCCAATGGCTTGGTGAAAATGTCTGCTAGCTGCTGCTCTGACCTGTAAAACTCCATTTTTATTTCACCATTCTCAACTAATTCTCTAATAAAATGATACCCGATTTCAATTTGATTTCTTCTTCCATGAAATACAAGATTTTTTGACAAATCTATTGAGGAAATATTGTGGTTTCATCCTCTTGTTTTTTCTTCAATTGTGCCAAGATTCAGCCAAATAGCTTAACATGTTGCTACATTTGCTGCTATATATTCATCCTCTATTATAGATTAAGCAACTATGGGTTGTTTCTTAGAAGCCCATGAGATTACACCTGAACCCATGTGAAATACATATTCGGGAGTGCTCTTTCAATCATCCAAATTCCCTACCCAATCTGTGCTTGTGTAACTAATCAATCTAGAATCATTTGGTATAGTATACAAAATACCATATCCTTTGGTGCCATTCACATACCTTAGGATTCTCTTTCCCACTTGCCAATGGGAGTCCTTTGGAATTTCCATAAATCTAGAAATCAAACTTACTGCATGCATAATATCCGGCCTATTAGCTATTAAATACATCAAACTTCCAACCAAGATTTTAAACAAAGTTGGATTCACATTGTTGCTGCAATCATTCTTGCTTAGCTTTAGACCTATTGTAGTTGGTGTTGGGGAATATATTTCTTGAGAGATAAAAATTCCATTATGCATTTGTTTTACTTCTATGCCTAGAAAATATCTCAAGAGACCTAAGTTTGACATTTCAAACTCTCTTTTCACGTCGTCTTTGAAATCAACAATGAGGAAATCATTATCCCCAATAAAGATTAAATCATCAACATACAAGACAAGAATTAAAATATTACCATTTTTTCCCTTGTTGTAAAGAGTGGGCTCACCATCGCTTTTTCAAAACCCATTGCTCATCAAATATGAGTCAATTCTGGTATACCATGCCCATGGAGCTTGCTTAAGCCCATAAAGATCCTTCTTCAGCCTATACACTTTACTTTCGTTACCCAAAACTTCATAACCAGGTGGCTTCTCCACATAAACTTCTTCTTTCAATACTCCATTCAAGAAGGCAGATTTCACATTCATTTGATATACCTTCCATTTGTGTTGGGTTGCAATTGCTATGACAACACACATGGTTTCCATTCTTGCAGTAGGGGCATAGGTTTCATCATAATCTCTAGAAAACAACTATTTATACCCCTTGAAAACTAATTGACCCTTATGCCTATCTATTTTTCCTCCAGCATTGCTCTTTGTCTTGTAAACCCATTTAAATCCAATAAGTTTCTTGTTAGGAGGTAAAATAGTGAGCTCCCAAGTTTCATTTCTTTTAATTGCATCTATTTCCTCATCCATGGCCTTACACCATTTTTCTTCTTTTTCAACATCCTCAAAATAAATTGGATCACTATGAGAAAACAAAGAAAAATTGATGTTTTCATTAAATTCATTTTCATACCTTTCATCTTGGTAAATCTCCCTTAGACTCTTGGTCTTTCTTGGCACAAGGGAGGCGAGAGTGGGATCACAACTCTCAGTATTGTTGCTGCTAGTCTCTGCTAGGCCAATTTCCTTCCTTCTAGAGCCTTTTGTATCTATTGTTATATCATCTTGTTGCTCATTAACATCATCATCTTCAGCAATAATAGGCACTTTACTTGAATTTCTTGATGATGTGTCCACCGAGCCATCCCATGACTCATTCTCAACGAACTCCATGTCTCTTGAAATGATGATCTTTTTGGTGACAGGGTTATACAATCTATATGCCTTTGAATCAAGATTGTATCCCACAAAGATACACTTCACACCCTTGTCATCAAACTTTTTCCTTTGCTCCTTTGGCACATGTGCATATGCTACACACACAAATGCTCTCAAGTGTTCAACTGTTAATCTATGCTTTGCCCATGCTTCCAATGGAATCTTGTCACGAACTGCCTTTGTAGGACTTTTATTTATTAAATAGATAGTTGTTTCTACAGCTTCTCCCCAATATTCAATTAGGAGTCCTTTTTCTTTCATCATGCTCCTTACCATCTCAATGATGGTCCTATTCTTTCTTTCAACCAGTCCATTTTGTTGCGGAGTATAACTTGTTGTTAGCTCTTTCTTTATGTCATTCTGCTTGCAAAATTTCACAAAAATATTGGAGTTATATTCCCCCCCTTTATCTGACCTTAGGAATTTAAGATAATTTCCACTTTCTTTTTTAGCCTGGGCTTTAAATTCTAAAAACTTATCAAAAGCTTTAGATTTATTTTGCATAAAATACACCCATGTTCTACGACTGAAATCATCTATGAAGGTCATAAAATAAGTACTCCCCCAATGGAAGTGATTTACATTGGGCCAACTAAATCAGTATGCACCAACTCTAATGGTGTTCTTTCCCTTCTAGAGTTTCCAGAATTTAAGGGTAGCCTATGTTGCTTACCCAAAATGCAAGCCTCACACTTGCTACTGAACTCTTTAATACATGGAAAATCATCTACCATTATTTTTTTAGACAATAAACTTAAACCAACATAGCCAAGATGTCCATACCTTAAATGCCATAGCTTGGAGGGGTCTTCAATCACACTCTTGAAAGCTGATTGTTGTATTGATGTACGTGCTTTCTTGGGAGATGCAATTGCTGAAATTGAAGAGAAACATATTTGTACCTTCAATGGAAACATTTGATTCTTTGTCATTTGGATTGCTGAAATAATTTTCTTACTCCTATCCTTCTCATAAATGATGTGTTGATCATTCTCAATCAACACTTTAAATCCATTTTGAATGAGTTGTCCAACACTCATCAAATTGTGCTTTATACATGGGGAAAAATAAACATTCTGAATTTCTTGTTTCTCATCTTGCTTGGTGCAGATCATAATATATCCTTTTCCCACAAATGGAACAATTCCATTGTTCCCCATTCTAATTTTTGACTTGATAGATTTATCAATGAAAGAAAAAAGACTTTCATTACCACTCATGTTGTTACTACAACCGCTGTCCAAATACAAGACTTCGGGGCTGCCTTCTTCACCAATATTGCACATGATAAAGGTCGTGGGATTATTTCCATCACCCACTTTCACATCAAAAAGGTTTACACTTTTCTTTGATTGATCACCTTTCTTTTTCCAGCATTCACTTGCATAATGCCCAAATTTATGACAATAATAGCACTCAACATTTCTCTTATTCAAGTTACTATTCTTCTTGCCTCGTCTAAAATTATTTTGAGAGCTTCTAGCTTCCTCATTTGTGGCTTCTCATTCTGAGCTTTCTCCTCCAACATTTTGTTGTACAGAGCTGCCACGACCTCTACCTCTTAAGCCTCTACCAGAGTTGTTTCTTCCTCTCCCCCTGCCTCTTGCATTGGATTGAGCTCTGAAAGCTTTCTCTTGAGAAGAATTTTCTGATCTATTAATTATATGCTCATGGGTTTGGAAAGAACCCATCAACTCATCAATAGACAATGTTGAGAGATCCTTTGCCTCTTCAATGGCAATAACAAGAGTATCAAATTTTGAGGGCAGAATTCTCAAAAATTTCTCTACTATTCTTTTCTCCTCCATGGTTTCTCCATTGGTTCTCAACTGGTTTATAAAACTGAAGAGTCTTGAGATGAAATCTAAAATGGACTCATTGTCCTTCATGAGAAAAGTCTCAAATTCTCTTTGAAGCATTTGGAGCTTCACCACATGAACTTTTTCAGTCCCTTTAAAACTTGTATGGAGGATATCCCAAGCTTCTTTGGAATAATTAGTTGCTGCTATTCTGGGAAAGCTTACCTCTATCAAGGCAGTTTCGATCAAGCTCAAAGATTTTGCATCTTTCCTCCTTGAATCCTTCAACTAAGTCTTCTCATTGTTTGTGAGGACAAAAAATAGAGCTCATTCAGTCACATCCATGAAGCCATTGACCACAAGCTCCCACAAATCATTTTCAACCATTACGCTCTTCATCTTCTTTGCCCAAACATCATAATTTTTTTCCATTGAAAGACTGTGGCTGCTGCCAGCTCTTTCCTACATCCCCAGCCATGTCTCCTCTGCAAGAAAAACAATTACCTAGAAAAACAAATGCCCAAACTCGCAAGGATTGAGGGCCAATCAACTCTGATACCATGTAAAGAATATAGAATCACTCTATATTCTGGAAACACACAAGAAATGCTCTGTTTTAGAAAATAACTAAAATCAAGAAACCCCAAAACAGGGCAGAGCATAAACACAAAATACACATGGAGATATAAAATCTTTCTTCTTGCTTCTATTAACTGGAAATTAACTTCTACAAAGAAATATAAACTTGCAACAACTAGGGCTGCACACAAACTTCAAAGAGCTTATCTAAACTCTTACAACATTATCTGAAGCAATCACTGCTTAACAGATCAATCGATTACAAATAATTGGTGCTTCAATAAAAACAAGTCTCTGATAAAATAGAGCACTTACAAAAACAATCCATTTGCTGCTGCTGCTGCAAATAAACTTACTTCTTACATGTGTATTGAAAGAATAAAGATATTCTTTTCTTTATAGAGTAATTTCTGTCCAAAGAAGAAAATTAGACTTGAACTTATCTTTCAAAGTCCACATAAAATCACATTTGAAAATATCTTCTAAAAGTCATCATAAAATCTGATTTACTCTTATTAGCAAAATAGGGAAGAATTAAAAGTCAACAAAAGAGGCTCAAGAAATTGGATTTAATTCTGAAAATCCAACAAGGAAGGAGGGCAATCCATTTTGGAATATTATCATCGACAAGGTGAATAGTATGAGAGGATATATTTCATGTTGGCAAATTATTGTTTCAACATTGATTCAGAAATCCATCAAATTAAATCAATCAGATTTCCACAATCCATTGAATATAGAGTTGAATTTCTGGCTTAGATTGTGTATGTTTTTAGCATCAACGTTTCGGATCACACTCCGTGATCCATCATCAGGATATAAGAGCAAAGAGCAAAAAGGAAATGTAAAATAAGATGCAGATAGGGCCTCTATTATAAGATAAAGGAAGGGCTGGGGTAAGAAAGAAGGCACGAAAAACAAGGGAGAAAAAGGGGAAACAGACAACCTAAGAGAAAAAAAAGGTACAAAAGTAATAATAATAATAATAATAATAATAATAATAATAATTTAATAATAATAATAATAATAATAATAAAGTGTAAACAGTAAAGAGGAACAACAATA
>MU224608.1:1534369-1552331 GCA_018584345.1 Thuja plicata | reverse complement strand
TCTTAAATTAAAAGAGTTTTTCACTTTATTTAGCACAATAATAAATGAATTAATAAATTAGATTAAAAATAATATCACTTATAAAAACACATTTTTCTATCAAAAACATTGTAATTTATAAGAAAAAACATATTTTTAATTGTGTTTGGTTGCTGTTAACTCTTATTCTTTATTATTATTATTATTATTATTATTATTTTTATTATTGCTTTTTATTGTCCTTAACTAGATTCCTTATATATGTGTGTGTGTGTGTGTGTGTCTTGTTGTTCCTCTTTACTGTTTACTCTTTATCGTTATTATTATTATTATTATTATTATTATTATTATTACTTTTGTACCTTTTTTGCTCTTAGGTTGTCTGTTTCCCCTTTTTCTCCCTTGTTTTTCGTGCCTTCTTTCTTACCCCAGCCCTTCCTTTATCTTTTAAGAGAGGCCCTGTCTGCATCTTATTTTACATTTCCTTTTTGCTCTTTGCTCTTATATCCTGATGATGGATCACGGAGTGTGATCCGAAACGTTGATGCTAAAAACATACACAATCTAAGCCAAAAATTCAACTCTATAATCCATCAAATACCAAGAGTCATTAAGGGGTAAATTGACTTATGTGTGCATACAAATGATAAGTAGTAGAACTGATAAGCAGTAGTCATTTGAGTTTCAGAAGCAAGAGGCACTGTGGCATTCCCATTCAACACCTTCTTCCCAAATCAAGGATGATGAAAATATTTTAGAAGATGAGGAAGCCTTATATTGGAAACCCATAGAATAGATTAGATTCCATGCTATGACAAAACCATAGTTTCTATCCTTAGCCCCATTTGGTTGAGGAATTTGAATTTGACTAAAACTCTGATTATCTCAAAATAAGGTTTTAAAATTTTGATTTTGTGTATTCAGAAGATAGTTTAGACCCTTTGGTTGACACAAAATATGACTGAGACAATCTATCTTCAGCGTTTGGTTGCCAATTTTGAAATTACAATTGGAACTCAGAAATTCCCTCAAATTGGTCCTGAGTTTGACTCTCTCAAATTGATGAAAAATCTCCAACCTCATGTCCTGCACCATGACGTTTAGCAGCCCACCGATGCACTACATGAAATTTTCCTGGGCCAAATATTTCTATTGGATGAAAGAAAATGTGCCACCAGAATCTGTAGCAATTCTATGCATTATGGCTGAATCATTGTCAACGCCGAAGCCGAAAGCATCGACCAAAAATTTTCTCACAAATTCCTGCCTTTCATTCTATATACAGAGTGTATCTTGACTGTCAAAAAGCAGCATGATGTTGGCCACATGGTCCCTTTCACAACGTTCTTGAAGGATCTTTACGCATTTTTGCACACCATAAAACCAATAAAATTTATTCACTTTTATCCTTTACTAGATTGTCTAATCTTATTGCCTGCATGGAACAAAAAAACAATAAACATCCATAGCACTTGACACATTATTTGGTTACCCAGAAACCTTCCAAATAGAAAGTAAAACTGGGGTGGGGATGGTACCCACAAGATTTAGTATTGTAGTAATAAATTTGGGGCCGCTTAAGGCTTACAATTCACCACTTCTCATGGCCTACTTTGTTAGGAGCAATAATGACTATTAGTTCCACCTTGTGAAAGGATTTATACAATACAATAAAGTATGCACTCTGTTAGGAGATTTGAGAGGGATTGTTAAGTCCACCCTATTAAAGGAATTTCTCTAGTACACTTGTTAGGATGAACTAGTGAATGATCTTCTATGTAACTCTGATTTACTGAATAAGATCCTTTGAAGTAATACTGATCACCTGAATATGATAGATGATTCTTTGTTGTTACTTATACTATTGTAGCCTTCTAATCAATCTGCCACTTTATATTCGCATATCCATACTCATACTGAACTACTTCTGCTACTTCTCGTAATTTGGATAAACAAAGTACCTTACATATATATCTATCAAAATAAGTTACCTCCATAAGTCAGCTAATTATCATATTTAATTAGTGTGAAACAATATGTGCTAAGTCCTCCCAATGCTATTACTCAGGTCCAGTAATCCAATTAGGTGATATAGTGACACTCAAGAAACACAGTGAACTGGTAACTCTGGCACTTTGTTGACACTGGGTGCTTGGGCCACATTGATCACTCAGAGATGTTATGCCACTCGGGTAACACTGGTGACTCGAGTGATACTATTTTGAACTAACTACTCGGATAGCACTTCAAGCTACTGGCTCAGTCAATATTGTATCCATATAAAGGACTAAGTGCTTTGGCACTAATTGAAAACATGTCTTTCCATAAGGACTAAAAATCTCCCCCTTTGGCATTAGTGATAAAAATAATTATCATACCAAAAATTATGATCAAACTGCTAAGTCAAAACTCCACCTTTCCATGTGCTTGGGTACTTGCTCTATTTTGACTACTACTCCACAACTCGGTTACAACTGACTCTATTTTTTATTTTCCAAAACTATTTTTGTATTTCTGCTATACATATATCTTCCTCTTCTATGTAGATGTATTTCCTCATATATATATACATATATATCCTATCTTTCCCCCTTATTTTTGACACAAAATCCAAAAAGCATATCTACAAGGTAATACCAAAATATGAAAGAAAATAATAATTTACCTTCAAAATTTGAGACAAAGTCTTGTCCCAATTGTCTTGCAACACCTTCATGATGTGAAACTCAATCTGAATTTCTACAGACACCTCCATCATTAGCTCTATAAATTAAAATTTGTTATCATGGATGAGTGTCTTTGCATGAGAAATATGTTTTTGCATGACATCTATATGAGGAAGGAGTTGGATTTGTATAGCTGTTAGGGATTCCCTTGTTCTTGCTTCTTCCCTTAGTAGTTCTACCTGTAGAGTAGTTAGATACTTGAACTTTACAAATTGTGTTGAACTTGAACTTGGATCAAGTGCCAACTGGCTTGCACTTTTCTTCATATCATTGTCAATCTTTGTCAGCTTATCATTTGTTTCCATGGTAAAGTTGGAAGTGTCACTCAACTGTAAAAATAATTCCAAAACATTATTCATAGTGGTTTCTAGAGAGATAATGATAGTTATTAGATTCACTTGATCTATTGCAATCTTACCCAAAACATTCTCTAGAACCTTATTCTCAAATTTTCTTTCTGCCTTCTCTAGTAATTTCTCCTATCCACTAAGCTCATGATTAAACTTGTGAACTATGTCAGTTCAATTTGTTCCATTATTGAGGCTTTCTCATTGACTTCAATCTCTAGTACTGAATGAAGGAATATACATTTGATGTCCTGTAGTACTCTGTTCATTTTCTTCTCAGCTCGAAGATTCTGTTGTTTTTCTCTTTTCTTCCATAGCTCCCCAAGGATGTCCATCTACTTGGATGTTAGGCTAGAAAGATCCCAATTTGGAATCACAATATCTTCCTCAAGGTCAACTTCGTAAGTTATGGTTTCCTTTTCTTTACCTTTGACCTTGGGGTGAGGTGAAGGAATGATTTCCTCACCTTTTCCATCCTCATCCTTATTCTCAGTGTTCAGCTCAATTAGGTCATTAAATTTTAACACACCGGCTATAGAATCAATACCAACTATAGAAAAATTCACAGTGTCCTTATGTGACTCAGTCTAGCTTGGCTCAGTAGTAGTTAGTTCCCGGTGCTTGGTTTCTACTAGACTTGATGTAGACTCTCTGATCTTTTCCTTGCTCAGAGATAAGATATTCCGAATAGGTGATTAGGGCAGGGATGCCATCACTTCTACTACTATTTGTTCTGCATTATATTACTCAATGGTTTGTACCTCAGGTAATTCTTCATCTTTATCATGTAAAAGAGGGTCTGCACTCTATTTATTTGTCTTATCATCAAAAATTGACTTCCATATCTTTGTCTACACAACATCCTGTATTTTCTTGCTCAAGATTTGAAAAGTCCTAAATCTTGGAGTGTGATTATTCTCATATTTAGTCATAGCATCTTTTACCTCTTTATCAATCATATTAGGCATGACTTTCTTAAGGGTTTTTTTTTTATGTCCTTTTCAATCTGAACTACATTCACTAGTACATTTGAGACCTCTTTTTGATGACTATGCATCGCAATCCTGACCCTACCCCATCGAGCAAGCAACAAAGACTGGTGTTGAAGTTTTGGTGTCAGAATCACCGATGGCTGGTATCTCCATCATTATTGTGAAGGTATCGACCATCGCAATATGCTTCGACTATGATGGTTAACATTCCATCGTTACACATTATGAGTCTCACAATTATGATGGGTATGTGATGGATATGTTATCCATGTGACATCCAGCTATCAAATCATTCTGACATCTAGATGCCACATTTAGTGCTTTGGCATCGGTCGTTCTCTGAATACCATCACAATTGCGATGGTATTGACCGTTGCATTATACACTGGCTAGAATGGTCAACACGTCCTCATTACACATTATGAGTGCTACAAGTATGATGGGTGTAGGACATATATGTTGTATATGCGATGTCCATCTATCAGATTATGCTGACGTCTAGATGTCATATGTAGTGCTTTGGCATCAGTTGTTCTTTGAATACCATCGCAATTGGGACTGTATGCTATATTTTTAAAAATATATATATTTGTCATGGATGGATAGAGTGAGACCTTAAAATACTGAGCTTCTCTTTATTTCAAGAATAGTTTAACATTCTCTACTTAATAGGGAAAACCACGCGAAGGTGGAAGCTCATCTTGGGCCCTCCTAGCAGCCTCTTATTACCCTTTATGACACTTTAAGACCTCCAAGATGTATTATTAGGGATTGTAAAGGGTCATAAAGGGTGATAAGGGGTCTTGGGACACAATAGCTGAGAAACATAAATGTAGGAATCATGGTCATAATTCTTTGGAGACACCACTCAATTATGTTGTGTCTCCAAAGAATTGTGACCATGATGCCTACATTTATGTTTCTCAGTTGTTGTGAGATTAAAAGTCTTCTAAGGAACATATCGTGTCTATGTGGAACTGCATAAGATCGTCACCAAAGAGGGTTATGGATCAAAGAACTCCCTTTCACTTAATAATTATGAAGCCATAAATGGTATACTAATTATTTAGGATTGTAAGTTTCCATTGATGGCTTCAAATTACCAAGAAAAAGGTGTTTTCTAGTGCAAAAGACTTAACAACCTCCAGAGCCTTTTGATTGATTGCATTATATCACTGACGTGCTTCATGGAAACATTTTGCATCAGGATTACAGGTAAATATAAATCAAGATTCATATAGAGAAAGGTGTTTCTCTTGGAAAATGGTTGATGGTGATTGATGAACAAGATTTGAAAATGATGATTGATCCAATTCAAATTGATGCAACATTTTCAAATCTTCTTCATAATCATCATTAAGTGAAAATTTTCAAATCTTCTTCATCATTCATAGTCTCAGTATCCTACAATCATCTTCTGTTAAATGATATTTCATATGAACCACTTTCTTTTCAAATAATTAATTCATATTATTTTAGCTGAATCTAATTGGTTTTTAAAATTTTGTGATATTGCTTTCAGGAGTCAACTGTGTAGTTTTTGAGTCCAACTCATTGACCCATGTTTTATGAGTAGTGGTTCACAAGAACCCATCTCTCATGAGAATGAATGGAACACTACTCATGAGAGATGAGTTCTTGTGAAACACTACTCATGAAAAATGGGTCAATGAGTTGGACTCAAAAAATACACAGTTGAATCCTTATAGCAATATCACAATTTGAATTGTTGTGGAAAATATCACAATTTAACTTGTTGCGGCAACATGAACAAAACTCACAAAAATATAATAATCTACTATCCACTCGTTCAGTTCTATGAGAGTCAAAAAATGTGATGTTCACAATGGTCTATAACTTAAAATACCAATTTAAAGACCTCTATCAAAAATGCAAACCTGTTACATTTTTTATCTCCCCCTAATATTCAATGCGTATGAATTGAGATTGCATATTGAACTAGGTGCCTCCTTCTGCATTGCCTGAAACTAAGAGATTGTCACAGAAACATGATTATTTTAAAATGGAATACACCAAAGAGTACCATCACAAATATTGACCATTTACAATCATGAACAGTAAACCTAAATCAAATAACTCATTTTTTTATTAGCATATGTAGTCTCCGTGTATATGAAAAAATTAATGAAATAACAAGTTGAAATAAAATAGTGAAGAAAAATTCAAATTCAAGGCCTAATTTATCAAGAGAAATAAACAATGCAGAACCCCACAATCAAAGTCAAATAAGAGGTCAAATTTCATGCCTTCAAATTTTATATATGTACAGTTATAAATTTTCATGCCTTGAAATTTTATAACATAGTTCCTTAGCATTTGATCTTGATATGGCAGCCATGACTTGAGGTAGGAATTCGAGCTTTTCCTTCTTATTAACTCAATTTAATTTGGATGGAATTTGTTGATTTAATGGCACAATATAAATGTTAATACTGAAATTGTTTACATCTTTGGATTTGGAATGCTTGATGATCCACGAGCTTTGAGGGTCGTGTCTTTGTAGAAGAATATTTGCACCTTAGTTAATAAAATATGTTGTTAACAAAATATGTTAACAACATGGATGTTAGCCTATTGTGTTTGTTTGAAAATTACTAACACATGTTAACACAATAGGATAACATACATGGTGTTTTTGTTAACAGATTTGAACTCATAAAAGAATCCGAGAATCATGTGAGAGGCTTTGAGAGGGAAAGGATTTTCAAATTTCAACGGGGTTCCTGTTAGGCATGGTGCCCTGGTTGCAGGCAATGGTCCTACTCTTGGGCGGGTGATAGCCACGGTGAACACGGTCAATACTTTGGTGGTTTCTCCAATACCTATTTTGAATCTGGCTCCACGAGTGTCAGGCTTCATTTAGTACAGTAAGGAGAACTAGCCTCCTTGATAGGTTGTGATGGCATGTGCATTGCCTATGCTGTGTGTTTCTAAGATTCCTTCTATGGTTTTGACTCATCCTTTAGGACCACTATCGGCAAGAGAGAATAATTTAGATGTCAGGCCTAGCCCGGTTCTAGAAAAAAAGAGCCCTAAGGACCCACTAGTAGGGTCCCTTGAAGCAAAAAGTGATGATTTTGTGAAGGTCAACACCTCTTCTTTAAAAAAATGGTCAGAAATCTTGGGTGCTAAACAAGTGGGAAATCATTCTCCTCTTGTTGGAACCATGAAGGTTGGCTTTATGGATGGCGATGTAGTCATTTTTGTTCCTGATTCTCTAGTGGATCTATCTGTCTCTTCAATGGATTTTACCCTAGTTGGTAATTTCTTTGGGCCTCGTACTAACATTAAACTGGTTAGACCTTTTGCTAGGAAAAAATGGGCTTTGAAGGGTCAGGTTGACATAGCTTCTTTAGCTAAGGGGTTTTTATCCTTCACCTTTTTCTAACAGAGAAGACTAGGATTCTTTCCTATGTGGAGGGTCATGGACATTCAGAATAACAACAGTTGTATTCCCTAAGTGGACTCCCAACTAGGATTATACTGATAATTTATTCAATGTGATGCCGGTCTGGGTTAGATTTCCAGGCTTTCCCCTCCAGTTTTCAAACGAGTAAGTCTTTAAAGGCTTTGCTTTCTCTTTTGGTGGGGAGATTCTCTTGGTCAAACCTATGACTAAAGCTAAGTCTCATCTGGTTTTTGCAATAATATGTGTCAATATATGTCAGTTTGATAACCTCCCTTTAGTTATTAACATCAATTTCAAGCTCGATATCTGGAAGCAAGTAGTGGAATCTGAATCCCTTCCTTTTTCCTGCTTTGTGTGTCATAAAATGGGTCATTAGGAAAAGAATTATCTGAAGAAAGTCTGTAAGGACCCCAAAAGTGTGGTCTCTGATCCTATTCCACCTAAGGAGCAGAAACTAATTTGGAAGGAGAAGAAGAATCCTTTCTATTTAGTTGGACAGTGAGGTAATGAGGGAGGATTCTTCTTCTACTGATCCTAAAAATTTAGATGAGGGGGCTTCATCTTCAGCTCCAGATACTCTATCAGGCAGTGGTGATGAAGAACCTTTTGTTAGTCTAGATAATCTAGATCTGAGCTGGGCTCCATGGACTACTCAAATGGGTAAGAAACAAAAGAAACAACATAGATCACTCTCTAGTCTAGGCTTCAAGGGAGTGGTAGCTAGGATTAGGGCTGATGGAGGTTCTAAGGTTCGAGGTGTGAAGGAAAGTATTGGATCCCAAAAGAGAACACCAGGTAGAACCTCAAAGAAATAAATTAGAGAAATGGAAAGTAAAAAGGATATAGCGGATGGTAAGCAATTGACCATCTAGAATTTCTGCACTCTAGTTAAGAAATGAAGGTCATATCATGGAACATAAGGGGACTCAATGCTACCCATAAGAAGGATATGTTGAGCAACTTGGTAAGAGATCATAAACCTGATATCATGATGGTTCACGAAATGAAAATGATCAAAGATAAGGTTTAAAAATCAGAATATTAAAAAATGGAGGTGTTGTTGGATCCAGTTCTGTTGGTGCCTCGGGAGGTATTGCTATTTTTTGGAATCAAAATAATATTAGAGGTGTTATTCTTAATAATGATGTTAATTGTTTGAGCATTAAATTTACCCATATCAAGTCAGATTTTGAATGGGTTAATTCTAACATCTATGCTCCTAATTGAAAATATGGTAGAGCTAAATATTGGAAAATTGTTGAAAATCAAATAATTTCTTTCTGTGATTCTCCCTGGCTAGTTATAGGAGATTTTAACTATGCTCTGAGAGAAGATGAGAAGTTTGGAGGGGTTGACAGCTTGAGTCAGCTGGAGGGTAGAGTTGATCTAATTGATTTTGTCAATCGTCAAGCTCTAGTTGATATTGATCTACAATGTGTTAACTACACTTGGTCTAATGGAAGAGTGGGAGAGGACCTAATTCAAGTTCATTTGGATTGTGCCCTGATTTCTGGTATCTGGCTTAATAAATTTTTGTGCTTGTTGTCTTCCATTGTGAGGGTTGGGTCAGATCACTTTTCCTCTCCTTTGTTGCTGACCTAATGAGGGTTAAAGGTAATATCCCCTTTAGATTTGAAAAGAATTGGATTGACCACCCTGAATTACAGCAGAGAATCTGGGAATGGTGGAATGTGAACATTCATGGGACTACTATGTTTCAATTGTCTAAGAAACTCCAGCACAATAAAAAAAATATTAAGGCTTGGAGTAAGGAAGTGTTTGGGGATATCTTCAAAGTCAAGCTAGACTTGCAAAAGGAAATTGATACCATTCAAGACACTATTCAAAAGATAGGTATATCTTAAGACCTAAAGGATAAAGAGACTATTCTATTGGAAAAGACTCATAACATTATCTCTAAAGAGGAAGTGTACTGGAGACAAAGGTCTAGTTCATTGTGGCTGAAGGCTGGAGATATGAACACCAGGTTTTTCCACATGTCTGCTTCTAAACATAGAGCCTGTAACAAAATTTCATAACTCAGGGTATCCTCTTGCATGGTTAGCAATGATAAAGATATTTCTTGGGCTATGGTTGAATTTTTTTCTTCTCTTATTTCCAAAGATCAGTCACTTTTCTTGTAAAATGAGGCTCTGATTCTTGATTCTATCCCTTCTTTAGTGGATGTTCCTACTAACAATTTTTTGATGGCCATTCCTTCCTCGGAGGAAGTCAAGAAAGCTTATTTCTCTTTTGAGGGAGATAAGTACTCGGGCACAGATGGGTTTCCTAGCTTCTTCTTTCTTAAATTCTAGCATATTGTGGACAAGGATATATGTCACGCCATTAAAGAATTCTTTGGTTCTAGAACTTTTCTTAAAGAAATTAATGCTACCTTAATTGCATTGATTCCTAAGTCCCCTCGTGCTGATTCTGTTGACTCCTTTAGGCCGATTAGCTTATGTAACTCGATGTATAATATTTTCTCTAAGTTTCTTAATCTTAGGTTGCTGGCTATCCTTCCTCATATTATTTCCCCCTAGTAGAGTGGTTTTGTTCCTTGCAGGAAAATTTTGGACTCCATTATGAAGGTTCATGAGGTTATTCATTCCATCCACTCTTCCCCTAATCATGGTTTCTTGCTAAAGCTAGATCTCTTGAAAGCCTATAACCAAGTGGACTGGGACTTTCTCATTAATATTCTCCAATACTTTGGTTTCTTCGAAAAACTATTGCAGCTTGTTTCCTAGCTTATCAGTACTTCAATGGTTGTTATCATTGTTAATGGTTCCTCCTCCCAATTATTTAAGCCCACAAGGGGGCTCCATCAAGGGGATCCTTTGGCCCCTATTCTCTTTTCTATTCTGGTGGAGGGTCTTGGTCGTTATTTTCAGAAACTGGCTTCTGAAGGTTCTATTTAGGGCGTTATTCCTTCCTCTGCCTCTAGGCCTTGCTCCCACAAGAAATTTATTGATGACACAGTTATTATGGGGTCATCTTCTATCCAAGAAGCCAAAAAGCTTAAACAAGATCTTTCTATTTATGCTTTAGCTACAGGCCAAATTTTCAATTGGGAGAAGAGCTCTCTGTACTTTATAAATATGTCAGAGGATAGACAAAATCGGATAGCTAGATTTATTGGGTGTGATATCAGGACCTTTACTGCAACCTACCTTGGTCTCCATTTGGGATTGAAACCTCCTGACTCCTTTTGGGTAGGTATTATGGACAGATTCAATAGGAAATTAACTGGTTGGAAGGGAGCTCTCCTTAGCCAAGCTAGAAAAATCCAACTTCTGAAGGCTTCTTTGTAGAGTCTCCCCATATATGCCATGAGTCTATTTAGGATCCCAGGAAAATTTGTCAATGTGATAGAATCTATTCAGAGAAACTTTATTGGGTTTGGAGTGGAAGACAAAAATAGACTGGCTCTTGTGGCATGGGACAAGCTTTGCACTCCGAAGAAATGGGGAGGTTCGGGGATTCAACCTCAAAAGGTTATTAACCAGGCTCTTCTAGAAAAGAAAATCTAAAATATCTATGGTGACAATAAAGAATGAGACGACATTATTAAAAGAAAATATCTCTTTTCATTCCCTCACATGTCAGACTTTGTGTATTCTAATGTGAAGGTGCAGGGTTCTTTCATTTGGAACAGTATCCAACAAGCTAAAGAGACAACTTTCAAGGGTGCTAAGTGGCTTTTGGGTAATGACAGGAAAATTATGTTCTGGGATGATTGCTAGGCCAAAGATTTTTCGCTAAATTTTATTCCTACTATCCAATCTTTTATTGATATTTGTAAATAAAGATTTGGTTTGAGGTCCTTAGATTACTGGGAAAACCAGACCTGGATTGACCTTTATAAGGTAGACTTCTCACTTAAACTTATTTTGTTGGATTTGAATGTCTAGAAAGTGGATAATTTGATTTGGGGTAAGCTTCTATCGGGTCTCTATTCTATTGCTTCAGCCTCTGATATATTGATTAAGCCCCTAGATCCTGTTCCCTTCTGGAATCAGGTATGGGATAAACAACTCATTCTTAAAATTACTATCTTTTTTTGGATGATTTTGCAGAACAAGATCCTTACCATCGACAATCTCCAAAAAATAAGAATGATTCTACTAAACAAATGTTTTTTTTGCAAAAATGCAAAGGAATCAATTTTCCACTTGGCCATTGATTTCTTTTATTCTACAGATGTTTGGTGCCTTACCTTGCAATGCTAGAATATACACTAGGTGTTTCCGAACAATCTGAAAATTTTTCAAGCAGTGGAGAAATGCAGCTGCTCCTGTTGATAGGTCGATGTGGAATATTATTTCTCCTCATATAATTTGGAAACCTTGGCAAGAACAAAATGATAGAGTCTTT
Source organism: Thuja plicata (assembly GCA_018584345.1). Taxonomy (NCBI): domain Eukaryota; kingdom Viridiplantae; phylum Streptophyta; class Pinopsida; order Cupressales; family Cupressaceae; genus Thuja; species Thuja plicata. Next base: position 1,540,480 of record MU224608.1, on the reverse strand, counting down.
TGTGATAATGCTTTTCCTCCAGTGGTGATTGTGGAAAAGATTAAAAGAAGCATTATTGAGAACTCTAATGCGTTCAATGGTGGAATGCTAGATTTCAATGCTAGAGTTTTGAATGATTCTATAGCCAAGTTTCCTTCCAGGTAGGAGAATGCCATTTGGCTTTCCCCTCCTATTGGATAGATTAAAGCCAATATCAATAGAGCCATGAAGGGGACTCCCATTCCTGATGTTGTGGTCTTATCTACAATGACGAGGAAAATTATCTTACGGTCGTGGCATTCCCCATTGGGGTCTAGAACAACCACGTGGTGGAAGCGATGGCTCTTCTACAAACTTTAAAATTAATTGAGGAAAGTATGCCCTTGAATGTGTGGATTGAATGTGATTCAATGAATATCTTAAATTGCATTAAAGGGATTACCAAGCCATCATGGCCAATCAAGGAGATTATTGATGAGGCTTGTTTAATTATTAAGTCTTTTTCCAATGTCATCATATTGCATAACCTCAGGGAAGTGAACTATACTGCGGATGTGCTGGCTAACATTGTAGTTAAGGCTGAGGGTATCATGACCTGGCAAGGAGTTAGTGATTTGACCGTTGAGGTGGGAGCCAAGTTGGCGTATGATCTGACTCATAGAAAATAAGAAGATTTGGAAAATCTCTCATGAATTTATGTATATCATTAATAGATGTCGATAGGGTTACGGAAGGGCTTGTCTTTCCCAAGAATGTAAAGTGCAGACACGTGTTTACTGGCTGTTTAAAAATTTTGAATTTGGCTTTTCTGCACTTTCTCTACTTTGCTTCCACCATTTTTAGTGACTTGCAAGGTACCATGGGGGGTGGGTTAAACAGAAAGGATCTGAAACATTGTAAGAAATGGAAGACCCAAACAGAGGTTTGGGATAAGATTAACAAGGGAGGTCTCACTAACTACATGGAGCACCTTCATGCCTCCAAAGACACTATCACAAATGCTTTTGTGGAAAGATGGAAGGATGGTATTATTGTGATTGGTGGTATGGCCATTAAGATCACTGAAGACCTAATTGCTAAGGTTATGGGTTTAAATAACAAAGGCATAAAATTTTAGAGAGATAAAAAGATATCCCAGAAGGCTATTCATAACTTCCCTAAGGACAAAGTGGAAGCAAATATTCTGGTGAAAGATTCTGGAGGGTGTTATGATGTCAATTCCATCAAATAATTATGGGTGAAGGTTCTAACGGCGGTCATGGAGTACATTTCTTTGGATGGGAGATACAAAAGGGCCCATTCCTACCATTTGGTGTTGTTGTGTCATTTCTGACATAAGGCGAGAATTTCTTTCCCCTTCTACCTATTGCAATCTCTCCGTCATAGTATTACTGACCATAGGCATAATGAAAGTAAGCCCATTAAGCATGAGGGCTTGATTCTCCTGATTGTAGAACATGTTAAGAAAGTTGTGGCCTCCAGTGTTGTTATTATTTCCCTGAGAGACTCGGGCTCTTCTAAAGTAAGAAAAATGATTAGGGTGGGTGAAGAAATGACCGAGCCAACTGTTAAAAAGCTGAAATTTGAAAAAAATAAGGGTATGGACATAGACTTGGATGCTGAGAGTGTCGATGGTTATGATGGAATAGACTACTTCCCCCACTCCCAGTCTGATGATGAGAGTAAGGAGTCTTTGTCTCTTTCAGTGAGTGCCTCTAGTGAAGATGAGGTCAAAACTATGGGAGCCCATATTGTTAAGGAGAAAGGTAAAGTTCCTAAGGTCACTAAGGAGGATGTGGGTGGCCAAAAAGTTCCTATTTTGGTCAATTACGTGAGTTCAGAAGAGCATGACAATCCCATCTCTCTGAAGCTCGAGGTGTTTATGGATGTGCAGTAGGAGAGGAAAGAGGAAGAAACCTCAAGTCACGACATTGTTGAGAAGGACCATATCCCTACTTCTTCTAAGAACATTCCTTTATCTAGACTAGTGGATATGTAGGAGTGGAATGCCCAACTTCTCCAGGAGGACATTGACGACAAAATTGAGCCCCCATTTGGTGTCCTCCAAATAGTGAAGGAAATTTATTTATACTCATTTCGACTGATGAAATGGGTATTTAAGAAAATCAAAAGTCTCCATCTCAACTTTAGAGCTCTGTCTACTTTTATTGATATCATCCAAAGTAATCAAGATTCTGGGTTGGCAGGGGACGATGGTAAAAAAAACAAGGAGGATGGGAAAAATCTAAAGTCTTTGTATGACAGATTTGACATTCTGGAGAACACATTGAAAAAACATATGAAGGATAACACTATCTTCATGGGTTCCACTATGGAGTGTTTTAATTCCATTAAGTTTGAGATGGATTTTGGTTCCCCCACTATGAAGATCAATGATGGAAAAGATGACATGGAAGATGCAGGTTCAGAAAGCGCACATGCTCAGCCAAGAAAAAAAATCCAAGATAATATTTCAGAGCTGTCAGATTTCAACGCTACCATCAAAAAGGTCTCTAAAGATAAGAAGGAAGTGGGAGGCACTCTCCTGGAGTTCGCCTAGTTCCTACAGTTCCCTTGTTTTTTGCTACTTCATCTTTTGGCTTTTGGTTGCCGAAGAGTCTAGCTGGTTCTAAATTTCTTCTCTAGTTGTCTATTTTATTCTCGGTTGAGCGGGCTAGGTCTCAGCCCTGTCTCTATTTAGTCCTTTTTATGCTGTCTATTTTTTTGTAATGGGTGTAAGGGGTTTCAGATCCCCATAAAACCTATTTTTACCAGTAATCAAAAAAATATTTTTTTAATAAAATATTGTGTTAACATGTGTTTACTAAGGTGAAAATATTGTGTTGCATTGTTTATGAGATCATTATTTAATACTAGCATTGATTACATCTTTGCATTTGGAATGCTTGATAATGGCCAGCTTTGAGAGCTAGGGCATCATTGCTACTAGCTTCAAGGCATTGTGTGAAGTGTTTGATCTCTCTTTATTTGTTTTGTTGTTGATATTCTCTATGCGGTACTCCCTGTTTATGATCATTTCATGATGAATGTCTTGATGGCACGCAGGCTGCAAGCTACGACATATTGCATTATTTATGAGCTCATTGTTTGAGCACCACATGACCTTTCTACTTTCATGGCACCATGTGGAGTATTTAGGCATTTGATTAATTCTAATATTGATGCTCACTGATTTTTCCATGCCCATGAGTTGTCTGCATCACTGATTGGCATTATTTTATTAGTGATGTCCCTATTTGATTGGTCGGTGCTCTATTTATTATATTTTAACAACAGAAATATAACAAACATAGCACCAGCCAATCAAATAGGGACATCAGTAATAAAACCATACACTTACTATTTTGAATTTGACATTTGTTAGCATAATAAACTATGCTAAGGAACTATGTTATAAAATTTCAAGGCATTAAATTTTAAAACTGTACATATATTTTATGAGTATAACTATACAACAAAAGTGATGACATGTAACTGATTGAATGTTCTAATAATGTCAAGTTGAAGATGATGCAAGACATTAAATCAGTTAATGGTTTATATTATCATTGATGTCAAATTGATATCATCTGTATGGTCATATACATAATGCCAAAGACTTCAGAGAATCAATTGCACACAAGTTATGCTCTCAACAATACATAAAAGTCAAGCATTCACCAAGTGACAGGATACACTGGCGGAGTGCACACCATCGGTAAAGACAGAGATAAAGTCACAGTGATACCTGACGAGTAGCAGACAATGTTTCTCGATGAAGCAAAATCACAGGATGCCCGACAAGATAAAAATAGTGTTGCCTGATAAGCAAGATCTAATGATGCCTGATAAATGGAGATCCCGAAGCTAACTAAAGTTACACCGATGGAACTGGCAGTTGTCACCAGCGACAAACTGCAGAATTGACCAACAGAATAGAGAGATCAGAAAATGACAAAATATCTAGCTAGCAGAGCTTAAAGAAAGACTTAACTGGTTGTTTTAATTGTTTTATTCGACCATAGTTAAGTAAGTGATTTAAAGATGATTTACACAATTGGCAAGAAGATAACTATGAGATAAATCAGGAGTTAAAGTCGTAAATCAATTTGGCTGGATTGTTTTTCACGCCAAGAATCAAGAATCAAGAACCAAGAATTAAGGAATATCATGTCTATATAAGAGACAAGTTTAATTCATTTTTGTATGCACTCAGATACATAGGGGAGTGAATTAATAGAAGATGCTGAAGAGAAACTGATGAAGGTTAAAATTCATGCAGTCCTGATCAATCAAGCAATTCTGCAGACACCAACACACAGTGAAGCATAGCATCACAGAGCAGAAAGAATGAAGAACAAAGGAATGGAATTGATACATTGATCAGAGAGGTATTGTACGTAAATAGATCCGAATATCTGCAATTCAAATTTGCATTAGAAACAGGTCATTTTGTTTTAGTTTAACCATTGAAGCATTAAGTCTCTTAACAGAGTAGGACTTAACAATCTTTTGTAATTGAGGTATATCCTAACAGATTACTAGAAGTTTGACTCATGATAGTAGCATCGGTCTTACCTAAAGCCTATTGATAGTCTAAGGAGGCTGATTCAAGGATGGTAGTAAGATTAGCATAAAGCTTATTGACAGTCTAGAGGTTGATTCAAGGATGGTAGCGTAGATTCCAGATACTAAGTGACAACCTATGTATAAAAATCCTCTAACAAGGTCACACTTAACAGTGTGTTTGTAACCTTTAATAGGGTAGGCTCCTAACAGGGCTCACTTCAGAAGAGTGAAAATTTGGGGTACCGGTCCCTGTGCTTTTTCCCTTAACAGGGTTTCCATGTTAAAATCTTTGTGTTATGTGTGTATGGTTTATTACTTTATTGTTTTACATTTCACATATATATTTATGGATTGACTGGTATACTCTTCATATTTACAAAGTATCGGTAAATAATTTTTACTGCCTATCAGTTATCAAGGAGAAGAAGGACAGACAAGGTAAACTGATAGACAGTCATTTATTTCATGTATTTCAAAGGCATACATCTTGTAGGGACTTAATAATCTGAGGTGTATTAATTGGTGGATTGAAGTTTAAAAGGATAATTTTTGAGGCCACTTATTCACCCCCCCCCCTCTCAGTTATTACAAACAATTGGTATCAGAGTTTGCGTGCATGGAAGGAAGGTTTCAAGACCTAAGTAAAGATCACAAGATGAACATACGAGATGTGCCCAAGTTGAACAAGGACAACTTTGCTTCATGGAAAAATAGAATAAAGCTTCACTTATCAGGTATTAGCAATGATATTACTCAATACTTAGATACTGCATATGTGTTGCCTACAAGACCATTGATAGTAGATCAATTGAGAGTAAAGCATGAACATAACTGCATGGTTATAGAGCTTTTAGCCTCACTCTCTGATGCTGAATTTGAAGATGTTAAAGATTGCAAAAATGCAAAGACAATGTGGGACAAGTTGAAACTTGTACATGGAGGTGATGAAAATTTTCTGAGAGCCAAGGCAGAAAGCATTAGAGGAAATTTTGATGACCTCAGAATGAAAGAAGGTGAAAACATCACACAGTACAACACAAGAATAAAAGAAGTAGTCAATGCTACATGAGGTGTTGTAGGTACACTTGAAGAGGAGATAGTGGTAAGTAAAATCCTTAGAACCTTATTGCCTATATACGCTATTAGAGTATTTTCTATTAAAGAAATGAGAGCAGTAGAAAATAATACAGTCACTCTTGATAGCCTTATTGGTAGACTAATTTCATTTGAGATGAATAATTTTGATAATAGTGTCTTCCAAAGTTTAGAGCCTGCATTCAAGTCTTCTATGAGAATAAACAAATCTAGTCAGAGACACTCATATAGAAGAGACAGTGAAAGTGAAAGTGAAGAATAAGATCTACATGAAATTGAAGCACTCATGTCAAGAATAATGCTAAGAGGCAAAGGTAAATACAAAGTCAAGTTACCACTTCTATGTTTTAATTGTAAAGAGATTGGACACTTTGCTGCAAGATGTCCTAACAAAAGAAAAGATGACAGAAGTGACAACAGATCTTTTGAGAAGAAATCTGACAGAGGTGATAACAAAGATTACAGAGG
>MU224608.1:1509358-1521731 GCA_018584345.1 Thuja plicata | reverse complement strand
TTAGTTTACATCATTTTCAAATTCTAAACACAAATATCACTTTTATGTCGTTAAAGTTCAACAGTTTTGCATGTCGTGGTCCTCTTCCTTTGTTAAAGTGTGACACAGGTTTGTACTTTTACCCATTAGTTAATGGTTTGTATTGTCATTGATGTCAAATTGATATCATCTATATGGTCATATACATAATGCCAAAGGCTTCAGACAATAAATTGCATACAAGTTATGCTCTCAACAATACATAAAAGTCAAGTATTCACGAAGTGAGGGACTACACCGGCGGAGTGCACACCATCAATAAAGACAGAGATAAAGTCACAGTGATATCCAACGAGCAGCACACAGTGTTTCCTAATGAAGCAAAATCACAGGATGCCTGATGAGCTAAAAATAGTGTTTCCTGATGAGTAAGATCCAATGATGCCCAACGAATGGAGATCCTGAAGCTAACTAAAGTTACACCAATGGAACTGGCAGCTGTCATCGGTGACAAACTACAAAATTGACTGACAGAACAGAGAGATCAAAAAATGACAAAATATCTAGCTAGCAGAGCTTAAAGAAAGACTTAACTGGTTGTTTTATTTTTTTATTGGACCACAGTTAAGTAAGTGATTTAAAGATGATTTACACAGCTGGCAAGAAGATAACTAGGATATAAATCAGGAGTTAAAGCCGTAAATCAATTTGGCTAGATTGTTTTTCACACCAAGAATCAACAATCAAGAACCAAGAATTAAGGAATATCATGTCTATATAAGAGACAAGTTTAATTCATTTCTATATGCACTCAGATACACGGAGGAGTGAATTGATAGAAGATGCTGAAGAGAAACTGATGAAGGTTAAACTTCATGCATTCCTGATCAATCAAGCTAAGGGAAGAGCTAAATAATTCTGCAGACACTGACACACAGTGAAGCACAACATCACAGAGAAGAAAGAATGAAGAAAAAAGGAATGGAATTGATACATTGATTAGAGAGGTATTGTACGTAAATAGATCTGAATATCTGCAATTCAAAGTTGCATTAGAAATAGGTCATTGTGTTTCAGTTTAACCATTGAAGCATTAAGTCTCTTAACAGAGAAGGACTTAATAGTCTTTTGTAATTGAGGTATATCCTAACATATTACCAGAAGGTTGACTCATGATAGTAGCATTGGTCTTACCTAAAGCCTGTTGACAGTCTAAGAAGGAGGCTGATTCAAGGATGGTAGTAAGATTAGCATAAATCCTATTGACAGTCTAGACGTTGATTCAAGGATGGTAGCGTAGATGCCTGATACTAAGTGAAAACCTATGTATAAAAATCCTCTAACAAGGTCGCACTTAACAGTGTGTTTGTAACCTTTAATAGGGTTGGCTCCTAACAGGGGTCACTTCAGAAGAGTGAAAATTTGGGGTACCAGTCCCAATGGTTTTTCCCTCAACACGGTTTCCACGTTAAAATCCTTGTGTTATGTGTGTATGGTTTATTACTTTATTGTTTTACATTTCACATATGCATTTATGGATAGACTGGTATACTCTATATATTTACTGAGTATCGATAAATAATTTTTATTGCCTATCGGTTATCAAGGAGAAGGACAGACAAGGTAAACTGATAGATAGTCCTTTGTTTCAAGTATTTCAAAGGCATACATCTTGTAGGGACTTAATAATCTGAGGTGTATTAATTGGGGGATTGAAGTTTAAAAGGATAAATTTTTGAGGCCACTGATTCACCCCCCACCCCCCTCTCAGTTATTACTAATAAGAAGAACACCGACACACCTTTGTTGTGATTGGTCTCTAAAAGGTTTTGGTTTTACTTTCCCAATTGAGATGTCATCCTAAGATTCAGAAAGCCCAAGGTAATAATAAGTCTTGAACATAAATGCATGATTGTGGATCTTCAAGTAGGAGTTGTGATGCAAAGGAAGAACACTTATATGGGTTTACCCAGATAAGGAAAATTGTTTCATTCATCTTTCTTTCAAGCGCTCTTGGGTACTTTCCTTGGCCTCTAGGCTTGGGCATCCTATAGAGGTTGAACTAAAATTACGAAGGCAATACAGACACATAGAATAATAGATTTGGGGAATTTTAGACTTATGTTCAATCCTTAGTAATGGTTTTTGTTACCATAATTTTCATGCCCATTCCAATTTGGTAACTTAATTACTAGATGAGTGACTATAGTACCCTAGTTTGCCATATTAGATGATCTTGTTTAATTTGTGTTCATTTCATGAAAAGATAAATGTAAAGGAAAATAATTTTTTGCACTAAAGATTACTTGTATATATATGCCAAATAACTTTTATATACTATGCAAGGAAAGGAACTGAAAGATAAAATCATGTGGGCTCACATAGCCTGCGAGCATAGCCAATTTTTATAAGAATATGCAATAGTATAGGCATACATAACAGGATGAACATAAATAATAAGGGTACAAGACATTGCCTAAAGTGATGAATTTTTGACCGAAGTATGAATCTGTCTTCTCCTGTGTGATCCAGAACCTGCAAAGAAAAGAGAGATGGGGGTTAGATCAAAAATATCTAAGCAATGAATAACATCCTATTACTGATCGTCATCTACAATTATGCATGTGCATAGTCAAGACATACACTTCTAAAAGAAAAACCATGCTACATGAGATGTTCACTCAGAAGAATGTTGTAGAAAGAAAAGAAGATACCATATTTTTCCTAATGAAATGATCATAAATGGGGAGTACCACATAGTGAATATCGAAAAAAAAATAAGTAAAGAGAGATCAAACACTTCACAGAATTCCTTGAAGGTAATAACAATGATGCCCAAGCTCTCAAAGCTTGTGGGTCATCAAGAATTCCAAATGAAAAGATGTAAACAATGCCAATATTAAACAATGAGCACATAAACAATGCATGATGCCCTAGCTTGCAACCCGTGAGCCATCAAGACATTTCCTCATGAAATGATCCTAAACGGAGAGTACCACATAGTGAACATTAACAACAACAAAAATAAAGAGAGATCAAACTCTTCACACAATGCCTTGAAGGTAATAGCAATGATGCTCTAGCTCTCAAAGCTCATGCGTCATCAAGCATTCCAAATGAAAATATGTAGACAATGCCAGTATTAACATTCATATTGTGCCATTAAATCAACAAATGGCATCAAAATGAAATTGAGTTAATGAGAAGACAAAGCTTGAATGCCCACCTCAAGTCATGGCTTCCATATGAAGATCAAATGCTAAGGAACTATGTTATAAAATTTCAAGGCATGAAATTTTATAATGGTAAATATATCTTCTTCAACTCCCCCACATTGTAAACTCCTTGCTAAGGAGAAAAAAGTATGATGTCAAAAACTATAAAATTTCATGCCTTGAAATTTTATAACATAGTTCATACCTTGAAATTTTATAACATAGTATTAAACAATGAGCTCATAAACAAGGCCGTGTCTATGCAACACAATATTTGCACCTTAGTTAAAAAAATATGTTATTCACAAAAAATATGTTATTCACAAAATATATGTTATTAACAAAACATGTTAACAAAATGTATGTTAACCTATTGTGTTTTTTTAAAAATTACTAACACGTGCTAACACAATAGGTGTACATACATGGTGTTAACATATTTTGTTAACAACATATTGTGTTAAGATGTGTTTACTAAGGTGCAAATATTGTGGTGCATAGACACTGCCCATAAACAATGCATGATGGCCTAGCTTGCAGCCCGCGAGATATCAAGACATTTCATCATGAAATGATCATAAATGGGGAGTACCACATAGTGAATATCAACAACAAAACAAATAAAGAGAGATCAAACACTTCACACAATTCCTTGAAGGTAATAGCAACGATTCTCTAGCTCTCAAAGCTTGTGGGTCATCAAGCATTCCAAATGCAAAGATGTAAACAATTCCAATATTAAAATTCATATTGTGCCATTAAATCAACAAATACCATCAAAATATAATCTAGTTAGGGCAGTGAAAATTGGCAACTTTCCCATTTTACCATAGTTAGGGCCCCCTTTTACTATGCTTTATGAGCTTTATATGGCTGGTTGATTAGGTCATTAGAATGTATATGATCAATCAAAGAAGAAATTATAATTTTTGGGGGTCTTTAAGTAATAACCAAGAGCTATTGTTTTATATTCTTCTACTCTATTTATAAACTCTTTCTTGATTGTAGTTATTTTAATGTTCAAAGGATGATTAAAATCTCTTGATTGTAATTATTTTACTATTGAAAGGACCATATAAAAGGAAGTATCAGTGAAAGAATGTAGATTTAGGAATATAAACAAGTGAAGGATTTGGGTTATGTGAACTTTTTTGCAAGAAGATTCTCCAACAACTGTGGCAGAAGTACAAGTGAGTTTGAAATTTTTATTTAATATGATTTAGTAATAAAACTATGCTAATAATGTTTTTTTTTTAATTTTTAAGGACTTGGATCAAAAGCCTATTCTATCTGTTTATGGGTAACTATGTCAATATGGGTGATATAGAGTTTTGACATGATTGTTTTTGTCTGTTTGTGGGTTACTCTTTCAATATATGTTGTAGTGTTTACCACATATGTTACAACTACAAAGCTCTTCTTTTTTGTTTGTTTACTTTTATAGTATCAAATGCACGCTAAAAAAAAGGACAGTGGAGGATAAGGATTCCCCTTCACAGGCCATTTGTGTTGTAGACAGTACTTTTAGCATTTGATGAACCTTTTCTCTACCTATTAGTATTGCTACACCATTTTGATTTTGTAGCTTTCCTTTTTCAAAAAGATGGGTTCAGGCTGGATTAGTGGAGTCATGGTAGTAATGCTCTTAGTATTGGAGCTTCTGGCATGCTTCTTTTTTGGTTCTGTAGCTGCCAAGGAGGTGGGTATTCATACATGAATGATAGTATATATACATTAAGTATTGACAGAGCTTGTGGTTTGTGATAAATGTTTTAATGGTGGTGTGGTGTACATGTTTTTTTATAGGTATATGTTGTCTATTCAGGTGGCCATAGAGGGTTGCAACTAGAGGAAGTGTATGAATTGCATCATTCTATGCTTCTCTCTGCTAAAGAAATGTTGGTTCATTGTTAGTGTACTAAATGAGCTATGCTAGTTTATTTTTATTCTTGAGCTCTCTAACATTTTGAGGATGGATCATTGAGTATCATGAGTTATTCTTGTTTCTTTGAATTCTTGAGCTCTCTAAAATTTTGAGAAAGGATCATTAAATATGATACAAAATATTGGTCTAAATAATAGACACAAGCAAATCCAGAAAGATAAATGTAGTAAAGTTGCAGACAGGTAATGACAATTCTTTGTTTCTTGGTTTTTCTATTGTTTATGAAGCAAGGGAATCATTTCTATACATTTAAAAGCATTCTTTCAATGGCTTTGCAGCTCAACTTTCTCCTGCGGAAACTTTTTCCATATTAGGTAGGTCTATAAAAAGTATAATAAAAATATATGCTTCATGTCCTATTAATATATAATTTTATAGGGGTTGATTTCATAAATTGGTTATGAAAATTTTATCTTTTCTTGACAATTCATTTAACCTACCAGTCTAAGAATATGAGAGACAAGAGCTTGTTGAAAGTATATGAAAATTCATGTGGGTCAATTTTATAAAATGGTTATGGAAATTTATGTTTTCTTGACAATTCATCTAAACCTACCATTTTAAGAAGATGAAAGACAAAGAGCTTTCTGATGGTATATGTAAGACTATGGTTTTTGTTTTGTGTTTTGAGCATGTGGATGAGGAGGCAGCTATGCTTGAAAATAGATAGTACTTTAAATACTTGTCCAAAGTTGCAAAAATTGGTTTCTCTGATGTATTGACTTGTAATGTTCACGTAAATCTCACCAAAGCAAGGGAACAAAGATCAGTCAAGGCATTTAGGCATTAAATATGTGATCATTTTGGGTTATGGTGAAGTTTAATGTCATCTTGTCCCACCCCTAGTCTTAACTAAAATTCTATAATTTGTTATTAATATGCTTTATTTTAGATTAGTTTGGGATCAAACATAATGATCAACAAAAATTAATCTGATCTAATTCAGAAAATAACTGTAGAAAATTCATAAATCTGATTCTATTTTTTTGTGATAATGACATTTCCACAAATATAATGTACTTCTATACTGGATGTAGAAATGGAAGGGGTGATAGCTCTATTTCCAGGAAAAGGAAGAAGGAGTCACACCACAAGGTCATGGAGTTTTTTGGGTACAAATGATGGGGCACAACAAGATGAGTCTTCCTCTTCAAATACCTTATGGAAACAGGAAAAATATGGGGAAGATACAATAATTGGGCTCCTAGATTCAGGTGCATGTACATTTTAAGTTAATTATACATACAGATAGAGAGTATATTGGCCTTTGATACATGAATATGTATCTTTAACCTAAGAAAATAGAACTTAATCTAAAGCTTTATAAATGTATTTTTGACTTCAGACTTGAGATGTTTTAGAAATTTGGGTGTTTCATTCTAAACATGACGGGTTCTCATTTTAGTTGAAAATTTTGGCTTAAAATCCTATTGTATTCACTTAAAGGTGGTGTTCATTGTATTCTCTACAATAAATCTTGTTGTGCATATTTGAAAATTTAATATCTCTCATTTTATATGAGAGACCCTCTTTCTTTGATCCTATATAATGTACCAATGGTATTGGTCATATTTTGATTATGTGTATATATTATTCCATCACTTCATACATTGATTACTATTGATGACTTATAAATTTACTGTATAATTTTACATGGGTCTCTTTGTTGTGCTCTTATGACATAGTGAAAATGATGACACATTGATCATTTAATTTTTTATGTTTCCGTTTGTCACTGTGATGTCTCCTTCATGTAACTATACTTTAGTACTTTCAGTTGGTAATTAATTATACTTTGAAGTTATACCATACTCTTTATTTCAGCCCTTCTCTTAATTTGAAGCAGTAATAACTCTTCAACTTGTTTTTAGTATCATTTAGGTCTTTTAAATATTCCCCAAGCTCCACTATCTCCTAAGCATCATATTCATGGTTCGATAAATATACAATAGTTACCTCATTGTACATTGGTAACCTAATTATTGGATGAGTGACTACAGTACCCTAGTTTGCATTATTAGATAATCTTGTTTAATTTATGTTCATTTCATGAAAAGATACATGTAAAGGAAAATAAATTTATGCATCTAAATATTACATGTATATATATGCCAAATCACTTGTATATATTATACAAGGAAAGGAACAGAAAGATAAAATCATCTGGGCTGTTGTGAGCATAGCCAACTTTTAGATGAGACCATAGCCAACTAGGTTGCTGTGAGCATATGCAAGAGTACAGGCATACATAAGAGGATGAACATAAATAATAAGGGTACCCAACATTTCCTGAAGTGATGAATTTTTGACCCAAGTATGAATCCAGTGCGCTCCTGAATGATCTAGAGCCTGCAAAGAAAAGAGAGATGGGGGTTAGGTCAAAATGATCTAAGCAATGAATGACATCCTATTACTGATCCTCATCTACATTTATGCATGTGCATAGTTAATCCATACACTTCTAAAACAAAAACCATGCTACAAGACATGTGCACTCAGAAGAATGTTGCAGAAATCAAAGAAGATACCATGTTTTTCCTCATGAAATGATCATGAACGGGGAGTACCACATAGTGAATATCAACAACAAAACAAATAAAGAGAGATCAAACACTTCACCCAATGCCTTGAAGGTAATAGTAATGATGCCCTAGCTCTCAAAGCTCGTATTTTAACAAGCATTCCAAATGCAATGATGTAAACAATGCCAGTATTAAACAATGAGCTCATAAACAATGCATGATGCCCTATCTTTCCGCCCACAAGCCATCAAGATATTTCCTCATGAAATGATCATAAATGAGGAGTACCACATAGTGAATATCAACAACAAAACAAATAAAGAGATATCAAACACTTCACACAATGCCTTGAAGGTAATAGCAATGATGCCCAAGCTCTCAAAGCTCATAGGTCATCAAGCATTCCAAATGAAAACATGTAAACAATGCCAGTATTAACATTCATATTGTGCCATTAAATTAAAAAATTTCATTAAAATGAAATTGAGTTAATGATAAGACAAAGCTCGAATTCCTACCTCAAGTCATGGATGCCATATACCAAGATTCCAATCTTCCACATATAGGGCCCTCTTTGCACATGATGGTATGCAATCAAAAAAATTAGAAATGGGTCTTTCTTTTTCTTTTTTTGTTTATAATCACGCGTGTGTCGAAATTACGAGGGTACCATCATTATTATGACAGCATCAAGGGCACTTGGAAAATAAAACACAAATGGTAGTGCCATCGAAAATTGGCATTGAAATTTAACTGCAAATGTTGTAGTGATTGTGCTAGTGAATGGTGATTGCTTTGAGAAGGTCTTCAGTCATATGGATTTTCAATTCAACTCGATCATACTTCCATCTTGTCATCTTCTCTACTAATGCATCCTCAATCATCTTCTGCTCGTCCTTGGTTCTGGAAGCATACTTTAGTGATTTGAGAGATCCCATATCACTACCTTCTTTCAATTCTTTAACCTTCTTCTCAAAGGTAAGTGGTGGCTTCTTGAATGTAACTGTATCTTTTTCTTCATCTTCTTTAGGCATTATCAAATTTCTTCTAGATCTTCTGGGTTTGTTTTTAGTGAAGACATGGATAGAGAAATTTGGTGTTTTCTTGGGGGCTAGCCTCTTCCTCTTCTTTCTTAGGCTCTTCTTCTTCTAACTTTATGTCATCCTAGTTGCTTTCAGTGATTGAAGGAGGAGATTCTGATGGCTTCCCATATTTCTTTCCAAACTTCTCTATTCTCTTCCTTCCTCTCTTCAAGATTTTAAGAATCTCAATTTCTAATGAAATTCTTCCCTTAGGTTCTTCATAAGTACCAAATTATGGTGCTTTCGGATCAATAAGCTCATTTACAAGAGCTTCAATGATGTCTCTGGTCTTATCTATGTTAACCTCATATGAAAGAGGTTTCACCCATACAACCCTAGGATTGATTTCTTAGATGTATAATTTGTTACAGTCAACTAGGAAGCATATGACATCCTTATAGTCTTCTACCAATTTTTCAGGGATTCTAAATCTATTCTATATTTTCTCTCTAAAAATTTCAAAGTAAGAATCCATGATGCTTTCAAAGTTATCTCTCAATTCTTCTATAAACTCATTTATCTAATAAATGATAGGCATGTCCTTCTTCCATACAATTGTTCCTTGAGAAGGGAAAAAAATTTGCACATAAAAGAATATGCAAAACAGGAGTGAACCAAACTTACACGAATTGGTCTTGGATGCCTGGAAGCTCTCCATGTTTTTCCTTAGTTGGATGAGCTGCAACACGACAAGGTTGAATGATAGATTTTTCTTCACCACTTTGTATGCCAGGTCCACAGCCTCACATGGTACACTATTTGGTTGGCTTGAAGTATATATCTTATGCATGAAATGACATGAATTCTAAACTTCAACTCCATGTCAGTGAATCCATTCAACTTGATACCTCTTCCATCCCACCCGACACGAGTCTTCTTGGCTAGGTAATCTTGGGGTATGGTTTTGGTTGCCTTAGGTACCCTATCAATCAGTGTGTCATTATCTTAGTGATCTTTAGTGGTTTCTCCAATCTGAGATGCATGTCATGAACACGGATCAGAATAAACCCAATCCACATTATCTAAAAGTTCTTTGGCATATGCAAGATATGAGTTAAACCCTTGACTTCAAGGTGCTTGTGTTCTGGCTTCAGGTTTTCATCCACACAAAGTGCCTCACATGCTTGATTCATGATAAAAAGCTTGAATTTCATGAATTAATAGTACCTTAGGAGGAATTTGGGAATGGGCTCCCATTGGATCTATCTCTTTTGCAATTTCTAGATGAAGTTTGAACTTTGGAAGTTCGCAAAAAAATTCCTCGGTAACATCTCAGATCCCTTCTTGATCTTACTATTGCATGAAGATGTCATAATGCTCAGAGGATTGATAAAAATTTTCTGCTACTAAATCTTTCAAACACAAATTTTCTCTACAATCGCTAATCACTCTGTAAACTATAAAAATTGGTAAATAATAACCCTTCAATTTCACCATTTATGACAATTTTTAACATAGGTTTTCATTAAATGCTCCGTACATAGTATCAGTCACAACTCGGGTAGTTCTCCCAGGCTTACTTTGAAGCTCAATGAAAAATAACTTTGCATCTTTTGAAACCATACAACCTAACTTAACTCGGTTAATCCTAAGTAACTCAGATATAACTGAGATCCTAACTCAGTTAGAACCATAATGTGTCCTAGTGCATCAATATGCAGATTTGGACTTGCTAGCATATATGGAACTAATGTATGATGGCTTGTGTGCACAATTCCAGTTGTCTCCTTTCATATTTATTTAGAGATGGTGGATCCACCCAGTTCACTATTTAGGGTGGAATTTGATCGTTCATTGTTTTGGTCTGAATTCTTAGGAGACTTCCTTACCCATTGCTGACTCATCTGAGTTCAGATTTTAGAAACTTTTTCTTTTCCTTTCTAAAAACTAGCATCCACTTTTTTCTATATTTATACAATTCTTTCTTAGATGATCGAGTTGTTCACACACATAACATCTCTTAGTAGGATTCCTTTTTCTGATATGAGTCTTTGCACAATTTGCACCAATGTTCCCATATTCATCACAATGACAACATCTGCTCCATGTGTTGTAATCCCAACCAGAAA
Organism: Thuja plicata; assembly: GCA_018584345.1. Classification (NCBI taxonomy): domain Eukaryota; kingdom Viridiplantae; phylum Streptophyta; class Pinopsida; order Cupressales; family Cupressaceae; genus Thuja; species Thuja plicata. Next base: position 1,510,919 of record MU224608.1, on the reverse strand, counting down.
TTGCTTTAGCTAATTGTTCAGCAGGGTTCCATTTCTTAGTTCTGCACTCAGAATACTTGTGACCTTGTTTGTTACAATTGAAACATTTTCCTTCAAACTTAGGTTTCTTAGTGCATTCACTTTCCCTATGTCCATGTTTGTTGCACCTATAGAATTTTCCATTAGACTTTGACTTTCCATTTCTCAAATACTTATTTGATGTATGTCGTAGCTTACCATAATGATTACAAGTAGGCTTCTTATTTATATGAGCTCCTTGCTATGAGGATTCAACTTGTTTAGTATAACCTAATCCAGTCTATTCGGGATGCCTGAATTGATTTTTCTCTGTCAATTGATCCATGCTTACTTGTGAATTCATCATACTCTCATTGGTTTTCTTTTTAGTATTGAGATCATTTTGCAGTGTTTTATTTTCAGTCCTCAGATTCATAACTTCTTGATTTGCACTATTGAGTTGATTTATCATATCTTCTGGCTGAAGTGACAAATGATGGATTTCATTTTCTTTTTCCTCTAATATTTTACTTAGCAATCTCTTATCATCTTATGCCATTTCTCTGTCATTTTTTTCTTGGTTCTTTTGTTCCACGACTTCACATATTCTAACTGTGTGAATTTATTGTTCTCTCTTCAACTTTCTGACTTCTTCATGTAAATTGAGATTCTTTCAAAGTAGGTCTTCAATGGATGCATCAGCTTCTTTAGATATTCTTTCTTTGCATAAATCTTCAATTATTTCTTCTATGTAATTTTTTTCATTCATTTGCACTGCTAAATCTTTTCTTCTTTTTAGGGAATGAGATAGCTGGTCCTTGAGTTTTTAGATTTGATCCATGGCCACTTGTAGATCTATCTTTTCATTTTCAATGCCTTTCTCTAGTCTATATATTTCTATTTCCTCTGATCTTTGATCAAGTTGTTAAACTTTTGATAAGAGGACCTTTTCTCTGATACCAATAGTTGGAAACATATTGAGGTTAGGTGACTGAGAGGGGGCGGAGGGGGGTGAATTAGGAACCAATAAAACTTATTCACTATTATCCTTTACTATATTGTCTAATCTTATTGCATTCATGGAACAAAAAAACAATAAACATACATAACCCTTGACACAATATTTGGTTACCCAGAAACCTTCCAAATACAAAGTAAAACTTGGGTGGGGATGGTACCCACAAGATTTAGCACTACGGTAATCAATTTGGCCAGTTAAGGCACACAATTGACCACTTCTGATGGCCTGCCCTGTTAGGAGCAATAATGAATGTTAGGTCCACCTTGTGAAAGGATTTATACAATACAATAAAGTATGCACTCTGTTAGGATATTTATGAAGGTCTATTAAGTCCATCATATTAAAGGATTTTGACTAATACACCTGTTAGGATATTTATGAAGGACTATTAAGTCCATCCTATTAAAATATTTTGACTAATACACCTGTTAGGATGAACCAATGAATAATTTGCTAGCAACTCCAATTTGTTGAATAAGATCCTTTAAAGTAATACTGATCACCTGAATGTGATAGATGAGTGTGTGTATATATATATATATA
>MU224608.1:1493606-1508916 GCA_018584345.1 Thuja plicata | reverse complement strand
TGTAATGGAGGCCCTCAGATTGACCTAGTTTGTGCCCATGGAAGTACACCATAAAAGGAGAGATTCAAACAGGGAAAGCAAGAATTCTAGTCTCCATGATCATCAAGTATGCATGCAAATGAAAAATATTCTATATATGATAACAATGCAAGAAAGGAAATTAATCTATATGATAACAATGCATGATTATTATATGAAAGGAAATATGAATGCCAAATTAATCTATGAAAGGAAACATGAATCTAATCTAATATGCAAGTGAAAAATTAATCTAAATGGATTGCCATGGGGCATGAAAGAAGAAGACAAGAAGAGAGAAGTTGCAATATCCAAGCTCAAGTGCTCAAATTCTCTTCCAAAATTGCTCTCCAAACTTGAAGCATAACAATAGCATAAAAATTCTATATCTCTGATTTCTTCCCTAAAATGAGGAGAGGGCTCCTTATAAAGGAAAGTGTGGAGAGGAATGCATCCTCAAGAGCAATGTGGGATAAATCCCTAAAAATGCAGGTAAGAGGAAAAAGCCGACCACTTAGGAATATGTGTAGAGAAAAAGGAGTTTTATTTATTTTTTTGTTTGATTTATTTCCTTTTTTTATCAAAAAGAGAGCTTTAAGTGGGGATTTTATTTATTTAATTAAAGAAAAGTTTTTTTCAATTAAATACAATTATTTTATTTAATTAAAATAGAGATTTTAATTAAATAAGATAATATTATTTAATTAAAAGAGAGATTTTAATTAAATAAGATAAGATCATTTAATTAAAAGATTTATTTTAATTAAATAAGGTTATTTTATTTAATTAAAATAGATTTTTTCTTTTAATTAAATAAGATTATTGATGAAATTATCAAACCTTAGGAGATATTAAAATAATTGAATTAATTACGATTTGATCAAGGAAATTGATTTAAATTGAAAATGTTACAAAGCATTGATTCAGGAAATTGATAAATTGATAAATTGAAGAATGGGGGCTCATATTCTAGGCAACCATTTTAGGGTGCATACATTTTCCCCTATTTGCTTAATGTGTGATCTTTATGGGAACACATGTATTCAAAGAATTTAGTTCAAGTGTGAGATCACAAAACAACCCAGATGTGTGATCTTTATGGGAACACATCAGGACAAAGATAAGCAGATTGAAAAAGACAAGGTCAACACCCCTGTAAATAGGTAATTAACATGTCCAAGATAAGAATCTCAAGCAAGGTTGCCCCAAGTGAAGCAATTGATATGATTGATAAAGCTAAATCAAGGATTAAAGTTTGATAGGTACTGCCCCCTCCTGATCAAAATTAAAATGAGATAAAGGAGAAACATCAAATTGATAAATTTGATCAAATCAAACTAAAGATAAGGTTCTTGATTTAAGATGAAAGATATAAGGACCACATAACCAAGGCAGATCATCAAGCATAAAATATTATGCCCCAAGGTTGAATTAGAAGAAAAGAAGTGGGGTGAAAGGAAATGGAAAATAGAAGTTTGGAAGAGATGGAAAGAAATGGAGAGAAGAAAGAGAATTTTCCTTAAGAGAGAGAATGCCCCAAAATCAATCAACTGTTTAAGATAATTTTTTTTGATTAAGATCACAAAAGAAGATAAGGAAATGAAGATGAGAACGTGATCACAATTGATTAAAATTCCAGAAGAAAGATGAAGGAAAAACCCCCTCAAACTAATATTGCAACCTAAAAATGCAAACAAACATGAGGTCTAACAATGCAAGCTACATGAAAATTCAAAGGTGTACTTGCAATAGAGCAACTGTACCATAGGAATTTGTGTTCATCATTCATTAGAGAATGTTAAGGAAATTATTTTCATCATTGGGCCATTATTAATAGACATTGGAAAATCACACAATCATCACTAGTCACAAGTGCAATTATGAAGATATGAATGTGATTTATATCAGATTGGAATGTGGAAAGATTCTAACATAAGCATCAAACACATATAGGTCAAGATGAATGTGATGTTAGGTTACCCAATTTAATATAGCAACACTATGCTCACATCAAGGCATAGAGGCCAGGATGACCAGAAGAACGGTTGTGCAAAAATAGTCAAGGATGAAGCCTCAAATTTCCTAAGTGTGTCAAGAGAACAACAAGAGACACTCAAGAGTTTCAAGGAGACACCAACAAAAAGAAAGAAAATAAAAACATGCCCCATGCCCTAATTCCTCTAGCTATGCATTACAGAGAGACTTATTAGACAAGGACACTCAATGAAAATAAATAACAGTCAGCGCACAAAGAAAATATCATGACATAGCTCAAGTATTAAGTGTTTTGTTTAAAAATTTAAGTGTGTTAACTGATATTGAGTTTTGAGGATAAGGATCCAATGCTTTCAAGCAGGCAAGACCACATGTCAAAACTGGCTAAGACCAAACTCATAAGTGTTGAAAAGCACTTGATGTCAGGGGTTGTATTGAAAAATATAGTTGGGGTGGTATTAAAAAACATCATTTGTGGGATGTCCTAAAGACTAACTTATCCAAGAGACCAAAGCTAATATAGTTATTCCCCCTAGACAAAGACAAAGTCAAATTCCAAATCAAGGCGACAAGGACAAGGTAGGATGGAGAAAGGCATAAGTGTCAAGGACACGCGCTAAGAAATAGGGGTGCAAAAGCCTCAAGTAGCGCCTATTTCCAAATTATCACCACTTGGATTTTATTACAATTTTTTCATTTTTTTCTTCTTTTTCAGGACTTTTTATAATTTTTTAAAAAAGTTTGCTACCAAGGCGCCTATTTCCAAGTTTTCACCAAGGCACTTTTTCCATTTTTTTGAATTTTTTGAATTTTTGATTTTTTTTGTATTTTTGGAATATATAATTTTTTTTCAGAGATACATCAAAGCGCTTATTGCTAGGTTTTCACTAAGATGATCATTTTTTCAGGACATTTTCTGATTTTTAGAATTTTTGACAATATATCATTTTTTTGGATTTTTTTAGGATCAGTAATTATGTACAAAGGATGCCCCCCGACAGAATGGGCATCATGGATAGAACTTCTTCAAGTGCAAGACATTCATAGGATTAGGGAGATTCTCTCCCTTTGTTGTAGACAATAAATAAGAACCTGACCCAAAATTTGTTGTAATGATGTAAGGTCCAAGCTGATTAGGTTCAAATTTTCCCTTTTGATCTCTACACTGTTGATTCTTAGGATTTTCACGTAGGATAAAACCTCCTACTTGGAATTCTCTGGGGTGAACATTTTTTCTGAAGGCTTTGGACGTGCGATTTCGATAAACCCTCATATGGTCAAATGATGCTTGACATTTTTCATCTAGAAGTTCTAACTCTTGAAGTCTCATGGCACGGTAGTCTTCATCTGTAACTAGACCTTTGAGGGAAACTCTAAGTGAAGGAATCTCAACCTCCAAAGGTAACACTACTTTGGTGCCATATGCAAGGGAAAAAGGAGTAGCCACAGTAGGAGTACAAATACTCATTCTATAGGCCAACAAAGCTGGATTTATATGTAAGTGCCAATCTCTACCATTCTTACAGACTGTTCTATGTAGGATTTTAAGAATGGTTTTGTTTAATGCCTCTGCTTGACCATTTCCTCGTGGGAAGTAAATGGAGGACCAATGTTGTTTAATCTTGAATTTCTTGCACAGTTGTTTAAGGTCCTTATTTTTGAACTACCCTTTGTTATCAGTGATAATCTCAAAAGGCACTCCATATTGACAGATGATATGGTTTAGAATGAATAGAGAGACTATCTTGCCTGAGGCAATAGAAAGTGGGACAACTTCTACCCCTTTAGTGAAGTAATCAGTAGCAGTGATAATAAACTTGTGTCCACTTGATGAGTTGGGATGAATCTTCCCAACAAGGTCAAAGGTACAACACTGAAATGGCCAATGAGATATAGAAGCAATGAGCTTGTTGCCTAGAGCATGTATCAGGTTACCATGATTTTGACATTTTTCACATGACTATGCAAAAGATACTACATCAATCTGCATCATAGGCCAATAGTACCCCTCCCTAAGTAACCTTTGGGCCATGGAAAGACCATTGGAATATCCCCCACAGATGCCCTCATGGATGTCAACTAACACTTGGTCAGATTCTTTTTTTTCTAAGCATCTAAGAGGTGTTTCATCTAGACCCCTCCTATACAAATCACTAGTGATAAGGGAATGGCGAGAGGAATTTTGGGTAAGGTTTCTGCATTTAGATTGGTTAAAGGTTTCAGCAATAATGTCGTCATGAAGGTATGAGTAAATAACACCATAACGGGATGACTCATGACCAACAAGGGTACAAATGACATGGCTTTCTTGAGAGTCATAGATAGGGTGATGTAGCTCTTCCACCAAGAATTAAAATCTGGATTCATGTTTCTCTAATTGAAGGAGTGAAGCAAGTGTAGCCATAGCATCAGTTGCTTTATTTTTTGCTCTAGGGATTTGCTGAAACATGACAAATGTGAAGTAGCATTTCAAGGAATCAACCATTTGCTTGTAAGGTACCATTTTATCATTTTTTATTTGATATTCATCATTAACTTAGTTGATTATCAGATGTGAATCCCCATAAATGTGTAACTCTGTGATTGTCCATTCTAAGGCCATCTTAAGTCCATTTGTTAAAGCTTCATACTCAACAATGTTGTTTGTACATGGGAACAATAATTTATAAGACTTAGGGATTGTGTACCCATGAGGAGAAACAAAAAAAACACCATCTCCTGAACGATTTTTCATAAAGGATCCATCAAAGAACATCTTCCATGTTCTTTTAGTCATATACATCAGGTGCTCATTTGGGAGGTCAACTTGAATAGGTGCATTATCTTGTATTGGGAAATAAGCCAATTGATCTGCAATGGCTTGTCCTTTGATTGATTTATGCTCAATGTACTCTATGTCGAACTCTGAAAGGATCATCATCCATTTAGCAAGTCTACCTATGAGGGCAACCTTACCTAGCAAATATTTGAGTTATCTATTTTTTCTATGAGGTGTATAGTGTGCGCAAGCATGTAATGTTAGAACTTTTGGGAAGAAAACACAATTGCAAGGAAAGATTTCTCAATGCTAGTGTAGTTAACCTCATATGAAACAAGAGTACAGCTAATATAGTATATTGCTCTTTCTTTCCCATTTTCATCAATTTGAGCTAGTAATGACCCCAAAAAAGATTTTGTCACTAAAATGTATAGAATAAGTGGTTTCCCTGGGATAGGAGACACTAAAATATGAGGATTTTCCAAATATTTCTTGATTTGATCTATGCTCTTTTGAAAATCCTCATTCCAAACACATTTGATTCCCTTGTGTAAGTTCTTGTTGAAGGGTTGAGCTGTATCCACCAATTGTGAAATAAATCTCCTTATAAATTGAAGACATCCTTGAAGACTTCTCATTTGACTAATTTTTCTAGGAGGTGGAATATCTATGATTGCTTGGAATTTTTGAGGGTCCATGTCTATTCCTTTTGCTAAAATGATGTATCTGAGTAGTTTTCCAGAGGTGACTCCAAATGTACACTTTTTAGCTTTAACCTTAGTTGAAATTGTTCCGTGCGATCTAGAATGACTTCTAAATAATTTAAGTGTGTGTCTCTTTGCTTATATTTGGCCAAGGTGTCATCCACATAATCTTCCATGTTTTTATGCATCATGTCATGCAAAATGGTTGTCATAGCTCATTGATAGGTGGTTCCTGCATTTTTTAATCCAAAAGGCATAATGTTCCAATAATAGGTACCCCATGCACAAGTGAATGCAGTCTTTTCTTTATCTTCAAGAGCTACCTTAATCTGATTGTATCCGAAAAAAACCATCCATCAAGGAATAAATATCATAATCGGCAGTCATATCCACTATCATGTCTATATTAGGAAGTGGAAAGTCATCCTTTGGGCATGCTCTATTGACATCTCTAATATCTATGCAAACTCAAATGGATTTTTCATGTTTGGAAACTGGTACAATGTTTGATATCCATTCATCATAGGTGATAGCTCTTATGAATCTTGCACTAAGGAGTTTCTCCAATTATTTTTTGACTAGGAGAGCTACGTAAGGATGCATCTTTCTCAATTTTGGTTTAACTGGTTTGACACCTGGAGCTATGGACAAGTGATGCATGATAATATTAATGCCCAACCCTGGCATATCTAAATAAGTCCATGCAAAGTTGATTTTATTTGTCTATAAGAACTTAGTGTAAGATTCTTTTTCTTGAGGTGACAAGGACTCAGCCAAGTATACAATTTGTGGAGCCTCATCTATACCTGAATTGACTGCTTGTGGTGGTTCAATAGTCACGGAAGATCTATCTTGAAAGTAGCTAGGGAGACAATCAAGTACCTCTCCTTAAGCACCTCAGGGAGGTTTTCACCCTTCGATACATCATTTCTTTTTAGTTTTTATAGTTTTGACACCGCCACACAGTGGTTTTCGCCATTAGAACTCCTATTCTTTTGATTTTCTTTTCTTTTTATTTTGTGACTAAGGTACTTGATGTCTGGTTCTATTATGCTGGTATCTAGTTCACTGGTGGAAGAGACTATGGGTTCAATGGCATTTAGGTAACATGCTATCTCATAATAATTTTGAAATGTTAAGAGCTTAGGTTCTTGATAGCGTTAGGACCAATCAATGAGGTTAGGATGAACAAGCAAAAATTTAATTACTGCTTCAAGGTCATAAATGTGAATGATATTATCACTCGTGATGGAAGAGTCAGAGTCTGTCAAGTATCCTTCTAAGATACCCAAATCAGGATTCATCCTAACAAGCAAAGAATCATCTACTAAGGAAACATGTGGGTTCAAATCTAATCCTACATGTGAATCGTTGGCCACCTTAGGTTGAGAACTAAAAGTGTGGATAACATCATTATCCATATCAACTGTAGAAGGCTCTAGGAAGCAGTCCCATTCATACTCATATGAACTGGTGTTTGAACTCCGACTAAGATGTTTACACCATGAAAGTTTGGGTCCTCTTGATGTGGAAGGTCTAGTTTCATCAAGGGTAACACCTTCTCTACCCATTAAATGAACAATATTATTTCATTGATGTTCTCTGAAAGGATCTTCTATATCCGATTCATTTTTTTCTAAAGTTGCAACTGACGCATGAGCGACCAGAATATCTAAATCTTTCCAGATGAGATTAGTGGAAGGGACCCAATCTTCACACATGTCATTTTGATTTTTCCAACTAGGTATATATTATTGTTCCTCTTCACTATCCAACTTATCAAGGATAGGAGTAGTGTGCTTGTTGTGATTTGCAAAGCCTAGGCCAACTGGCTTCTTAGACTTGCATCCAAAAAGAGAATCATTAAAAGGTTTGTCTCTAGCATCCAATCTGTGATTAAGAGGGCCATGTCCAGGATAGCCCATATATCTAAAAAAGTGTACCCTCTTCCATAAGCCTTAGGAGAGGGAGAGAATTTATCATTGTGCATATATTTCTCTTCTCTATAGATCCAATCTCTAACAAATGTCTCTCATTTCTCATCTTGGATAGGCATAGAGGACTCTACAAATGTGAAAAATAAAGTCATAGCTAAAGAGGAAAGTTTCTTTTCTTGTGAAGGCTTTCCATAGGACCGATGTGAAACTAGTAATGTTGTGAGGGAGTTGAGTTGATACCCCACATGCCAAGGTCTACTAACTTAAGCTTGGCTTTACATTCAGCTAAGGTTGCATGAAAATCTTCTGCTTCTCTATTCAGGGGAGCATGAGTTCCTGCTAAAATGGAATTGACAGATGAAGTGTTATCCCTAGGTATACAAATCTCTATTCTATTATAGGGGAACTTAACAAACTGATGGTAAGTAGACAGAACTGCTTTCATATCACTAATCCATTGTCTACCAAGTAAGATATTATACGCAAGGGTTCCATTGTCAACTATTTGAAATAAAATATCTTTTTCAACAGGGCCAATCCTAACAAGAAGGACGGCCAACCCCTTGGAACTTTTTTTTGCCTCATCATAGGCTTTGATAGTGATCCTTTTCCTGGTATCTATGACTTTTTCAGAATAACCCAACTCTTTCAAAAGACTAAAGGAACAAATATTAATCCCAACACCCCCATCTATCAACACACGCCTAACATGGGTTCTATGGATCATGACCTAAATATGAAGGGAAATATTGTGTTGGTGGCTCAAGGCTTGATCATCATCCACAAAAAATGTAAGGTAATGAGGGCTAGAAATGTGGTTTACCATGTTCTAGAATTGATCAAAATCTAAGTTTTTGGTTATTTTTTCCATGTGCAAAGCATCCTCAAGGACTTTCTTATGTCTCGGGGACAACTCTAAGAGCTCAAAGATCAAAATCTAAGATGGGGTTTTCTGTAACTGATTAACAAGAATATAACTTGACTTAGGATTGACAGCTAGTTTTAAGTTGACATTCTTGGATGTCACTTGCTTAGGTTTACTTAGTTTACTTGAATTGGGTCCTCTAATGACAATGGGACATTGACTTCATGTGACAACATTAAGATTCTATGATGACACTTTAGAGTTAGGACCCCTTAGCACCATAACAGGTTCTTCATCAAAGATAGGAGAAGAGTCCATGTCTAGATCATAACCATAGGGATCTTTACCCCTCATCATGTTGACATTTTCTTCTACAAAATCAAGCATATTGATAGTATTCTCCACATCTATGTAAGTGTAATTGATCTTAGCCTTTCCATTCTTAGCTTTAGAGGTTTCCACCTTATCATATTTGGGCAATGGTTCCTTGAATGCCTTATGATAGGCGTTGGTGTTCAATCCATCTATTTTGAGCTTTCCATTGTCAATGAGATCTTGAATAAGATGCTTGAGTTTGTAGAAATTTTCAATGTCATGTCCAATACCATTGTGAAACTTGCAAAAGGCCTTCTCATCTAACCAATGTGGCTTAACATCAAGTATATAATTCTTTGCAGGATCTTGAGGATGTGCAATGTTGTTGGTGAAAGGAAACTAATTGTAAATAAAATAGTTCCCTATGCTAAACTCCTGAGGAGAGGATCGTGCAAATTCAAATTTAACCCTTATAAATTATAGAATGTTAATACAATTAACTTAGATGTTTCTGCAATAACATGTATACATAGAAAAATGAGAATGAAACAATGATTTACCCCGAGGAAAACCTTTCGGTAAAAAACCCCAGCACTCCAAAACCTGCATAATGTATTAATCAAAACTATTAGTGTTTACAATACACTTGCAATGCAAGTTCTTTCATGAGATAATTGACACTTGAAGACAAATTTGACAGCATAACAGTATTCCAACAATACACTAACTTCTCACTCTGTGATTTCCAACCCTAAAATGCTTATATCATGCACTCCCCTTTTTAGGGCAACTTCCAAAGACAACCATATTAGGGTTTTACCATTCTCTAGAAAAATAGGAACCCCACGCATTCTAGAAGAGTGTACAATAATCAACATGATCAGTTACCACATGTCTTGCATGTCTTCAACCGTCATCAAATCTTTCACAATTATCTCTTATAAATATTAATGACCATCATAAGAATCTGTCATAACCATTTTAGTCATGATTACCTTACACATTGTCCAAAGTGCTGACATTTGGAAAATACTCTACCACAAAAAGGGATACCTAGATCCACCTAGACCAAGTTTGATCATCCTTGTCATCTTTCAAGTGGAGTGAAAACACAACATGTTCACTCAACTAAATGACAGAATGAATATCAAAATTAAATACATTATTTGCAAATAATTAATTACAAAACAAATAATATCAAATATAAGAAAATATACAAGGTTGAGACACCTTATTCGTAACAGTTGGTGATAAGTGTTTTCAAGATATCCTCATATGAGTCACCAAGTTTTGAAAATTGACGCCTCTCTTTATTAGGCCTATCTTGGTATCTCGGTTTGTTCCCTTGTTGATTAGATGTATTGAGCTTCATGGCTTGAACAGCACTAGACAAGTGGAGCACACTTTGATCTTTAGGTTGTGAGGAGTCCACAACTCCATCATTGACCACTTGTTTGTTCCTATTCTAATGTGAGTTCTTCCCTTTATCCTTGTTAGGGTTGTTATTTTGACCATTGTTGTTGTTGTTGTTATTTCCATGTTTGGTTAAAATTCCTTGTTCTTTTAAAACATCCTCAATCCTATATGCGGTTTCAACCATGGTGTCAAACGAATCAAAAACCATCTTACTAACTTCATACCGCATTTCGGAAACCAAGTTGCTAACAAGGATATCAATATTTTCATTTTCAGGAATGGTTCTAGAGTAGTAAGAGCATTGTCATCTCCATCTTTCCAATAAAGTAACAAAGGATTCCCCTTGATTTTTCTTTAAATTGCATGTGTCCAACATGGTGATTGATCTTGAAAGATTGTATGCAAAGTGTTGAACAAATCTGTGAACAAGCTCTTTGAAAGTCTTAACAAGGAGAGTTATGTTGGTGAACCATTCCATTGCTTGACCCTTAAGACTCCTTGAGAAAAATCTCATGAGGTATGAGTCATATTTATGGAACTAAAAACTTGTGGTATAAAACTGGCGCACATGATCATGTGGATCTCCATTCCCATAATATTTGTCATATTGAGGAATTTCAACCTTTCTAGGGAACTATTTCATGTTAATACTTTTGTCAAAAGGATTAGGACAAATTGAATCCATCAAGAATGAATTCTTGGGTGTCAACATCTTCTCCATCATGTTCTTAAGTTGTTTGATTTCCTCTTCTTGAGATGGACCTTGATTCTTAATATTTTTTGTCCACACCAAAGTTGTAAGGGACTCTAGCACCCTTGTTGATTAAACTCTCTAGGAACTTATCCTTGTTTTTCTCTAAATATTTCTCCACATACTGTTGGAAAAGTGGTTCTTGTTGTATTTTCATGATGTCTTGGGAGGTGAGATCAAAACTTGAGCTACTAACCCCATATTGTGAACTATGATGAGCACACTATGAAAGTAGTCTTGAGTTCCTAGGAGGTGTTTGTCTCCTATAATGATCATGTCTTGAGGTCCTTCTTCCTCTAGGGCTAGGAGATCATGATGGCATTCTTGAATGTCTCCCACTTCATTGAGTCTTAGGAGGAGTGGATGGAGGAGAGTTGTTTCCACCACTAACACGCATGTTGTTGAATTGATCATTGAGTTGCTGAGCCAAGAGCCTATCTTTCTCTCCTTGGAAGGCTTTCTTTTCGATTTCCACCTAAGTTTGTCTTTCTAATTCTAGGAGTCTAAATTTCTCTTCCTTTTCAACTTGTTCATCTAGGAAGGCTTTCTTTTCACGCTCAATCCTCTTAAGTATTTCACTCATGTATCTTGAAGATGTTTTGAGTGGTGAACTTGGTCTTGAATTTCTAAACAAGTTGGTGGTATAGGTTGCATTAACATTAGTGTCATAAAGCTCATCTCCTTGGTTCTCATGTTGTGATAAATCATCTTCATAAGCTTGGCTCTTACATCTCTCAGTGCTCTGGTGTGCATTCAGATATCTAGTTGAGATAAGGGGTGAGAGTGGGCGACTTTCATGAGAGGAACCACCAAATAAAATAACATCTCTATGCTTTGCAAATATGTCATCAAGGTGTTTATCCATGTCTTCCCTCTCTCTTTGAGTCATTGTGTAACTCATATCCATAGAAGAGTGAGAAGATTCTAAGGGGGTACCCAACTCACTAAGATGACTCTTGGAATCAAACCACACTTCTGAGTTGTTCCTAGGTGATTGATCAAATATGGGTTCTTATCCCTTACATTTTTGGCAAGTTTGAACTAAGGGTAATTGGTTAAAGACCACTTGAGGTTGTTTTCCTTGATTTACTTGATATCATGTTGTAACTGGCATGAAAGAAAAGGTAGTAGGTGATAGGATGACCCTAAGAAATGTTGGTACCAAACAAGGAGGAATACCCTAACACTGCCACAGAGGTTCCCACTGAACAGGTGAATACCCTAACACATATGGATCAGGAGGATGATTTACCCAAGTTATATTCATTGAATTTGAATTTGTATGGAAGTGAATGGACATGAGATTGCTAAAATGCTCCAAGTGTGTTATCAAAGGATCTAAAGGTTTATCTTCTCAACAAGGATAGTTTCTAGCTCACCAACTCCAAGCAAGGTCACTTGTGAAACCAAAGATTACTAGTTCAAGAGATCAAAATGCAAGAATCCAATGTGTAAACAAGATTCCAACAGTGGGGTAAGTGACCTAATTTGATCTAGATCAACTGAGGAAGACTGGAAATGACAGGATAGAAAAAATGAGCAAGTTTATAGTTTGACACTTAAGAATACAGATTTGTTGATTGTTTTGGTGTTTGTCTTAATGTTTGGGTGTATGTTTTGATCTTTCACTCATGCAAGACACATCAAGCATATTGTTTTTTGTAAAGGAAATAGTCACATCACAACCTAGATAATCTAGGACAATATCTGTCTGATTCCCACTTGAACCAAAGTTTAGCCACGCTTACTCATAGCGGACAACTTAGAAGATTAGAGGCACAGGCTCCTCCTTACATGTGCACTCACTTCTCAGGCACACCAAGCTTCAAATCGCAAGGGAATCACTTCCCAAAGGAATTTTGTCTCTACTAAAATCCATGAAAATGTGGGATGTCTTAGTCGGTCTCTGACCTTCCATGCCAACAGATAGGGGGTTTTTGGATACTAGAACAAAGTTTTTAGTAAGCACATCCATTTAGGTTGTTGTGATCAAGTTATTTTCCCAATTAAGGGGGCTCTCCCAATCCTTTCAAAGAAAGGTTTTCACCTTAACAATGTAGGGACTTTAACGCACTACTAGGGTACTAGATGAGATTTTGGTTGCCATAAAAAATTCACACCTATCCACTATGAGACTAATCACAATGGCATTTTTTATATACCGGTTTGGAAGGGCTTGGCTTTAGCCTATTACCGGTTGGAAAATCCACTCTCACTTTCTCTATTAAAGCACTTGCGAGGTAGCCACGCTAAAATAATTATATGAGTTTCTCTTACACACAAGATACATGAAGGAAAGGGGAGAGGAATACGTTCATATAATTCTTAGGATTGCAATCTAAAAGACACTTCAAACACATAAGAAAATGACAATAATGTTTCTGGATTTCTGATCATCCTAAATAGGTGAGAGCATAGTTTCCTGACATTATTTCCATTCCTAAAAATACCAAATAGAAGTTCATTTTAGAAGTCTTGCATGTGGGTTCATATTTTAATAAAAAAAATAAAAATGCAAGCACAATGTTTAGCGCGCTATCCATGAAGGAAACCTGCAAGACAATTCGTTAGTAGTCTTTGTTTGAGTCTTATTTTTCAACGTCCTGTAAACCACTCTTAGGCTATAATCAAAGATAAGCAACAAGAACAACAAAGAGAAAGATTGATCAACGTTAGAAAATTCATAAAATTTAGAAATTTGATTGCATATGCATAAAATAGATGAAAATCCCGCACTTTCAAAAAAATTGCACTAAAAAATGTTATCGTATGAGCCTGTACAAGGCTTCAAAAGCTGTAAAATAGAGGATTAGACAGGTATAGTGATGAAAACCTGCAATTTTTGATAAATCTTTGACTCAAGTCCAGAAACTAAGAACAACACAGAAATCTTCAGACAATTCTACCCACAAAAAAAAATAAAAATTGCACTCCATTTGGACCTAAAATGAGCAAGATATGATCGTTTGAAGTTATACTGCAATTTCAAAAACTCCAATGGTGAAGGCAAAGACTTTTCAAACCTTGCTGACATCAGTAGAATGAGGCATTAAAATTGATGGGCTAAGGGTCGTCACAGAAGGCCCAGATTGTGATGGTCATATGGGCGTCAAATTTAACATAGTACAAAAATTTGATTTTTGATTTTTGATTTTTGATTTTTTTTGGAAAATCTATCTCGGGCTACATGCAGAGATGATCCAAAATCTTCCTCAATTTCCATGCAAGCTTGTTTGGACAAAAGTATTTGTCACAAATTTGACTTTAGTCAAATATGGGCAAGTTTATAGTTGTTTTCACCCAAAACGGTTATCCAAACGCGATGATGGGGTCAGATTTGGTTCAAAATAAGAGCTTAAAATACACTGAGAGAATAATAGATAGAAGATAGAAGGAATTTTTGAATGTGATGACAGAAATAGATGTTCTGCCCTATGGTGGGTGCCAAAAATATGTGCTAAAAATCTGTCACACTTCTATGAGACATTATATTCAAGATTGCTCGAGAATGAGTTCTCGAATGTCGACTCATAGCTCTCTATTCATGGAGTGCAAGGGTTTGTAATGGAGGCCCTAAGATTGACCTAGTTTGTGCCCATGCAAGTACACCATAAAATGAGAGATTCAAAGAGGAAAAGCAAGAAAGCTATTCTCTATGATCATCAAGTATACATGCAAATGAAATCTATTCTATATGATAACAATGTCAGAAAATAAATTAATCTATATGAGAACAATGCGTGATTATTCTATGAAAGGAAATACGAATGCAAGATTAATCTATGAAAGAAAACATGAATCTAATCTAATATGAAAGTGCAAAATTAATCTAAATAGATTGTCATGGGGCATGAAAGAAGAAGACATGAAGAGAGAAGTTGCAATATCCAAGCTCAAGTGCTCAGATTCTCCTCCAAAATTGCTCTCCAAACCTGTAGCATAACAATAGCATAAAAATTCTATATCTCTGATTTCTTCCCTAAAATTAGAAGGAGAGGGCTCCTTATAAAGGAAAGTGTGGAGAGGAATGCATCCTCAAGAACAATGTGGGATAAATCCCTAAAAAGGAAAATAAGAGGAAAAAACCCACCACTTAAGAATATGTGTGAAGAAAAAAGAGTTTTATTTATTTATTTATTTCCTTTTTCATCAAAAAGCGAACTTTAAGTGGGGATTTTATTTATTTAATTAAAGAAGGATTTTCTTTCAATTAAATAAGATTATTTTATTTAATTAAAATATAGATTTTAATTAAACAAGATAACATTATTTAATTAAAAGAGAGATTTTAATTAAATAATATAAGATCATTTAATTAAAAGATTTATTTTAATTAAATAAGATTATTTCATTGAATTAAAAGGGATGTTTTATTTTAATTAAATAATATTATTGATGAAATGATCAAACCTTAAGAAATATTGAAATAATATAATTAATTACTATTTGATCAAAGAAATTGATTTAAATTGAAAATGTTGCAAAACATTAATTCAGGAAATTGATAAATTGAAAAATGGGGTGCCATAGTCTAGGTGACCATTTTAGGGC
>MU224608.1:1475380-1493345 GCA_018584345.1 Thuja plicata | reverse complement strand
GCAAAGGTTTCACAAATGATACAAACCAAATACACAATACTACCAATAATGAATAGTAATGAAATGTAATCAATAAAATGTACAAGCAAGAGAAAGGAAAACAAATAAATACAAACCCCATGATGCTTGAAGCTTTTATTGTCTCTCTCTACTCCTTCTGAAATGTTGTTCTTAATGCTCAGTATTGGCGGGGTAGTGTCTATGACTTGAGAAGTGTCAAGAATTTGCTAATTCAAATGGGTGTGTGATCGCAAGATGACTTGAATGCTAGAACCAAACTGATGGAGTAATGGCGCACGAGAGTTTAAAATATTGGATCCTTCAAATGGCTATGAAGGGTTCATTTTATAGGAATTGGTGATTATATGAACGGTTGAGATCAATCCTAGAGATAGAGAGATGAACGGTTGAGATCAAAAGGAACTGGAGAGGTCCTCAGTAAACTCCACCTCTTCATTTGGTAAAGAGGAGATAGAGCTTGGTTGACTGAAGAGCTAATTATGAGTTACCTTTTTGAACTGAAGAGGTGGGTGAAGCTACCCATCTTATTTGATTGGAGTTATCTCTTTGAAGATAAATGAATATTGAATTCATTTATTTAATAATTGTTTTCAACATGTGAGATAATTGAATTCTTTTTGATTAAGAATTGCTTTATTTGATGAAATTAAATTAATTTAATTGGAATAATTTAATTAGTAAGTTTAAATATTTAGATTTCAACTATAGAAAATTGAGTTTAATTAATTAATTAATGATAATTAATCAATTAAAGCTAATTAATTAACTAAAATTATTTATTTAAATAATTTTGAGAATTTGGTTAGATGATTTGGGGAATGAATTTAGAGGAAAATAGATGATTAATTAATGATTAAAAAATCATTAATTAATAGATGAAAATTAGTGTTTTTAATGTAAAGTCACAAGCCTGTCCATTTTATGGTATCTACATTTGCCCCTCTTTGATGCGATATGACTTGTCGTAGTATGTAAAAGATTCTTTGATTTTGCCACAGCTTACACTGGCAGTAGTAGGTGTATTTATGCCCCCTAAACAAATTTAAGCAAAATGTTGTGAGATGAACGTTGATTTGTTGAAACTGCAATTTCTAGAACTGGGTAGCTGACGAATTTGAAAAATACTTTAATATGCCCCTGTAATTGACCATCGAAGTTTTCGGAGACCGGGAAGAATTTTTGGACTTCTTAGTGAAATTAGGGTTTTTCGGAACCCCTATAATTAGTGAAGAGAGCTCTTCATTTGTCACTTTGCGATGTTGGAGCTCTGATAATCTTGGTGAGTTTGCTTTTGATTTCTACCTTATTTGCTTCTATTTTTGAGCAATGGCTAGCCTTCCAGGCATTATTCACATCTCTGACCGAGTCCAGACCTACCGCAGACTAGTTGGCTCTGGACGTCCAGTGAGTTTTCTCGCTTTGCGTGTCATTAATCCTTGTATTTATTGCTTTTAAAATTTGTACTTTTTGGAAAAAATTTCATGTGTGTTGCAATCGGGTGTGGTTTTGCCACAATTGTAGTTTAAATGCCGCAATTGCTAGTTAAATAGTGCAATTGATAAGTGTTCCGCACTTGTATATGTAAAATGCCACAATTGCAATTTGTTTGTTGCACTTGCAGGTTGTATTTCACAATCCCTTAAAAAGTACCACATTTGCATTGATTTATCACCACAATTGACTTTTTAGCACTGTTTGCCTGATGTCCTTGTCTGTTATCTACTTTTTCTTGCTTCTGTTACTTTCCTCAATGAATGAAACTGATAATTTTCTGATTTTATTGTATGTGCAGTTCACTGGGTGAATCTTGCGCTATCGGGAGTCCAGGCTGACGAGACTCATTTATAGATTTCCGCTAACTGAGGATGAGAGGTCAGTGCTACATGATCTTGGTTTGTACTAGTTATGTTATATTCCCAAGATCATGACCAATAGGGGTCTGATCTCTGCTCTAGCAGAGCAATGGCATTCAAAGATGTGCACTTTGTGGCTACCCGCCAGGGAGTGTACCGTTACTTTGGAGGATGTGTATCGCATCCTCCAACTCCCTATCCAGGGTGAGCTTGTGGAGTATTCCACATGCACTGGTGTTGTTGCATTGACCGAGCTTTCTGAATTTCCTCGGGATCATCTTAGGCTTGCTAGTGACTATGACATTCCTTGGTCTAGATTCAGGTTAGGCCTTGATGGATTGTCCACATTGCTTGGTAGTTTGATATGTGGGATTCTATGCCCCGATCGTCGAAAATGTGGTTTTTCTGTCAGCTTTGGTAGTGTCTTGCAGAGTATGGTCCAGGACTATACCGTCTTTGCTTGGGTTCCATGCATGTTGGCCCACATGCATTTTCACATGTTGTATGGGGCTTACGTTGATGGTAAGTCACTCAGTTGCAGTGCTGCTTTGCTACAGATTTGGACATGGGAGCATATTACAGTCTATTGTCCTATTCGTGCCCTTGCTCTCCCATCGGATAGGCCGTATGTCTTCATGTATGATAGAGCCATTATACAGAAATATATGGGTCACTTATCTT
This sequence comes from Thuja plicata, assembly GCA_018584345.1. Taxonomy (NCBI): domain Eukaryota; kingdom Viridiplantae; phylum Streptophyta; class Pinopsida; order Cupressales; family Cupressaceae; genus Thuja; species Thuja plicata. The sequence continues at coordinate 1,490,790 of MU224608.1, read as the reverse complement.
ATTAGCGGCAACAGTTAGATATGATCCCTTTTTTCATATGGAGGTTGTATAGAGATTGTCCCATCTGGGATGGAGAGGATATTCATCTACCATTCTGTCGGCAGCGGAGATACTTGATTGGTCATGTGACCGATCATGTTCATATGATAGATTTTCACAACACCGACAGGGTGTTGCAACAGTTTGGAGAGCAGCAAGATGTAGCTGATTCATATCCATATTTTGCTTGGAGGTCAAGGGATGCTGCTATTTGGGGTGTTGTACTACCACTTGATGATGTGTGCACTAATTTTTTAGGTTTACTCCCTGTGGCATGGACCTGGCACTCTACCACTATAGACCCAGGTTTGTCTTGTTTCTGATTGCTTATGTACTTCCTTTCTGCTCTTGATTCTTGTTCATATCCTATTTTGATACTTATGTTTTTATCAGCTCTAGTACTGATAGTTGACTTTGTTTTTTGTAGGCACGACACCATAGTATGATGACCATTGGTTGTAGCATCGGCCAATTGCACTAACAGATGTCTCACAACCTTTTCCCAAGACTATTATGAGGAGGGTCCAATGGGTGCAACATGGTAGGGGAGGCCGTGATGGAGGGATAGGGGAGAGATGGTGGACAGGGTGGGAGGGATGGTGGTAGAGACAGGGGATGGGGTAGGGGTGATGATGGAGGTGACGATCCTGGTCCTGGGGGTGCTGGTGGTGGTTAGGACCAGAGGTGGATGGAGTGGGGTCAGACCAGTTCTCCTATATTTGGGTTGGGTGCTATCCTAGAGGATGAGGAGGTTATAGAGGAGGAGGCACCTCAGTTGGTTCAGAGAGTGCGCAGGAAGATAGCTATAGTTTTGGATCCTAGACATGAGGATAGAGTTATTATTGAGGATGTTGAGGTGGAGATTGCTGATATAGACGTGGAGGCTTTAGATGTGCAAAGTGTAGAGACATGTTCCTCTAGGGATAGTGGCAGTACTGGGTGTAGCACCGGGAAGAGCTCAGAGAGTGTGGATGATTCTTTGGTTGTTAGGGGGAGAGTAGGTGAGGGACTGGGAGATAGGGCGGAGGAGGGGGACATGGATGTGGCTATGGGTGGCATGGACGATGATCCCTCAGAGGTGGAGTGCCTCACCCAGTAGGTTCAGGACCTTCAAGCCCATCTTCATGTATTTGATGCATGTGCTACTGCTTTAGAGGCCTATGTTATAGAAGCTGAGTCTTGAGAGCGACAGACTCATTCTAAGGTTTGTTCTTTCATTGATAGTGTACAAGATGTTGCACATAGATATATTCTTGACGGGTATTACAGATCTGGGAGAGATGCTCATAGGGAGATTGATTATTGGAGACACCATTATGAGGGTGTAGTTCCTGTAGCACAGTGGGTGCCTAGCTACACAGCTTCACAGAGATCTAGCAGGGCCCATCATTCTCAGAGTAGTGGTGTCAGAGTTCCTAGGTCCTCTCATAGGAGAGATTCTGACATGCCACCCCTTCATCCACCTCCTGGCGAGGGTGGGGGTAGCTCTTGTTGACCATGTTCATGTACCATTTTCATAGTGATTCCTTTGTATACTCTGAGTAGTACCATTTTTGTATTTTGACACACTGATATTTATTGATATACATGTTGATTACCTTCTTTGATCAGACTTGCGACCCTTCATAGTACTTAGATATTTTGATTTATATGCAATGCAGCTAGTGTTTTTGATATGATGTACAGTGGTTTAATTGCTATATGTATGATTCTACATAATTTGGTGGTTTATATGATGAGATTATATGCAATATGATTCTATTATGCAAATTCGTATATGGATGATTTATTTTTCCTATTTTACTGACATGTTATGCAGGATGGTAGATATGAAATGTATGTTTACATGAGATGCTTATGGATGCATGTGTTTTTATGAGTTATCATTTATGCAAATACCATGTTTTTTTTTTACTTTGCTGACGCACTTAATGAAAGAATGTCATCTACTATGCACAAAATATCTAAGTAATGCATGTGTTAGTTAGAAAGAAATTAGTTTTGATAGATGTGCTCTGAGATTGATCTAATAGAATGTAATGATAGAAAAGTTTTTTTTTTGTATTTTTTGATAGATATGATCTGATAGAAAGGATGAATGTCCCAAGTCGCTACCCCTTTTTCCAATATTTGTCATCATTGCATCTTTTTGTTTGTATTTTCTGATATTCTTGAAGAGTGTCGAATGATCCAGATCACATACCACCTAGATACCGCCATGACTTCTTGATAGTGGAAGGAGTAGAAAGATTGAATAGAAAGAGACCCATAGTGCACCCAAATATTGACCATCTGGGTTGGACTATGTTCCCTGTTGAAAAGAAAGAGAGCCAAAAGCACCTAGATATTGACCATCTGGATACCACTTGTCCTCTAAAATTAATCTAAAAAAAATAAACTAAGATAGAACTCCTATTCACCCAGAGTCCATCTGGATAACATTGTGAGCTCTTGATTTCCAAAAGGGAAAGCCAAGCAAACAAGATAGAACTCCTATGCCTCTAGAGTCTATTTGGGTAGCATCGTGAGCTCTTGTTTGCAACATAAAGGGAAAGACAATAGAAACCAAGATAGAACTCCAAAGCACCCAGAGTCCATCTAAGTAGTGTTGCGAGCTCTTGATTCTATAAATAAAATAAGAAAAATAAAAGAGAAGGAATGTCCAATTCTTTCCCAAGGTTAAGCTTAGATCATGGAACTGCATGGCTGCCAGATAAGTGACAGCACCTACCCCATTTATCTTAAATCATCATGGCCCTAGAATTGAAGTGAACATTCAACAGACAGCAATCAAAGAAATAAGTCATGATCTTTCATAGCTACTCTCCTCACATGGTGGATCCTAGAGTAGCGTAAGAACATAACTGTGAAATATAGACTGGCATCTGACCAACTTGACTGACCTAGTCAACATTTTTGGATGGTTCCTTGATGTAGTTGGATTCTCTTGATTGGCTCGACTCTTTGAATAGGCTTGATTGGTTTGATTGTGTTGATCGTGTTGGCAGCTGATTAAGCTGTGTCAGATGGGCCCAATACTTGTTCGTAAAGCTCATGATTGTGACAGTTTTGATTGATAGATTTGATTTCTTTGATCATGTTGGCAGCTAATCAAGCTATGTCAAATGGGCCCAATGCTGGTCTACAAAGCTCATGATTATGACAATTGATAGTTTGGCTTGGTCACCTGCTTCTTGTTGGTTGAATTGATAGATTGATAAAGTTGTGTCAGATGAGCCCAATGCTGATTTACAAAGCTCACATGATTGTGACAGTGATTGATTGGGCGTGATCACCCTTTTCTCTCTTGATAACCGAGTTGGTTTTATTGCTTTGGATTTTGCAATTTTTTGAATGTTTTTTGATGAAGATTGATTTTCTCTTGATTTTGATCTTTTTAGGATTTTTGATGAGTTTTCTGATTTGTTTGGAATTTTTCAAGACATTTGGAATCGCCCCCTAGTCTGGTGGACCAGTATTAACCATGGGTAAGTACTTGGTGCTCAGAGAGGATCGTGCTTCTGGATATTGCTTGGGACAGTCAGTCTTGCATTTTGAATTGTGCTCAAGCTTTTGGAGTTCATTGATGGTGAAGCTAGATTTTGAACACTCGGCACCTATTTTCCAGGTTTTCACCATGGTACCTACTCAATAGCGCCTGATTGCCAAGTTTTCACTGAGAGAGTGATTTTTTTTTCTTTAATTTTTTGCTTTTTTTGGTTTTTTTATATTGTCACCATGGCACCTGATTGTGAGGTTTTCACCAAGGTAACTTTTATATTTTTTTCTTTTTTTTTGGTATTTTTTGGATATGTAGATAAATGCCTTAACCATAGAGACCTTAAGGGTAGAACCTCTTCAGGTGCATGTTGTTGATGTAGCTGGGGAGCTTATCTCCTTTTGGTGTTGCTAGTATGAATGCCCCACTCTGAGTAGAGTTGACAATAACAAATGGTCCTAGCCAGTTAGGCTCGAACTTACTAGGTTTGACTCGCTCTGCTTGATTCTTCTAATTTTCCATGAGGACAAGGTCTCCTACCTCAAATGTTCATGGCTTCACCTTCTTGTGATATTTCCTTCTAAGGTGATTCTTATAGCCTTGTAAGTGGTCAAAGGCATGCTGCCTTCTTTCATCTAGTAACTCTAGTTCACTGAGCCTTGCTACTCTATAGTCTTCATCTGAAACCAGGTTCTTTAATGATATCCTTAGGGATGAGATTTCCACTTCGAGGGGTAGTACTGCCTGAAATCCATAGACTAGGGAAAAAGGAGTGGCTCTTGTAGGTGTTCTCACACTAGTTCTGTATGCCCATAATGCCGGACTAAGATGTAAATGCCAGTCTTGCCCTGATTCATTCATTGTTTTCTTCAGGATTTTCAAGATTGTCTTATTTGTGACTTTGGCTTGGCCATTCCCTTGAGGGTAGTAAAATGAGGAGAACCCTTGTTTGATGTGGAACTATTCACATAGATCTTTGACATCCTTGTTCTGGAAAGGTGTACCATGATCTGTCAGGATTGTTTGGGGGATCCCATATCAACAGATAATGTGGTTAAGTATGAAAATTTCTATTTGATTTCCAGTGATGTAAGTGAGGGGAATTGCTTCCACCCACTTGTGTCTCTTTGCTAAAGAAGGTGTAATTTTGCCCACTAGGTCAAATCCCCACATTGAAAATGGCAATGGTGATATGATAGGATATCGTTACTGGGCTGGTGCATGGATGAGGTCTCCATGAACTTGACACTATCTACACCTTTGAACATGCTTGTGTGCATCTATCTCTATTGTGGGCCAATAGTAGCCCATGCAGATTATCTTCTTAGCTAAGCTGTTAACACCTCCATGGGTTCCACAAACTCCTTCATGTACCTCGTACAAAGCTTTCTGGGATTCCATGGAAGTGAGACATCATAGTAACGTTCCATCTAAACTTCATTTTTATAGAGTATTTGGGAGGATGGTATACCTAGAGGCTTTGCGGATGAGAGATTTTCTTTGGTTCCTAGACAAGTTTGGAGGTAAGACATTGTTTTGGAGATAGTTATAAACATCCTGGTACCATGGGGATTTAGGACCAACAAGGACACACACTGATTCTGTGATAGATTCCTGATGTGATGGTAACAAGATTTTATCCATGAGAAACTAGAATTTGGTTTCATTACCTGGTATATCAATCAGTGATGCTATAGTAGCCATTGCATCTGCAGCTTTGTTCTATGCTCTTGGGACTTGCTCGAAGAGAATGTAATGAAACTTGGTGCACAATCTTTCCATCTGTTCCCTGTATGGTATGAGCTTCTCATCTTTGGTCATATAATCATTGTTAACTTGACTAATGACCAACTGCGAATCGCCAAAGAATCTAAGGTTCTTAATTCTCCATTGAATTGTTATCTTTATACCGATGACCAGTGCTTCATATTCAGCTATGTTGTTGGTGCATTGGAAGTTAAGTCTTAAAGACTTTGGAATTGTATCATGATCTGGAGTGATAAGAACTATTCCTACCCCTGCACCATGGTTCGTACATGATCCATAAAAATAAAGTTGCCATACCTCGATCACCGGTTCTAGTGTCATGATAGATTCGTCAAGAAAGTCAGAGATAATAGGTTGGTGGTATTGAATTGGTACCTCTGCTACTTGATCTATGATCACTTGTCCTTTTATGGACTTTCTCTCTATGTATTCAATGTCGAACACTCTTAAAATCATTACCCACTTTTCCAGTCGTCCAGTGAGCACTACTTTGCTTAGGAGGTATTTGAGAGGATCAATATGTGTGACTAATTTCATTTGGTGGCTCAACATATAGTGTCTTAGCTTCTGGAAAGTGAAAACAACTGCCGGGTAGGACTTCTCTATTGGCATATATTTTAGCTCATATCCAACCAAATTCCTACTTAGATAGTAGATGACCCTCTCTTTTCCTACGTCATCATGTTGTGCCAAGAGTACACCTAATGCTGATTCCGTCGCTGAGATATATAGAAGCAGTGGTCTACCTTGTACTGGTGGTACCAATATAGGAGACTTAAGAAGGTAGTCTTTGAATATCAGAAATGCCTGTTCACATTTCTCTGTCCATACAAATTTTATGTCTTTATGCAATAGATGTTGGAATGGGTGGCACTTGTCTGCTAGTTGAGCGATGAAGCATCTGATCGATTGGAGCCTTCCTTGTAACCCTCTTAGTTCTCTCAAGTTTGATGGTGGAGGCATGTTTAATATTTCTTTGACCTTTGCTGGATCCACTTCGATTCCTCTGTGTGATACTATGAACCCCAGTAATTTTCCCGCTGTGACACCGAATGCACACTTTTTTGGATTTAGCTAGACTTTGAATTCCTGCATTCTGTCAAAGATGTGTCCCAAAACCTATAGATGATCCTTTCAAAGTATTAATTTGGATAGTATGTCATCCACATAGTCTTCCATTGTCTTGTGGATGAGATCATGAAATATAGTCATCATAGCCCTTTGATATGTCACTCCGGCATTCTTTAGACCAAACGGCATGACATTCCAACAATATGTTCCTTAAGGACATGTGAAAGATATTTTTTGTTGGTCCTCTAGAGCGATCCTTATTTTATTGTAACCTAAAAATCCATCCATGAGTGATAACATTTGATGTCCGACAGTTAGGTCTACTATCATATCAATGTTTAGTAAAGGAAAGTCATCCTTGGGACATGCTATGTTGAGATCCCTGAAGTCTGTGCAAATTCGTATCTGACCATTGTGCTTTGTAACTAGTACCAAGTTAGATATCTAGTCTACATATGGTATAGGTCTGATGAATTTAGCATCCAGGAGCTTTTTCAATTCAGCTTTGACTAGCAGTGCAACATGGGGGTGCATCTTTCTCAGTTTTTTCTTGACAGGTTTGGTGTTGGGTAGCAATGGGAGATGGTGTAGCACTAACTCTAGATCTAATCCTGGCATATCCGAGTAGGACCATGCGAAATTGATCATTCTTTCCTTGAAGAAACTGATGAACTATTCTCTCTCCTCATGGGTGAGTGATTTTGCCAAGTATATGTTCCTTGGGTTCTTGTCATCCCCCAAGTTGATTTCCTCTATTTCTTCTGCTAATAATGTTGATTTCTCCTCTGTTAAGGGAAGGAATTCTTTCTTTCCATCTTCTAGCACTTCAGTGAGGTTTTCACTAGAATATATGTCTTCTTTTAGCTTTTTAACATTCTTTTGTTCTTTTTTCTTTTGTGGACTAGAAAGAGGAGCTTCCTCCCCGAAGTATACTACTCTATCTAGGTTGATGGAGAAGCCTGCCTTGTGATCTCCTGACAGAATGCCTTCCCTTATTCCCATGCAATGAGCTATTGCCTTGTCATTCTCGAAGACATCTAGATCATGTGGTCCTTGTTGATCCCATTCTATACGCTTAGGGTGTACAAGATAGACACTTTCTTGATTGTTTGGCTCTGGTTGACTGAAAGGAAATGCTGATATGGTGCCTACAAAATTGGACTGTGATGTGGACGCACCACTTGAGGTCTGATAGATGACATTTTTGTCTATACAGGGTTGTTTGGTGATGCTTAGTTGGTAAAATAGGTCTGCTAGATTTATGATAATGTCGGCCCGAGGGGAAAAATAAGGGATTGATAGTTGAGATTCATGAAGGGATCTCCACTCATACTCATGGGAGTCAATCTCAATAGAATGTGCATCTGATGTCTCACTTCATTGGTTTTCATTGATTTCTGTGTAGGTTTATTTGTGATTGTGTGGTTCCCTCTTCAGCGGGAAATAACTACGCTAATATGTTGCTTATTAGGACATGCTCTGTGTTGTGTCCCTAATGTATCTCTGCTATTTTCTCTTGATTGACTTGAATGTCTTGGATCACAAGACTAGTGCTTTTTTGTCCATAGCCCAAACCTCTTGTGTTTCTCTAGGTTGGTGGGAGAGGCAATTCATATATTCCTTGTTGTCTTGCCCCCAGCCCAGTTGTACCATCGTACCCAAATATTTGTATCATTGTGTAACTGTTACCATAGTTTGACAAGGGTAGTGGTGTTTGGATTGTCTCAGGGGTATCTTGGTATAACCAGGCATTGATGTCTTGTTCAAAAGGATTTTCTTCTACTATGTCTCCCCATCAGACAAAGGTTGTGGGTGGACATTTGAATAGAAATGGCTGCGGAGTTTCTATTGCAATAATAGGTTGTGGCATGCCATGAGTTCTTGGGTTTTGGGGCATGTGAGTGATGGTAAAAGCCTCTTCATATCTATATTCACCACAACCCTTATCTGTGATGGATATATTTCCTTCTTTCTATGTGATATCTTTAAGATTTGAATCTGAAGAGGATGAGATGCTTGCATCTTGTTTAATGACTATCTTTCCTGTTGCTTGTGTGACATCCTTGGGATTCAAATCTAAAGAGGATGGGATGCTTGCATCTTGGTTTGATGGTACCTGGTTATCAGTGCTGATTTTGACTACATTACAATATTGGAAGAGATTGGGATCTCCCTCTATGATGATCTCCTCTCCCTGGTGAGGAAACTTGATGCATTGATGGTATGTCAAAGGTACAACTTACATTTCATGTATCCAAGGTCTCCCTAGTAACATGTTGTATCCCAATTCAAGGTCTAAGATTTGGAAGGGTGTGTTTTTTTACCACAGGACCAATGCAAATAGGTAGAATGATAATACCCTTAGAGGACCTTTCCTCTTTGTCATAAACTCTGATATTTATCCTCCTTGTGACATCAATGCTTGATTATGAATATCTCAGTTGCTTGATTAACTTTAGAGTACAAATTTTTAACCCAACTTCACCATCAACAAGGACCCTACAAATAACGCTTTTGTGGACCTGGACAAGTAAGTGCAGAGGATCATTTTGTAGGGGTTTATGCGGTGGCACATCACGATCTGTGAATGTGGCATGTTTGTTAGCTGCTATATGGTTTACCATCATTTGGAAACTCTCAAGTGTTATGTCCCTTGGGACAGCTGCATTCTGAAGTGCTTGGTCAAGTGCTAGTTTATGCTACAGAGATATGCGCAATAGGTCAAACATGGAGATTTGGGCAGGTGTGCACTTTAGTTGGTCCACTATGCTTGTTTGTGGATCCAAGTTTGTTATAGGATTGGCCGATGTAGTAGTTGAGGATGGTACTCCTTGCAAGATGACTCTGGTGTGACATGTTGTTACAGCACAATTGTTACCTTGGTCTTCGATAGTGATTGTAGCCACATGGCTATCTGAAGGATTGAGGCAATTGATGACATTATCACTGTTGGCATATGTATAGTTAACTTGTTTTGTTTGTCCACCAGACCTAGAGGATTTTCCCTTGTTGTGATCATGAAAGGTATCATTGAAAATGGTGTGATCAGTTGTGCCTTTGGTTTGAGTATTCATCACATTGATGATCCCTGTGTCAATCAGATCTTGGATAGCGTGTTTCAATCGGTAGCAGTTGCTCATCTTGTGCCCTTTCACCCGATGAAATTTGCAGAAATATTTGTCATTATATTACCTTGGTTTGTTTTCATCTTGTTCAAAGTCCCTAATTTCTAGGAGAGTGATAGTGTTTGATTGTATTAACTTGCGTAAAGCTAATTCTATCAGCTCTCCTAATGGTGTGAAATCTCATTGCTGGAATTGAAACCATGGTTTGCATTGATTCTGTTGTTGACTGTTTGACACAGTGGCTGCTTGTACATGGGGAGGTTGGTTTTGGGTGTATGCTTGTTGAGTGGGCCCTATGGGTTTTTGGTTGGCCACAGGTGTGCCTTGCAGTGACACCTTGGGTTATGCATAGTTGAATGTCTTCACATCAATGACACCATCGCTAGTGACATTCTTATTTTTGTTCCACCACTTAGCTTTTTCCATTGTATTTTTATTTGTATTTGTTTGTGTGGGATTTTCAAGGATTCCTCGTTTGTCTAAGTTCTACTCACAATGAACTCCTCTTTCGATGAGTTGTGTAAAGTTTGGAGCTAACTATAACTCTGTTGTGAATGACATGTCCTGAATTAGATTGTCAACAAACATGACTATTAGGTCTTGTTCAGGCACATCATACATTATGCAATTTTCTGTATTCCTCCATCTCTATAGGAATTTCACAAAAGACTCTCCATCCTTCTGTTTAATGTTGCAAAGGTCCTTGATGCTGACCTTGCACTCGATGTTATGATGGAAGTGAGCTATGAAATTTTTATTGAATTCTCCCCAAGACTGAATGCCATGAGGTAGATGTGAGAACCATTCCATTTTTGGTCTAACCAAACTTTGTGGGAATAGTCACATTAGATATGTCTCATCATGAGAGACTTTGACACAACTGGAAAAAATCTCTTGGATATGCTCAATAGGGTTGGTACTACCCCTATATTTGTCAAATTTTGGTACCGAGAAGTGATTTGTGAACAGAGACATGTGAAGAGAATGGTCGAAGGGGTATGGGTATAAATCCTCTGTGGTACAAGATTTAGTTTGCCCCTGATTTTGCATATCCATCATTTGGGTTTGAAGGGTTTGTATTTGTTGCATTAACATCTCCATTTGATATTGAGGCTGGTGTGTGTGGACATTCCCTTGTGTTGTGGTGGGTATGAGGCTGCGCCTCTATCTCCCTTGAGTAGGAAGATAGGATTTCATCCTAGGGACTTGATATTGATTCCCCACCAAGTGATTTGTAACTGGACGGACATGAGTAACCCATGGGGGGTTTTGATGTGTTTTCTATTGCGATTGAAACTGGGTTTGATAATGCTGGGGTAGGTATTGTTGCTGCTGAGGTTGGGTTTGAAACTGGGGTTGATGTTGCTAAGGTTAGATTTGGGGTAACTGAAGCTGGGGTTGTTATTGCGGGGGTTGAAAATGAGGCAACTGAAGCTGGAGTTGCTGTTGCAGGGGTTGGAATTGAGGCAACTGAAGCTGGGGTTGCTATTACAGAGGTTGGAACTGAGGCAACTGAACCTGGGGTTGTTTTTGCGGAGGTTGGGTTGGTGTTGGAATGGGCAAAGGTGTAGCCTTGGGTGGGCCTTGACTATAAGTCATTCCTGCAGAGATGGATCCCTATGGGCATAAGGTGTTGATCCCAAGATTACTATGAATTGACTACAACGGTGGTATAGTTTCTGAATAGTTGGTGTTTGGTGGGATGGAAGGTATAGCATGAGAGCTTGATTGTCCTGGCCATGAGACCAAAGGTTGAGGCATACTAGTGACCATCATGCTTTGAGTAGATGATGTGCTGGCCTAGGTTAGGTCATTGGTTTGATTGGCTATAGTCTGCATTAAAGTGGGTAAGACCGATTGTGGAAAGATTGGAGACACAACAGGTAGCACCTTAGGAGTTTGAGTATTGTTTTGACTTGCGAGAGGGTTTTCAAGCCATATAGTCAATACACTGAATTTAGTGGGGAGTTTGACTCCCTTCTTTATTAGCATGGCCAAGTAACATTCAGGGTTCCTCTCTACAACAACATCAAATACTTTGGTGGAGTAAGCATCTTGTTCCACATCTTCGAGTTCTTCTTCTATGATATCTTGAAAAAAGGCTACCCCATGGGGCTGTTCAATAAATAGAGTAGAACTGGTGTTCATGAAGGGATTGTTCTCTTGCTCTATTTTTGAAGCAGGGAAACGGTTGATATATGACTCATCAGGTTGAGTTCTAGCCTTAGACCTTGTGTAAGGTCCTCCATGAGGTGTTTGAGACATAGTGCGGTCTAGGTTTTGTAACTAAAATAAGTGATATAAAGAAAAAAAAGAAGAGGATCCTTTCTGAGGAAGTCCGAGTTATGTTTTGGACAAGGGTAATTCTAAGGATAGATTTTGATATAACTTGATCTCAAAGTGGCGATGATAAAAGATAATATTTGTCAATGTTTGCCTTGGACAAAGTCAATTTGATAAAGATGATGATGTTTGATATGATGAGATCAAGGTATTTCGAGTCTGAGCTTTCAAACTAACAATGTTTTTGACAATAATCATGCTTTACAGAGAAAGGGTAATCTTTAATGTTTAGAGATTCACACAATGTTCTTCATGTTTTCTTGGGATAGACACTAGTTTTGGACACCAAATGAAGAATTCTTTTAAGGTTTTAGGTCAAAATAGAAATATAGTATATCTGGTCAATTGTGGTATAATTTCACCAATTACGGTAAAATGACTGGTTGATTGCGGTAGTTTATCACCGATTGTGGTAATTAACAAGATGATTGCGGAAATAAACAAGTTTAATGCGACAAAATTCCTTCAATTGTGGCACAATGCGGGCAATTGTAGTAAATGAGGAACAATCTAAAAAAAAGACTAGCGGATAAGTATCACTGCTTGATATTTTTGAAATTTTTGGAACAATGCTTCTGATTTGCAAGATAGTTTTTGATTAAGGGTAAAGCAGTTTTTGAAGGGAATAGTAACCCTTTACAAAAAACTAAAGATAGGCAATTAGAAACATAGGCAAAAACTAACAAAAAAAACCCTAAAAATCAGCTAGGGGAAAAGAAGAGATAGCATGGAGGACCCCACTAGCAAGATCACGTAGTCAAAAGATGAGAACAGACAAAAAGAAAACCAGCCCCAACAACCAAGATTAGGTCTACTTCAAGATCTCAGTAGACTCTTCCATCACATATTTATATTGGTCGATGGCTTCTTTGAGTTCATTAATTTCTTTAGATCTCCCTAGACAGTTGACATTGACAACCCTAGACTTTAACACGTTTGACTCATTTTGATAGTTTGGATGTTTTGTTTTGCATTTTCAGAAACTAATCAAAGGAACAAGCACAATAGACACTATGTTTTGAGAAATGAAGACTGAAATTGTGTATGTTCTACAACTTTTTCAAGTTGGAAGGTTATCACGAGGTCTCAACAATGAACAAACAGATTTAATCGAGGTCAATGGCTTCATAATACAATGTTATAGGCCGAATGCTTGAATGTTAGTTAGCTCACAGAGCAATTGTCATGCTACTAGGACATGAAGGTCCATAATGTAGGTGCCCGTGTTTTTGCCGTTTCTAGGTATTGTTGTCGCGAAGTGAAGATCTCTTTCACTACACAAATACTATGGGACACATATGTTGGGCATCTTGGGGGGAGATTCTACAACCCCTTGCACTATAATAAGGCATCTATTTGGAGGTAAAACGGGTTGGCCTCTAATTAACCAAGGATGTAGTAAGGGTCTGTGGCATCTCTCCAATCGTTTTGTAGATGCGTGACTCGCTTAAGAGACTAGTTGACCATGCTAGCTCCTTAGGGATATTCATCCGATCTAGACTATTTTCAACATGCCTCACCTGAGCTTGGCTAGATAAGACAGAACTTTGGTTCGTGCCTTGTTTATATACCGATCGGAAGGATTACCGGTTTAAGGTCATCCTCCAAGGAAGAAGCGCATTCCCTGGACAGGCCTTTCTCAAAAAAAGTAAAGGTTTGTAATCTAATAGTTTGTGCAAATGCACCCAAAACTCAAGACATAAGGTAAATCGATTAAGCTCCAATGTTTAAAGTGTGAACTAAGCTACACCACCATACAAGCACCAATGTTCAATTTTAAGCCCAAAAGTAGGTGTTGATTGCTTGTTCAATTTTAATGCACCAAATTGAGAGATTTTTTTGCCTTTGTTCAGTTTTAATCCTCACATCAATTTTAAGCCCAAATCCAAAATATGAGATGTGATACGTTTTGCAAGCACTGTTCTTTTTAAACCCAAATCGATAAATGAATTCCTTTTAGTTTGCTTTGTTTAAATAGCTTAGTACCAAAAAGGGTTATTTGCAAAGTGAGAATATATGTAACTTTGAAATAATGAATGATGCTTACCAAAACTTACCCTTCTTTGTCCTCAGTGATTTGATACAATCCTGCACAGAAACAAAAAAGAATGTCAAATTAGAAATAGATGGGCAGAAGATTTGGATCTGATTTTGTAATTTTTTTGTGATTGCGGCAAACTTCTAGAAACTGCGGTAAACTTCTGTCAATTGTGGTAAAGCACTGACAACTGCAGTGAAATGCTATCGATTGCAGCACAGATCGGGCAATGATGGAAAAATTCATTCAATTATGACACAGATCTGACAATTGTGGCAAAGTACCTGAAGAAAGAAGACAAAAATAGATAGAATAATACTGTGAAAGCCTGCAATCAATTGCGGTATTAAACCAGTCGATTGCGGCACAGTTTTCACGATTGCGGTAAAATACCAGTAAATGAAAAATAATACAAGTATCGAAGAAAAATATAATTTTTAAATTTATGACCGTACGACCGTGTTTGATAAACTTGGTTCTTCATGTGCAAGAGATATTTGGATTGTTTGTTCACGTCGGGTTCACCAAAATGTACGCCTCTCCTTCGATCGTGATCCATGGATTCCCAAGCTTTCCAAAGGCAAGGGTCAGTAGCAAAGGTTTCACAAATGATACAAACCAAATACAAAATACTACCAATAACAAATAACAATGAAACGTAATCAATAAAATGTACAAGCAAGAGAAAGGAAAACAAATAAATGCAAACCCCACGATGCTTGAAGCTTCTATTGTCTCTCTCTACTCCTTCTGAAATACTGTTCTTGATGCTCAGTAGTGGTGGGGCAGCGTCTATGACTTGAGAAGTGTCGAGAATTTTCTAATTGAAATGGGTGTGTGATCGCAAGATGGCTTGAATGCTAGAACCAAACTGACGGAGTAATGGCGCACGAGAGCTTGAAATCCTAGATTTGTCAAATGGTTATGAAGGGTTTATTATATAGGAATTGGTGATGATATGAACAGTTGAGATCAAAAGGAACTGGAGAGGTCCTCAATAAACTCCACCTCTTCATTTGGTAAAGAGGAGATAGAGCTTGGTTGACTAAAGAGCTCATTATGAGTTACCTTTTTGAATTGAAGAGGTGGGTGAAGCTACCCATGTGATCTGATTAGAGTTATCTCTTTGAAGATAAATGAATATTTAATTCATTTATTTAATAATTGTTTTCAACATGTGAGATAATTGAATTCTTTTTGATTAAGAATTGCTTTAGTTGATGAAATTAAATTAATTTAATTGGAGGAATTTAATTAGTAAGTTTAAATATTTAGATTTAAACTATAGGAAATTGAGTTTCATTAATTAATTAATGATAATTAATCAATTAAAACTAATTAATTATTTAACTAATTTGGGGAATTTGATTAGATGATTTGGGGAATGAATTTAGAGGAAAATAGATGATTAAAATACCATTAATCAATAGATGAAAATTAATGTTTTTAATGTAAAGTCACAAGCCTGTCCATTTTAAGGTCTCTCTCTCTCTCTCTCTCTCTCTCTCTCTCTCTCTGTATATATATA
>MU224608.1:1425258-1463494 GCA_018584345.1 Thuja plicata | reverse complement strand
TATATATATATATATATATATATATGTATGTATGTATGTATGTATGTATGTATGTATGTATGTATATATATTATAATTAATATTATATTTAGGCTTACAAATGGGGTTAGGGGTTAGAGTTACAGTTAGGGGTAATCTTAGGGTGACTGTTATAGCAAGATAATGAACATAGATAGCGATGGGATGTATGTTCTACATGTAGGATTTGTATCACACTTTTTACCACTAAGTGTTTAGAGTTAGGACCAATATCATACTTATTAGTATTAGAGTTAGGATTAGGGTTAGTGATGTAATGTAGGTATTAGAGTTATGATTATGATCATACTTACTAACACAGATATATGGTTACAATTAGATTGAATATTATTGAAATAATGGTTGTACACTTACAATTAATATCATCATTCAGATTCGGATTATGCATAGAATTAGCATCTGGGTTTTATACAAAATTTAGTGCCTAACATATTTGTGAGATGTCCTTTGTGAATAATTTTTCATATATATTTGAAACATCCATTGAAGGCATCCTTTTTATGGGACACATTTTTGAAAGCCATTAATCTTAGAAATACAAAGTTCAACAAAACATGTTGCAAAACGTTGCAAGTATAGTTGTAAACATCACTTGAATAGTGAAAACAATTTATTTTTCTCTTTTTTATGAAACTTACATAGATAAAAGAGGAAATATAAGTCCCGGTAGAACTATTTAGATGAAGTTAAAAGTGTGAAAGCAAAGACAATGATGATCTATATAAAAAACATTTCTCCATCATGATGTAAGTACATCACATATTCTTTAACGATTAAGATTGTATTGTGACCTTTATTTGAAAAATGATCATGGTAGAATTCTTTCATCATTGATGTAAACACATCTAATTTTGTAGATGTGTTATGCAAAAATCTTGCCGCATCTTCCATCTGCATTATTTCTAGTTCTTCAACATAATCAATTGATAACGATGCATTCTCCATGGCTTTGATTATATTTGTGCTTGATTCTTTAATTATTTGTGCACACTTATCAAATTCAATCTCAAAGAAATCATTTGAGGCCACCGAAGCATTCAGGCTCGTATCAATGATGTTTGACTCTCTGTCGGAGGCAGCCATAGTTCAAATGGTATGCTACAAATTTTTAAACAAACATCAGCCTATAGAAATAATTAGAATAAAATGAAAATTTATTTTATAAATTGAAAAAATAAAAATCAATAATGTTTAAAATAAAATAATAGATGTAGTATGATGAATTGTGAGCAAAAATATTTTACCAACCATAAGAAATAAAAAAAATTAAGTAGCCACATTGCATTATAATGTGGAACTCTACATGTTTCTGGAACACGTTCTATGGATGTAGAATTTTGCTTTTTCAACATCCAAGTGAATGTTTATATTAGGTGGATGGTTATACCCCTCACTTGTTTGGGGATCAATTTTTTTCCGTTCATGCCCCTACTCATTTTGAAGAGGAGGGAGTTGTTCAGAGGTTCTTTAACTATTATTTCTTTCTACATTTATTTATTCTTTATTTTCAATTTCCAATTATTCCACTATTACTTCAGCCCTTCATCTACCAACTTGATTGTGTAGAATTCTATGTTGTTCTGTTTGATTTTCTGTCATTTATTCTTGTTGACGTCCATGACTCTCTCTTTGATATTATCTTTAATTCTAATATTAAAATTACTAATTCTAATATTTAAAACAAATTTTCTAAATCTAATATTTAAAAAAAATTATCTAAATCTAATTAATCTAAAATTGAAATTACTAATTCTAATATTTAAATCAAATTATCTAAATGTAATATTGACATGACTAATTCTATGAAATGAATAATTTCAATATTTAAATCAAATAATCTAAATGCAATATTGAAATCACTAAATACAATATTTAAATCAAATTATGTAAAACTAATTATTTTAATATAATATTTTTATCAAATTATATAAATGTAATATTGAAATCATTTTTTTTTTAATCTAAGCAAGAATTTAATTCATTAATACAAAATAATTTTAGTACCAAATTTATTATAACAAAGATTAGTACATTAAAGTATTGAAAAATATATGGCATTTCCATCTAATTTATATGGCGGCATTGCCCCCCATCTATTAAAATTTATTTCAAACATTAGTATTCTAATATTATTAAAATGAAAAAATAAAAATATTTAAGAACAATATGCAAATCAATATGGTAATATTTAAATACTAAATCTTATACAATGAAATATTGGAAAATATGGCGGCATTTCTATCCATATATTAAAACTATATTTTAAATAAAAGAGTAATATTATTTTTAAATTAAAATATTTAAATATTACCCTATAAACGTAATATATTAAAATTTTAGAAAATATGAAAGCATTGCCATCCATATAAAACCATTATAAACTAAAACTAAAATATTATATAGTAAATTATATCTATAAATCTAAAACTAATATATAAAATATATCTAAAACATTAAAAAGTAAATAAAACATTATAAACTAAATCTAAATCTAAATAGCAATATTGCCTTCTATATTTTAGAATACTAAAAAGTAAATATAAATATTAAATCTAAATCTAAATATTAAATTTAAATCTCAATATTTAAATTATATACAAAAATGAAATAATTAAAGGAATAAATATGAAAGGCTCTTCAAATTTCATGCTTGTCTCTCCAAATTTCTCTCCAAATCCTAAAAGCATGCAATTTTTTTAAAAAAATTAATTTTCTTCAAATGCCATTTGGCACTCCTTTATTTTCGGCCTTTTATGGTCTTATATTTCTATTTTAGTTTTAATTTCAGATTTTCCTAATGTCATTTGGCATTTTTGAAGTTTACAAAATTGAAGTAATTAAATAAATAAATATGAAAGGCTCTTCAAATTCTTGTTTTGCATGCTTGTCTCTCCAAATTCCTCTCCAAATCTGAAAAGCATGTAAATTTTTTAAAAAAAATTAATTTTCTTCAAATGTCATTTGACACTCCTTTATTTTCGACATTTTATGGATTTATATTTGGATTTTTTATTTTATTTTTAGAATTTTCTAATGCCATTTGGCATTTTTGGAATTTTTTTTTTCAATTTAAATATTAAAAAATAATATTTAAATAAAAAAGGCAATCTTTAAATAGTAAATATAATATATTGAAATTTTTGAAAATATGGGAGCATATAAAAACATTATAAATTAAAATTAATCATTATAAAATAAATCTAAAACATTAAAAAGTAAATCTAAGATTAATATCTAAAAAATAACTAAAATATTAAAAAATAAATAAAAATATTAAAATATTATATAGTAAATCTAAATCGAAATCGAAATGACAATATTGCGCTCCATATTTTAAAATACTAAAAAATAAATGTAAATATTAAACATAGATCTAATTCTAAATATTAAATCTAAGTCTAAATATTTAAAGTAAATCTAAATCTAAATATTTAAAGTAAATCTAAATATTTAAACTATATACGAAAACAAAGTAATTAAAGAAATAAATATTTCACCTTTAAATCTCCTCCAAAACTATCTCTTCAATTCTCTTCCAAAGCTCTTATGCTCTTCTCTACAAAACAACAAATTAAATGAGGGAATAACTCTTTTATAATTTGAGAGTGTCTCTTCATCTTCGCTAAAGGATGCCTCTTTGCATGCTTGATAACATTAAAAAGTAAATCTAAAATTAATATATAAAATATATCTAAAACATTAAAGCATTATAGACTAAATCTAAATCTAAATGGCAATATTGTAAATATTAAACCTAAATCTAAATATTTAAACTATATACAAAAACAAAGTAATTAGGGAAATAAATATTTCACCTTTAAATCTTCTCCAAAACTATCTCTTCAATTCTCCTCCAAAGCTCTCACTACTCTACAAAACAACAAATTAAATGAGGGAAGAACTCTTTTATAATTTGAGAGCATTTCCTCATCTTTCCCAAAGGATGCCTCTTTGCATGCCTTGTCTCTTCAAATTTCTCTTTGCAGGCTTGTCTCTTCGAATCCAAAAAAGCATGCAATTTTTTAAAAAAAATTAGTTCCATTTGGCACTCCTTTATTTTTGGTCTTTTATGGCCTTATATTTTAATTTTTTATTTTATTTCCAGATTTTCCTAATGCAATTTGGCATTTTTGAAGTTTTTCTTTTTATAATTTATTTTTTGGTAACTCCCACTAAATTTTTTATTTTTTATTTTTATTTTCAGTTTTTATCAATGTCATTTGGCATTTTGAGAAATGTAACTGCTCCTCAATCTTTTCTTTTTTGCAACTTCTTTTTGTTTTTTAATGTCATCTGTTGTTATGTGTATTTTTTTTTAGTTTTTTAATTTGTTTTTGTATTGTAACTATAAGAATTTGAAGCACTTTTTTTTTATGTGCATGGAATATTCCTTAGAATATGCTCATGCTGGGTCTCAGCTTGTGCTCCCATTGTTAGAATGCCTCTCAGCGTAAAAATTTGCTAAAACTTCTCATTTGTAAATTTTTTTTTTTTGTCATTTGAATACCCGAAAGTAGGGAAGTCACTCATCATGACACGGACGACATCTAAGTTTTCTCAATCAAAATAATAATAGCCAAGGGTGAAATCATATTGCTTTTGTTCAAATGTGGTTTATATTCTTTTTAGCGACTTTCAAATAAGGCATATCTTTTGAAATCAACTTACTTAACTGGTTATTCAAAAGCTTTAAATACATTACATCTTTTAGTGCAACCAATTAAAGAAAGAAATAGAATAAATCCCATAAAAAATAGTTTTATGTTTGACACCTATGTGTCAAAGAATCCCATCAAATATGCACAACAAAATATGCTCTAACAAATACCTTCTGTCCTCAAATAAGATGTGAATAATGCCAAAGAAAATATTCTAGCAATGATTGCTAATGCTTATCTATTTCCACTGACATTTTGCAAAGCCTACATATTTTAGAAGAAGTGTGTGTATTGTATATATGATGTCTAAATCAAAATGAATAATATACAACATATAGTTGAAGATCTCTACAAAAATCTGATGTTTCTCTTCGTATGATGAAATATAATTAAGTCTTACTATTACACTCAAGTACAACTAGAGGTTGTGTCATCATTGAAAGAAGGACTTTAAGAAAATTTATTAGAGGATTATATATATACCTTCATTCAATACAAATAAGGTGATGAAGTTAAAAGGGAAAATGTTACAAGAGAAGACAATAATATTATTTATAGACTCATCAATATCCCAAACATGAGATTATTTAAATGTTTCAAATACATTTGGTAAATATGTACCCTATTAAGGTAAATAATGTAGGAATATATCAATATTTATAAATAGTTGTCAAAAAAATATTGGAGATTCTTCATTTCTATAGAAAAGCATAATTGGATTCAATGTTTGTCTTTATAATATTAGCATATGTGTAGCTACTCATATAAACATCACAAATAAATGGAGTTGAATTAGACACTTGAACAATTAACCGATTATGATCTTACTAGCATAGTGGCATATTAGTGTTCATGTGATATATTATATTATCTAAAATGTTTAGAAATCATAATATTCTATTTACCACATTCATACATTCCACCATATAATATATTTGTATAACATTAATTAGCTAACAAATGGGTCCAATAATATAGAGTATTATATCCTAATCTATGTAGTGATTAATAATCCCTTCTTTTTTTTTTCAGCGAAAAAGTGGCAAGCCACTTAAAATATATTAATAATAAAAGCTGGTTCAAGAGCTCCTAGAGGAAACAACCAGCAAGAAAACCTCTATTCCTTGATCAAAATTAAAATGAATATTTGAAAGTATATCCTAAAACACTACCTTCCCAAAGCTTCATAATAAGATTTTCCATTTCGGGTCTTGACTACAACGTAGGCAACCAATCCTAGAGAAAATCCCACCAACTCATCAATTTTTCCCCTATTTTTTTTCTTTTTGCACAACGCAACAAAATCAATTTATTTATCATATAGTTTTTATTCACAAATTTCCCAAAATAAGCTAAGACCCCATCATCAACTCGTTATTGAGGTGCTCATTTGATTCATAAAATAAGCCATGTCTGCAGTAGATGCTAAAAACAAATTATTCTACGAGTAGAGAAAAATGAGAACCTTTTCTTTCCACCGATGGTGATAAAAGTGCCTTTAGTCTTGAAAAATTACTCACTGGATTAGGAAGAGGCTGATTTCCATGCTTTGGCCCATTTCTTCATTAGTGTGCCCACTTCACTGAATAGGGGATCCAAATTTTTGAACTTCTCCATCATTTGTTTACCAATTTCTGCAAAGCAATCTTCAACAGTAAGAGCAGACCGAGGAAAATTAAGTGCCTGAATAAATGGCACAATCTCCTCAAGCCACTTAACAATCTCATACATTCTGCTAAGGCTAGCCATTGGATCCACAATGTGCTGCACTAGGTGATTGATTAAGTGCCCATTTGAATCCTTAGCTGGAAGGGAGTCATCGTCCAATGAACCTAGAACCCTAGGGAGTTCAAAACTCTGGGACCTAGAACCCTTCCCATGTCATGCTTTTTTATATAAAGTATGATTCAACCCGAATGGGACTTTGAAATTTTCTTCAAGCTCAGGGTCCTGAACACCAATCACATAATAAAGAGAAAAAAGGGCATCCAAGTTTCTAAAAAATTTAGATCTGGGCGAGTTACAGAGGCCATTGCTTGGGAGGAATCTATTGTATCACATTTTGAATCAAGAGCAGCTCTCGGCATTGCGGCATGATCAGTCCCACATGAGCATCATTCATGAATTTAAACCCTCGAGCATTGTGGTAAGATCTAGATTTGACTCGCATGTAATGTACAGGAAGAACAGTGAAGGAATGTTCCTGCTTTGGGGCTATGTTTTATAAAATCTCCTTGGAAGAGTGCCATGAATTATGTAGGGGGCAAGATTTTGAAATGCCTATAAATTTGTACCAATGGCTCACATGTAATGTACAGGAAGAATAGTGAAGGAATTTTTCTTCTTTGGGGCTATGTTTCATACAATATCCTTGGAAGAGTGCTCTGAATTCTGTAGGGGGAAAGATTTTGAAATGCCTACAAATTTGTACCATCCTATTTACTTTATTGACTATTTCCTGATACCTTAAAACCGAATGGATGTGGGTGGTGGTGATGACTCCCAAGGTTGTTACTGAGCTGATCTGAAAGTAGATTTCTGTAAGGACCAGGCATTCTATATAGCTCGTCACTCTTCCATTGGAAAAAACGATATTATATCTAGAGCAAAGTAAGATAATCCTTTTGAAACATTTGATTTCATTAAAATTATAAAGTTGCAATTCCTCAAGTATGTATGACAATTCCTCTCCTGAGACACTTACTATGTGGTCGAATAATTGTTCAATCTCAACCTTGATTCTATTACCCTAAACACTGGATCCTGGAAACTTTTCTTTTCAACTTTATCAAGAGCTGTTTGAGAAGCTATCAAGTATGTCCAAATTGGATCTTGATCATATATTCCTAGGCCTTGAGTAACTATCAGACATTGAAGCAATCACTTAAGCTCCAGCTGATTCCCATGCAGTCTTTAAAGGTTGATGTCTTTAATCAATTTCAATTTTAAATCTAGAAGATCATCAATCGATATGTTCATGTGTAGAGAACCTATATTATAACCACCTGAACCCATGTTGGCCAAAGAATCAGCAACCATGTTCCCCTCTCGGAACACATGAGATATCATGTAAGTATCAAATGTGTCTAATAATTGCCAAATTCTCCTCATAATATATTTAATTTTCCAATTAAAAATTTTCCTATTGATTACAGTATTGACAA
Organism: Thuja plicata; assembly: GCA_018584345.1. NCBI lineage: Eukaryota > Viridiplantae > Streptophyta > Pinopsida > Cupressales > Cupressaceae > Thuja > Thuja plicata. The sequence continues at coordinate 1,455,633 of MU224608.1, read as the reverse complement.
TTAAAGACAAATCCCCTTCTATATGGAGTTTCTTAATATTAGAATTTCTAGCAAGCTCCAAACCATATAACAGGGCATATGCTTCAGCTAGATTATTGGTTCCATCAGGTAAAGAAATACATTTAAATGCTAAAACTAAACCCTTATAGTCGCAAAGACACATACCACAACAAAATTTGCCAAGATTGCCCCATGTAGAGCCATCAAAATTTAACTTTACAAAATGATTATCAGGGGGAACCCATCTAACTTTTGAGCGGTCTACCTTTTGTTTGCTGCTAATTGGGGTCATAAATGGAGGGGTGTGAATCAGATCCCATGACTTAAGCAGATTACGATCCCAATCTGTGAAGTTGTAATTGTAAATTTTGTCTTTAACATGTGAGTTAACCATCTCTAAAATTGATTGCTCCAGTTTTTTGATAACTACTTCCTCTGGTGAAGCAGAATTTCTAAAGATTCTCTTGTTCCGTTCCCACCAGATAGCGCAAATAATCATAGCTGGTGCGCAGAGCCAAATACATGAGAAGAAAGATCTAGAATGAAGAAAGGGCCATGATTGGAAAAAATCCCACAAATTGTTTAGGAATGGCATGGAGATGTTCAATTTTTCTAGTACATGTTGCCAGCAAATTTGAGAAAAGGGGCATAATAATAGTAAGTGATCAACATTTTCATTTTCTTCCTAACATAACACATGCTAAAAAGGTTGGGAAATATTGAGTTTTTGAAGGTGGTCAGTGGTCAAAATCCTTTTCCTAAGTGCTAGCCAAGTGAAGCATCCTGCCTTGGGTAGAACCACTTTGTTCCAACATAGGGTATAAGCCCGTTGTTTGGTAGTATTTTGCTCCTTTTTATAATCCCTTCTTTTTATAATATATATTATGTGCAATTCATTGTTATATTCATAACTTCACTTACCATTCATTGTAATTAGACTCTAAAAAAATGTCATCTAGTAAAAGAATATATATATATATATATATATATATATATAAGTAAAGTGACTCCTAAATGTAGAAGAGAGTGAAGGAACACTAGCAACCGCATAAGAAGAATTCTGCTAGTGGTTACTTGGAGAACATTTAAGTTGGTCACTTCAAATGTAACTTTATTTACTTGTACTTGAATTTTCACTAACATATTAGATCATATATGATCTCATATTTGCTAATCATTAATCTTTGAGCTCAATTAGTGTGAAATGACCATTAATTAATGACATGTCAGACCCAACATCATTTCATCATTAATTTATGTGGGTTTGTAAATGCTTAAGCGTGCCAACAATCAAAGCAAATCTTATGCTTTTGCTGTAAAGATTGTGCATCTTTTTCATTCAGTGTTAAGATTTCTCATCTTTGCAGAGCAAGAAAGAAAATGAGGTAATTTCAGTGGTTGAACAAACTAACAATATTGATGAATTCTGTTGAGTCTTTAAAACTCTAATCTTGATAGCTTAGGCAATCTGTTGAAGCATTGTAAGTCTCAATTTTCTACTGAGATTCCTTTTTTTGTTGTTCTTGAATTTTAATGGTTATAAAAATGAAGTATAAAAGGCCCTACATGCCCAAGTTAGAGCCTTCCTCTAGTCTTATTAGCTCACTTCCAGAGATGGGAGATAAAACTCTTCTATATGTAACAATGGAAGAAATTCTAGAGAGAATTAAAAACCCTAAAGAAGGCTGGATTGCAGATAAGACAAGTCACAATGGTTTAATAGAAGGTGTAGCTTTCCCTACAATAACTCCCTATCCAAAAATTGTGATGAAATGTATGAATGATTATAAAAGAGATTAAAAGTGTATTCGTAATAATTCTAGTGAAATATTGGTAAGAATAAATAGAGAGACTGTGATGTCGGCTATGGAAATTCCAAATAAAGAACCATACAAGGCATGGACCATAGGCAAAATCTATTCATTTTTCTCAGAAAAGAAACAATATAGGAGTGTGATTTCGAAGGGTTGGCTTCTAGATACAAAAAGAGGTGGTTCATAGCTTTCAAAACCCCTAACCCGTGAGCATTTTATTTCAGAGATTAGAGATTTGGTGATTTTGCTCAACAAAGTAAAAGGAAACTCAAATACTTTCCACTTGTAGGATTGGATGCTTTTCTATATTTAGGTATTGACAAATAGAAATAATTTTATGGACTGGGGTGAGCTCATCGTAGAAAGATTTAATGAAGGATTGTTAAATTTCATGGGAATGCAAGGTTTTTGCATGCCTTCATTTCTTTTATATTTATTAGATTTTCTAAGCAATGGTGTGGCTTCCCACATTTTCCTTTGGTGCCAGGAATGAATATTTATGATTACTACCCTCTCCTAGAGCTGCAAAGGTGTTTGAAGAATTTCACTAGGGTAAATGATGTGTTCTTGGGCGGGTTAGCATTTGAATTAAAAGGAAGTTTAAGAGATTATTTGTTGAGGAGGTTCAATTGGTTAAAACCTATGGCAGCTTTTTCATACAATTCCCTAGGTTCACTTATATAAGGGTTGGAGGATTTAGCCCCTGGACGAGCCCTTGAAATTTCCTAGGTATGCATTGGACAACTTAGTCCTTACAGAGATATTTAGACAATTAGCTATCACTCACAAAAATTTAAAAGGGAAGAAGCTTTTAGGGATAATATTTTCTATAGATCTTCGACATTATTGCTGCAAGACTAGTTCAAATACCCTTAATTTGGAAACAAAGGTTAAAAAATTAAAATTCAAAACTTATGTTGGTCGTCCAAAATTTTATAGAAACAACTTTGCATAATCTTACCTTGGAATGACAGAGGGTTTTACATATTTTTTTAGTTATAGGATTATTGGGAGGACTGCGAAGATTAGGTTGAAGTGCGTAAAAGACTATGGTCTTGCTTCACACTGAGGAAAATTGTGAGTATGAGAATTCCCCTTGTTATCAAAGGAGTTGAGGAAGAGGAGGAAGAAGAAGTATTAGACCTAGAATTTAGAAATAGAGCACATGGTGAACCTATACTAGAGATAGATTAGAACAAAAATAAGGATGATAGTATTCAGAATAGAACATTTAATGTGATACAAAGACCAAAAAAATAGTTGCGAGAAAACATACTGGGAAAATTAAAGATTACTAAGATTGAAGTTTATGTAGACCCCCAAGACACTGTATTTCCCTGAGACAAGATTAATTCTCCTAACATATATGTCAATATTGATCTTTCCGCTACAACTGAAACTAGAAAACTTCCAACAAAGGAGGCTATCTCAGGAGCCACGGTTCTTACCCCTGTAACAACTATGTGATCAAGAAGTAAGAGATTGAAGAAAAATTCAATGAACCAGGTGATCATAGACTTATATTAGGTTGGAGAAGGATTAAAAATTATGGAGGATTAGGCACTGGATGTTCTAAACATGGATAATTTCAAAGTGGGAGCAGGAGAATCGAGAGAAGAACATGTTTTTGTAACATAAGAAATAGAATGTATGCCTTAATGTAAGATATGAAATGGATGTTACATTTGAAATTAGAATATTTATTGAAATGTAAGGCTTAAATCTGTAATATAAGATAAGAAATGTGTGAGAAAGATAAGATGTTCCTTTTAACCTCAAATACACAAATGAAGGATCCAAATTGATTAACACCAAAGGAAGGATCAATGCATAAATGAATCAATTGATTGGAAATGAAAGTAAAGAGGAAGACCTTAGGTTTTGTTTTATAGAAAAGAATGTGTGAAATAGATTTAGGAATATTAAGAACTTTAATTGAAATGAGTAGAAGAAAATTACTACCCTCAAAATGCTACAGATCTAAAGAATGCTATTTTGGGGGGTTTGCACTTAGTTTCTAGGAAAAATGCAACCGGATATTGAACAAAAACGCAGAGATGGACAAAACCCATAAATATTTTTTTGATCTAGGAGAGTTCTGACTTTGACCCTCAATTCAATGTCCTTTGACCCACAATTTCCAATTCTGACCTAGGGAAAAATCGACCTCTGATTCTAACCTAAAAATATCTGACAAATTTTTTTTTTCAGATCCTGAGAGTTGGCCAAAAAGTGTATCCAAATCTGCACTCCAACTCGTTGTTCTGAACCTATCCCTACAAGAAAAATGCTTTGTTTGTTGGGGGAGGGGTTTTCCTTAGTCAAACCCCAATTTAGGAATTAACATTGAAATCAATAATTGAAATAAAGAATGCTAGCAAGTAGTAGAAGTAGATCTAATAATGAACCTATGATATTCAATAGATATTCAATTGTATTTTGAATATAAAAAAGTATCAAAATATGAAAGCTTGGACTCAATATTAGAAACCATAAACCTCCATGATTGAATTATTGGAATCCACCTTGAAGAGAGAATGAATGAATCTCTATTATGCACAAAGTATCTTGAAAGAAGATCACACCACCATGATGGATAGATCTAGGGCTTGAATGATGAATCTTGAATGTTTGAACCAAATCCCTTCAAAGGCATGAATGCTAGAATCATTGATCTTTAATGGAGAACTTGAATGTTTGAAAAGAAGACTTGAATACTTTCAAAGCTTCAAAACATGTAGAACAATGGATGCTTGACTTGACTTAGCTTGGCTTAATATCACTTTTTTTGCTTCTTGGATAATTTTATTTTAGAAAATGAGTGGAGAAAGCTTCCTTATATGTGAATCTATGGAACAATCTTCTAGAGAGGCCTAAATAGGAGAATTAAATTCCAATTATATCTATATCCCTATAAGAGGACCTATAATAAATATAATTTAAGAGTTGTCACTTTGGAACTCAAAATAGTCAATCCCGAAGCGGGAATTAAACATGTAATGATCCCCGACAACTGATAAACATTCAAACTAGAAAGGGGACGTGATTCAAAATTGAGGTCTTCCTTCACCTAGGTCAAGGTCGAGGTTGACCTTGACCCAGGGAGTCAGAACCCCTGGAAAATGTGCTAGATTGGATGGATAGTGTCTGAAAAGGCCCAATCGGGCTCCTAAATAGGCACAAAAGTAGGAGAGTGTGCAGCAATGAGGGGACAATATGATGATGGTGAAAAACACCCCCTAAGGAGGGCTAAATATTTATAACATGGAAGTGTTTCCATTTTAAGATCATACATTAAGACCCAATTTAGCTGGAGTATTGAAATCGAACATGCTTATGGTAAAGTTAGAAGAAAGACTCTGGTGGATCGTAAGAAGATAGAACATAACTTAGTCAAGGACATGGGCCACCAGACCAAGGAATATAACTCAAAATACATGCACAAAGATATGAAAGAAAAGAGAAATTAATCATAGAAAACATACATGACTACATAAGCAAGACAAGAGTAACACTATAGATAACATAGCTTCATGATCTAACCCTACTAACATGAAAGAGAAACAGAGGAAAGAGATAGTGATTACCTCACCTATTAATATTCCCACCTTACCATGAATCACAAAAGAGGGAGAGCCCAATAGGTTCACCCATAAACTGTGCTTTGTAATTGTAATGCATCTTCTGATGGCTTTTGGAATACCCATAGATCCACATTCTTGTATCACTAAGGAATATAGAATGTGTGTCTTTTCAAGATTTAGCAACTTATGTGCATTACCTTAAAAGGACTTAGCATATTGTAAAATGTGTATCTCTTTACGATTTAGCAACTTATGTGCGTTACCTTCCAAGGATTTAACAAAAAATAAAAATAAAATGTGTCTTCAGAATTTAGTAACTTATGTGCGTTACCTTATGAGGATTTAGCATGTTGTAAAATGTAAACTATAGTATAAGGGAGACCATATATATTCCCCCATCCTTTTCATGACTACCCACTAGGTAGGATAAGGAAGAGAAAGAGGATACCTACTTCACAAGGTAAGGAGATATGCAGTTTAACAACAATATACACTATATCCTTAGCAAAGAGTATTGACCCTTACCTCTAAGAGTATAGATAATTGTGAAAAGGATATGTCACATATGGAAAAAGTATCCTCAAAGAGGAAGATATCTTATCATCAAGACCCCCATCCTAGAGGATTTCTTAGGATAAAATATCATCTTCTAAAGAAAAGAGGGACCACAGATTCGATCATCAAGCCCCCTGTGATCCAGAGGAAGAGGAATCTCAAAATAAAGGAATCAAACTCTAACCCAAAGAAAGGGAAAGAGTTTATAAAGAAAATAATTTGAAAAATAAAGAAGAGGTGATGACCTAGGTCAATTACCTCTCAGATAAGAGGGTATTCATAGCCTAAAACATAAATCTTTATGAGGAAATAATGTTGTAGAATAAACAAATGCCACTAAGCTAAGGAAAGTAGATCCTTAAATAGAGGAAGAAGGAAAATACCTTGCCCCCCAGGAATGGAAGCAAAGGATATACTAATTATATCTAGAGATGCTATAGCAAAGAGATATCTTTACAAAACAAATGTCCTATAAAATATATCATGAATGATTATGAGCAAAGGAAGTATGTACCATAATAGAAAATTATAAGGATAGAATATAGAAATAATAACTGATTAAAATTAAAAAAAATACATACTAAGACCATAATGGATCCTAGAAGATTGGACAGAAGTACATCTTTCCCCCCAGTTAAGAGACAAGAGGAGAAAAAAAAATATTATCTAATTTATAGAAGATTGAGGTAAATGCCCTATATCAAAATTATGAAGAAATTGGAATATTGCACAGGAATGAGATATAATTCCTAAGGAAAATCTTTCTCTAACATATAGTTTGAAATGCACACAATCAAAAAGTAAATGTGTATTACTGTAGAGAAAAGGACTTTGGCATAGGTTTAAATATTTATTTCCTAGAATTCATTAACTGGACATACGCTTTCTTAGCCACATCTTGAGGAGTATCAGGGTGATCTAAGGAAGGTGTTGGAAGAAGAACATGAAGAGGATGGTGATAGTTAACATCAATGACCTTGAATTGAGAAGGCGGGGAACCTATACCATGCATGTCTTGTTTAGGGGATGAATGGATCAGGTTTTTAATGTCATGTTCATTAACACTGAGCCCTAAACCCTTATAGCCTTGTTTATCCATCATAGTGTATCTGGTAGTGTGCATATCTTTCAAAACTTCTATGGGAGGTGATTGATTATGGTGTTCATGAGAAAAAATTTTGTATGGTGGAATGATAGGTTTAGAAGAGGTTTCTTTGTTCTTCCCTTTAATATCATCATGAAGCAGATAAGAAGGGGAAGGTAAATGAAAGAATTCTTGCACATTTGCATCATGAACCCTAGCTTGAGCCCCATCATAAGTATGGGAAGAAATAGAAATAGAAGATGGGGAAATAGGAATAGTAATATTAGGAATTGGATTTGGAATGATAGGATTAGGATTAGGAGGATTAGGAACTAGATTAGAAATGATAGGATTAGGATTAGGAAGATTAGTAAATGGGGTATCATCTACCCAATTCTTCACATAATCCAAAAGAGAAATAAGTTCACTACACAAATCTTTGATGAAAGCTTTGAAAGTGGGAAGACTAGTATTAGTTAGTCTCATAATAGCATGATCAACTAAAACATGAAGAATAGAAAACATGATGAAATGGATGATACTTTCATAAACATCATAAGTACTATAAAGAGATGCTAAGATAAGAATAATGAGGAAAATAACCGTACACCAAAGAATTTTAAAGATTCTCATAGTGAATGAAATGCAAGAAATGTTCTTATATTTTTAAGAGTATGTGGATTTTTTTTGTATTTTAAAATGCAAGAGCATAAAAGAAAACTAATTTAGTATGTATGCAAAAGCTAGTGTCTAAGGAAAAGAGGCAAATCATCTAACACCAAAAAGAAAGAGTTGTCTATCGTGGGTTCACCAAAATATAAGATGAGAAATAGAATGTATGCCTTAATGTAAGATATGAAATGGATGTTACATTTGAAATTTGACTATTTATTGAAATGTAAAGAGGTAAATAAGATGTTCCTTTTAACCTCATATAAACAAGGGAAGGATTGAAATTGATTAACCCCAAAAGAAGGATCAATGCATACATAAATCAATCGATTAGAAATGAGAGTAAAGAGGAAGACCTTAGATTTCATTTTATACAAAAGAATGTGTGATAGATTTAGGAAGATTAAAAAATTTAATTGAAATGAATAGGAGAAAATTACTAACCTCAAATGTTATAGATATGAAGAATGTTGGTTTTGGGGGTCTGCACTAAGTTTCTAGAAATTATGCAACTAGATGTGGAACATAAACATAGAAACAAACAAAACCCAAAAATATTTCTTGGATCTGGAACAGTTTCATTTTGACCCTCAAGCCAATGTCACCTTTGTCCTAGAATTTCCAATTCTGACCTAGGGCAGAATCAAACTCTGATTCTTACCTAAGGTCTCTAACAAAAAACTTGTTTTCAAATCCTGATAGTTGGCCAAAAAGGGTATCTGAATCTGCACTACAACTCGCTATTCCAAACCTGTACTTGGAAGAAAAATGGTTGGTTTGTTGGGGGAAAGAGTTTGCCTTAGTCAAACCGCAATTTAGGAATTAACCTTGAAATTAATAATTGAAATAAAGAATGCTAGCAATTAGTAGAGCTAGATCTAATAATGAAGCTATGATATTCAATAGATATGCAATTGTATTTCAAATGTAAACAAATATGAAAATATGAAATCTTGGACTCAATATTAGAAACCATAAACCTCAATTATTGTATACTTGGAATACACCTTGAAGAGAGAATGAATGAATCTTGAGGATGCACAAAGGATCTTGAGGGAATATCACACCACCATGATGGATAGATCTAGGGATTGAATGATGAATCTTGAATGTTTGAACCAAATCCTTTCAAAGGCGTGGATGCATGAATCCTTGATCTTCAATGGAGAACTTGAATTCTTGAGAGGCAAACTTGAACACTTTGAAATCTTGAAAACATATAGAAAAATGGATGCTTGACTTGACTTTGCTTGGCTTAATATCACTTTTTTTTTCTTCTTGGATAGGTTTTTTTAGAAAATGAGAGGAGAAGGCTTCCTTATATATGAATCTATGCAACAATCTTCTAGAGAGGCCTACATAGGATAATTAACTTCCAATCAGACATATATCCCTAGAAGAGGACGTATATTAGATATAATTTAAGAGTTGTTAGTTTGGAACCCAAAATAGCCGACTCAGAAGCGGGAAATGAACTTTTAATGACCCCCGGCAGCCGAAAAAATTTCAAACTAGAAAGGGGGACCTGGATCAAAATTGAGGTCAACCTTGACTTAGGTCTAGGTCGAGGTCAAGGTCAACCTTGCCCCAGGGAATTATAACCCCTTGAAAATGTGCCAGATGGGATGGATAGTGTTTGGAAAGGCCCAATTAGGGTCCTAAATAGGCACAAGAGTAGGAGAGGGTGCAAAAATGAGGGGACAATATGATGATGGTGAAAAACACCCCCTAAGGAGAGCTAAAAATTATTATCATGGAATTGCTTCCATTTTAAGATGATACAGTTGTTAATGATACATTGTTAGTCAACTTGACTGTATGACAAACTCCCAAGGCTAAGAGTTCTACAGATACACCAAATTAGCTCTATTCTTTCATTAATAGAAAGAGAAGTATAGTTCCTATCTCACTTCTGGGTAATGAAATGGTAAACAAGTGTTTGGGAAAATAAGTCAATATTAAGAAGCCCAAAACTGACACAATGATGGACACAGATACCCAAAATAGGTGATGGTATGTAGAGATAGCCATTCCAAAAAGGGAAAGAACTCTGATTAAGTAATGATGGAAGAATCTAAGATAGATAAGTTTGACCTTGGAGTAGCTACTTGGGCCGTAAATGTCAAACACTTAGAGTCTTCATACAAAGAAAATAATCACAAGGAAGTGGAAGGATGAAAAGGAGAAAAGTGAAATGAAGTTATCTCTCGCTGAGATGGAATAATATATTCATTTCATTCACCATTGTTTTCTCATGTCCACATCACAACCCTCACCAGTGTTTGATCCTAAGTCTCTAGATAACCAACAAATAAGGGAGTAAATTTAACGCAATAGATCAATTGCCGAGGCCTATGTTAGTTTGTTAGGTCCAATAGTTCATAGAGGGATCAAATACATTGATGATCTGAGACGAACCTATGAAGAAGCCACTACTACAAGGGATATCTGGGATGATGATGTAGCTAAATGGGACAAAGATTAAACTCTATGGATGACTGTGTTGACTCAAATATCTGAGATTAAAAGATATGGCATAAAAACATTTATTTCTGAAATACCTGTTGCGGGATTTAATGATAAAATCCAATTTGTGTCACAACAGAATCTAGAATTTAGGAATTCGGTCATAAAATAGGGGATAGAAGAATATGATAAGGTATTAAAAGAGCTTATTTCCCTGGCTGGTGTGATGAATGATGATCTTGTATTCATTAAGGTTTAATTATTGAAATAAGATGGAAAAACATTGCAAAATTCAAAAGAGATGAACCAAACCTTTAGCGATAGGATTTATGTGATCAAGGAGACCAAAAGAGTAACGATTGAGGAATTATCTCAAGTGACTGAAATATATTCCATGCTAATTGTTTGTCATGACCATCTAAATATGCATAAGGATAAAGTTGCACTGGTTTAAAGAGAGAATAAGGTGTGGAAACATAGATTGCACATATTGGGGTTCCTAATCACCAACTGGTGGTAAAATTCTTGACTGAGCACTTGGAATGGAGGAAGCAACAGGTCAAGCCCTCATCAGCCATGACCCCAAAACATGCCCAAATATGTACTATGATGATCATTTTGAAATAGAAATTTATGGTTATTTCCTCTCTTTGCAATTAATAGTTGATGTTGAACTTTGGATATTACTTTTCACTCCTCGACAAAGTTAGTTGTATAACTTATCTTAAAAAAAAAATATTATTGGGCTATTTATTTGGCTTATTATGACTCAATAAGGGTCGACCAATTTTTTTTTGAAGTTAATTAGTAATATATTTTCACATTTTTACAGATACTTGATGAATTTTGTAGTTTACAATATGTTTTTTTCTGCTGATTAAATCATAATATATATCAAAGCTTTGAATGCGTTCATTTTGAGTACATGGATATGACTTCAGTTGGGGTTCATTTGCGATTTTGGTATAAATTTGTATTGCTTTAAATTGTGGAAGTAATTAAAGTTATCTTTCAGTAGAATTTTCTTTGTACATCGTGTGGATCAGTCTATTGGCTTTGTCTTTATGCTTTCACTTTAAGTGGTATTTATAAAATTCATGTCATGGTTATGTATGAATTCTTAAGCCTTTGATACTTTAGGGTTACAAGTATTATTTATGTTATTTTCTTGATTTGGTTATTGAAAAGAAAATTGAAGATTATTATAGAGGGAGTTTTACCTATATGTAGAGGGATATGACCATCAAGACAAATCAAAACTATTGTTAATTGATTTCTTCCCAACTGAGTTATAAAGAGTCACCTGAATTAATCACATTTAATTAAGGCTGGGGAACAATATGTTAACTAACAGATTTTTGGTGACTATGTGAGGGACAAGAAAAACCTTGTTTTTGAATAAATATCATTTACCTATTTATGGAAAAATGGCTTTACCAAATGAAAATGTCTTCCCTGTTCTATAGCCAAATTTAGGTTTTGAAGTTCATCCTAGGAGGATATCATTAGTGTTTTAAATATAGTAGCCTAGCGCCTGAGAATAAATCCTTAAGATTATAGAATGGCTAACTTATTTCTTTACAGAGAGGAAGAAATTGCAACAAATTTTAGCCTCATAATTGAGAGACAGAGAAGAAGAAACATTCAAGATAGAGAACAAAATCCCCCTCAACCCCTCATGAATCAAGAACAACCCAATAATTAATTCTAGATATTTTCCTTTCATACAGGTTAGATTCCAAATGTTTCACTAGTTCCCAAGAGAAAAATGGCTTAGTAGGCCAATAATTAGAAGATCTTAAGTGACTTACAAGCTCCCTTGATTTAACTTTACCTCAGAAATTTATAAAAATAATCCTAAGCCAACTCATAGATCCTTAGCCTCACCATGATTTCACACCCTAGTCCTTTCAGGGATACCTAACCCTCTTAACATTAACCATCCTTTTGTTTTAAAGGTGATGGATTCTAATAATTGGGGTGCTATAGTAGGACCTATAAAGCTACCGACACTTCATTATTTACCAAAGGGTGCTAAAGATGCTTTACCAAGATTCATGAGAGATGGAAAGACTTTGGTTATGAACATTTGTATACCTTTAACATGGAAAGTGACATCGTAGCTGTGCAGTATGACGAAACCACCATGAGGATATTTGTAGAAATCCTATCTGAAGCTACTAAAAAATGGTTTAGTCACCTCCCAACATCCTCTATAATAGGCTGGCCTATTATGAAACAACCTTTGAAAATAGGTTTAACAACATTGATGATGAGCACTTGTTGTTAGCCTAAATGACCCAAATGAAAAAAGAAAAACACAAGCCAATGTGAGATTATGTAGCTAAATACAATAATTTTTTCTATAGATAAGAGTCCCACCCCATAGAATCAACAATATTTCTTTGTAAATTCTATGCCTCTAGACCTTGGATTTCATCTCCAAAGAAGTAGATCGACAAACTTGAGGATAGATACGACACAAGTAATTAAGCTAGAAAATGACCTAATTATAATAGGGAAGTGTTGGAAAGAGGTTCAAACTCCCCATTCACAAGAATTATCTTCATATGACCCTATGGTATAGAGACTTGTGAATGATATAATCACCTTAAAGAAGAAACTACCTAAAAACAATGCTCCTTGTCAAGATATCCCACAAAAGTTTCAAAATCAATCCGCTATAGCCTCTAGAAGGTAGTTAACATTATCATCTTCTCAAAAGAGGTTAACTATAGAAGACCCCCAGGTGGCAAAGCTAATATGTGTGTATTCCATCTAATATATGATCACAATGACAACAATTATCTAGAGATGATGAGATATGCTCAAATGAATAATAAAAAAGAAACAATGGAGGAGGTTCATGAAGATGATGCTAGTCCAAAATTACCTGGCAACTCCAAAAGTTATTACCTTGAATATGAATCATATTTAGATAAGGGAGGTGACATTTTGGTGACTTTAGAGGAGCCCTTATGTCTAGTATTAACAAGAAACCATAGATGACACAAATCCTCTCATGTTTTTCCATCTCCAAGGTCTATCAAAAAGGTGAATGAACCTATTAATTGAACTCCAATCATTTCAAAGATCAAAAGTTCAAATTTATCAAAAGTTCCAATCTTCAAAAGGTTCGATGTTGATCCCTCTTTTGATATTCTTGATTTTTTTATATCTTCTACAATTCAAATTTTCCTTTCTGAATATCTAATGTTAAATCCTAGGGAATTAGATAAACTTGTTAATTATGTCAAAGGAAATGAGTTACCAAAGACAATTGAAAAGTTGGTAAATGCACAATCATATCAACCACCTTCCTCCACATCACCAAGTCAGCCTGAAAACATTGAACCACAAACCCAAAGAGAGATCTTAAATAAAATTTCTCAATCACTTTCTAAGCCTCAACCCTTCTATGTGTCCTTATTCATTCATGGCCAGAAGCTTAATAGCTGTATTATTGACTCTGGTGCTTTAGATAACATCATACCCTCTTTCATGGCTAATGTGGGAAATAATGGGAAGTATGTACTGAGAGGGGAGGGGTGAATTAGTACCTCTAAATTTTTTTAATCTCTTTTAACCTTTATCCATTTAGTAATCCATTGTATTACCAACCATATATTCTATCCTATCTTTGTGTAAGTTATATCAATTCATAAAATAAATAAACATGTAAACATTCATAGAAGCAATCATGAAATGTAATGAAATAGAACACAATATATGGTAATATAGAAAACCCCTATTAGAAGGTAAAAACTATGGTGGGGATGACACCCACAAAAACTTCACTATCTGCAGATTGGAAGGGGCCAGTTAAGGCTTACAATTTTGATCACTTCTGATGATCTACCCTATTAGGAGTATTATATGGAGACTAGTTAAGGTTTAATCTATTAAGAGCTTTAGCAACACTATTTAGTGTGTACTCAGTTAAGATATTTACAAAGGATTGTTAAATCCACCTTTCTTGAAAGGATTTCTGCTATGCAATGACCTGAGGGTATGCAATATTCAATTTCTGATTACAGATCCATTAAAATCACATGTAAAAATTGTATAACCAAATGTGATTGACTAATAACTTTGTTTCTCAGTAGCCTTGATTCTTGGTTCTTGATAACCAAATTCATCTTTTACTGTTCTTTCTTGAAACTCTCAGTCTGATCCATAAATGTGACCCTTGGATACTATCATCCTCACATCCATATTGAAATGAATGATTACACATCTATTTATACAATAGATTTAACTAGTTCAGTTTCACATATTACAAAGATAACTCTATGATCGAAGGTATACAACTTGACCGTAATCTCCTACTTAGCATGTTTTTAATTAGTTAGGCTAAATAAAACAATTACAATTATCTTTATTTTCCCTCAGGAAAATGGTTTTAAATCAAATCTAAACTCTAAATATAAAACATAAATTGTTTATGACGTGGAAGTCAAATCCAATTCTCTCAGGATATAACTTACTTTCAGGGTCTGATGCTCGGGTTGCTCTAAAAGTCTTTCAGTGTTCCTTTATTGAACTCTTTGTCAGATTCCCTTGATCTTTTAGGTTCTTCTCTTTATTTATCTTTGGTTTATAGTGTAACTTGCTTGTCTGGTTCCTCGGTATCATTTTCGGGTTGCACTTTTAGTTTATACTGCAAAACTTGTGTCTTCGGGTTTCTCTTGAACTTAGCACTTTTGGTCTGAATTGAAACTTGTCTTTCGGTGTAGTGTTACTAATGGTTGAAATAATTGTTTCTCTTTGCATACTAATGGAAAAACTTATGTCATCAATCTCCCACTTTGACATTAGTATCAAAAAATAATATGTGCAAAATACTAAAGTCTTTAGTATGTACACCATGTGTTTACCTTAGTCATTTTTATGAATTCCCCCTATGTATATGCCGATATAGGATATGTATGTACATGTACACTTTTGTATATACTATATTCCCTTTTCACCTTATCTTCATATCATTCTCCCTTTTTGTAGTATACATCATTTTCCCTTTTTTACTACATGCTTTGTACATATCATTTTCCCACTTTTTTGATAGTAAGGAGAAAGGTGTATACTTACAACTTATAAAAAATAGGGGAATGAGAATTCTTCATATCTTCAATCATATTTTCCCATTTCTCCTTTAGATGTTCAGGATCCACGTGCTCTAGTGTAATCACGGCATGCATATCATAGATGTTGTCTACTACAGACATCTCAGGGGTGGCCATTAACTTTTTTGCCGAAGTAATTTGTTGTTGTAGAAGTGTGAGGTTTGGTAAGAGTTGAGCCTCTATCTCGGTAAGATCTTCTCTATATGTTGAGTCTGCTTCCCAAATTTCTTGTCTTAACCTTTTGATTTCCATTATCTTGTCATAATGCAATTTGATTGCATTGTCATTTGTGGTTAGACTTTGAGCACTTGCATTTAGATCAGAATCAATCTTTGCAATCTTATCAATATTATCCTTAGTGAATTTATCCAAAGTTAATAGGTTTTGAATTTAGGAAAAAGTTTAAGAAATGATTGGATCTAATTCATTTTTTAGTTCTGAAAGCTTTACCTTATTTTCTGCCACTTCTTGGCTGATCTTTTCTATCAATTTGTATTGGAAATTTTCTTCTACTTGTCCCTCAATACCCTTATCTACATCCACATTTTGAGTTGTGTTTATTTCTTTGGTGAGAACAAAAAGTTCATCTAGAATGGGGGCATTTTGATCAACATCAATGTCAGGAACTATTTGGCTTAAGATGTCTCTTGTGGTTTCGAACACTAGAGAATCTTTGTGTTCTTTTCTAAGCTTTTCCTACATTTCTTTTCTTTGGCATATCCCTCCATATTCTATAAGAGATTCATAGTCCAATGTTGTTCGATCACACTTTGGTGTTTCAATGATTTCATCAAGTGTGACCTCCAACTTACTCTTCTTGGTTTTCGTCCTCTTTTGTGATGCACCTGTATGCAAAACCATAGCAAGTTTCTTTGCTTGGTCTTATGTGTTGGAGGATTGTTTTAGTAGTGTTGTACCTTTTTCTTGTTGCTTGGGGTTTTCCTTTTAGTTGTGTGTGGACGTCTCCTCATCAACCTTCAGTGTAACTACAACATCTCCTTTGGTGTTCTTATGAGTGTTATCAACTGGTTTATTTTGTTCACCTTTATACTTTTGCACTTCATATTTAACATTCATTTGTGCATCCTTTTGGGTGTGATCTCCATCTTTTTGTGTGTGATATATATTTGTAAAATTTTGATCTCTACCAGTGACTACCTATTCATTGTTTGTATCTTTTTTCTTGTCCTCAGTTGTGTTCTTCTTATCAGATGTATCTTTTTACTCATCATTACCATTATCCTTAGGTATACTTATTTCCTTATCAAGTTACTTCTCCTTTTCTGAGATTATATTGATATCTTGTATCGATAATCAGATTTGTCCTAGTTCAAAATCTGTTCTAGTGTCCTTTTTGTCAGTTTGGTCATGGACAATGTTGACATCTTTATCTTTTTGTACTTCATCTGCAGGATCTTCTCTAGTAACATTAATGATTGTATTATCAGGCCATGTCTCATTTGCAATGTCCATATCCTTGTTGTCTTTTCTATTCAATGATTCTTCATTAATACCATCATCAGTAATAAGATTATGTTTGGGGCTCTATTTAGCCTGATCATCTTTATTCTGTTTGTTTTTGGTAAGAGAAATTTGTGGCTTAGGACTTGTACCCTTTTTAGGTATATCAATTATCTTTCTCCATTTAGCCTCACTCTTCTTGTCTAGATCAAGTAGATTTCCTTGAAGTACTTGGTAGGTTTTTAACTTTGGTGAGAATATTTTGGAGTGTTTCTTCATCATTTATTCAATCTCCTCCATTTTAGATTTGGGAGACATGAAAGAAACTAGGGCTCTTTCCCTAATCTATTTCTCAGAACGTAGTGCAAATGTCCACCTTTCCGACAATCTATTCATAAGATCTATTGGCATCCTATCTGCCAATTTTATTGGAACATATTTGAATGCACAAATCATTGTGATAATTGTCTCCTCTATCTTATTTTAGTCTTCAGCATCTAGAGTTATCTAGTTTTTAATCCTGCGATCATTTGTTGTACCTGATTTGATAATAGAAGCACACACCACATCAAATGTAGAAGGTAGTGTGTTCTTGACAGCTTCTACAGATTGTTCATCCTTTTCGGTGTCCTTAATGTCTTCCCTAGTTATGAGGAACTTTCTCTTTTTGTTGGGCCATTTTTCCCTATTTGTGGCTTTCTTTTATAGGTCCTTAATTGACCTTTCTTGATTGGTGAAGGACTTGCATCCTTTGTTGTCTGACTCCTATTTCTAGATGCAACAATAGTCCTTGGTTTCTTTGCTAGTGGAGGAGGTGGTGAATCATAATCTATGGGTTCTCAGTCACTCTCCTTCTTAGCTTCACCGATGACTAACTGACCCTCAATTTTGTTAGCTTATTGTGTTTCCTCCTCATTCACTGGCAAATTTTCCTTCAAGGTCTTAACCATTTTATCTTTCTTCCTTTCAATCTTTTTCACAACTAAGCCTGTTCCAAACTTAGGTTGTGATTTATCTAATGGTTCATTCATTAATGCATCAATAGCATTTTATCCTTGATCTATGTTCACCTCATAGTCAAGTGGAGCCAGCAATGTTCTGCTCGGCACATCTGGCTTGATGTAGGTTTAGTCAGTGTCTACCATAAAACATATTTTAGTCTTGTACTTTTCTACTAATTGCTTTGGAATTCTCATTTTTTCTGCATTCTTTCTTTGAATCCAACAAAATATTCATCCATGACTGATTCAAATTTGTCTCCTAGTGATTTGATGAACTTACTAATATGTGTGGTCACTGGTCTAGTAGTGTCCCATTTGATATTTCCTATAGATGGGAAGGATTCTTGGAAATATAAAAATATGCACATGATGAGTGAACCAAACTTACATGAGTTGGACTGTGCACTCCTTATTGTCTTCATGTTCTCATCTAATTTCCTTAGTAGAAGTTCTCACAGATCCAACTGCAGTCCCTTCTTGACAATATTGTATGTTTTTATCGATGCTCTGGATGTAATACTATTCATGCAGCTAGCCTGAAAGAATTTTTATCCTAAGACATATGCTCCAAATTTCACTTCATCATCTTTGATTTTGGATACCTTTAATCCTCTTCCATCCCATGTTGCTCATGTATTATTTTCAATGTCAGCTTTAGGAGGGTGCTTTAGTGCCTTTACCTTATCAGTTATGGGATAACCGGTAATAGTATGTATAACATCCCTGGTTATTAGTTTTGGCTTATCCAGCCATATCATTCGGTCATGTATCTTTCTTAGTACTAATCGAATCCATCCAGTCTTGAATTCTTTTAAGAATAGTCTAGGGCATGTGTGAGCCCTTTTAATTCAATATGCTTATGCTCATCCTTGATAGTTCCATCATCGTTGCAAATCTTTTTGAAAGATTTCTCAACTTCCAGGTCTCCTATTTTGGAAATCTTGCATTGAATATATGCTCGCACGTCTTCAACGACCAAAACCTTAGAAAGTATATTGGAGAATGCACCAGCATTGTCGGGTTGTGAAGCAACCTTGGCATATATCTTTTAATTTGGTTCTTCATAGGTGGAATTCTTGATTAGATTGACCCTATTCTTCTTATCATTCTTGATCTTGGAGGTTCTTGACATAGTTTCCATTGTTTCAGATTTTAGGGATTTTTCCTGTAAATGAAAAAAGAGTTCTCAGTGATTGTTGTTACTTACTTCAACCTTTTGTCAGTGCTAGGAATCCTTCTAAATGTTTTGAACTAGGTTAGAGTTACTCTGCAATCTAGTCACTTCGTGCTCTCATTTCTCTCTAATTCTTTGTTTAAGTCATTGTGTGAATAATGAAACCCTTCCATCGTCTATTTATAAACATTTCCCTAAGTTGTGTCATAAATGCTCAACCACTTCTTGGTGTGTGAAGAAAGAGTCATTGTGTCATACATAAATAACATTCTTGGTGATAACATGATGCTTTGGGGAAGCTATCAACTTGTTACGTTTCATTAATGGATTTCAGTGTATGGCAAAGATAATATGTCAACTTTCATCATTACCAATGGATCTCAGTTTACACTAGTGACTTTGCTTTTTATGTGTTAACCAATGATGCTCGGTAGGTATAGACAACTTAGCTTTGTATTCACACTGATGATGTTTGGTAAGAATTGACCGATGAGATTGAATTCACAAAATTGTAACGAGTAATACCATAGTGCATCTTTAATCATTCTGATTTGGAAATTTATCAATGTATAATGGAACTGATGCAAAATATAACTTGGTGTAATGCAATTCCATACTTACTTGTTCTTCTTAGGTGGGGGTGGTGATGTCATCAGATCCATTGGATAAGGTGTCATCATTTGCATTGCTCGGTCCATCTTAATCAATGTTTGTAGCTTTCTTCCACATTTTGTTTCTCATCTTCCTAATGTCTTCAATGGTGTTTCCATTGGTGAAGGTGCTTGTCTCTGTCATTCAGTCTGTATAATCCTTCTTTAGATGACCAACTTTATGATAGTGTAGACATGCCATTATAGGGTTAGTCTATCTCCTAGACTTTCTCATCCATTGTCTATTGTAGTTTGTAGCTATGTGACCAAATCTTCCACATGCTGTGCAGTTTTCCCATGTGTTGTAATCCCAAACATATGAGTTACTAACTATTTTTGGTTGATAAACATTTTCTTGATCTTTAGGTTTCCATGCTTTCTTTTTCTTCTTCCAGCATTCAATATATGTGTGTCCATGCATGTTTCCAGTAGGACAGTATTTGTCCATGTAGGTTTCCTTCTTTAGTTGTTTCACTTCAGATTTACATTCATATGTTTTATGTCCTTTTTTGTTTTATTCAAAACAAATTCTTATGAATGAAGGTGTGGATTTAGGAATACCTTTCATTTTGCTCCTGCAAATGTTTGATGCATGGTCTGACCTTCCACAATGATTACATGCCAGCTTTCTTGGTCTTGGATTTGCATAGACATTCTTTGGATCAGCTTGGTTTGGTGATTCTTCATTTTAGGTATACCCTAGACTAGTATTGTTTTTTACTCTTCTTTGTCCATCCTTTTGGTACTTTATTCAGCTCTCCTGATCATGTCATTATGTTGTTGCTGAATTCTCACTTCATGTTTTAGCTTTTCATTTTCTTCTCTTAGCTCACCGATAGCTTCTATTCTTTTAATGAAATCTATTTTCATCCTGTTTGCCTCTTGATTCATAAGAATAATCTGATTTGTGATCTCATGATGATGTTCTATAAGCCTTTGTATTTCTGACTCCTTCTCTTGTAGCTTTTCAGTAA
This sequence comes from Thuja plicata, assembly GCA_018584345.1. NCBI lineage: Eukaryota > Viridiplantae > Streptophyta > Pinopsida > Cupressales > Cupressaceae > Thuja > Thuja plicata. The sequence goes on along the minus strand of MU224608.1, from coordinate 1,435,075 downwards.
TCTTCCTCCTATCATCAATAACTAGTGTTATTTCTTTCTCAGCTTGTCTAGCATTGTTCATGACATCAATCATTCTTACCATTTGTATCTCTTGAATAGTTTGCAGATATTTCACTTGTCTAGCAAGATATTGATTGGTTTCATTCAGATTTGTGATTCTTTCTTCTGATGTCTCTGATGCTTTTCTTGTTATAGATCTTGAAGACTCAGATAGATCAGGTATCTCTTCCTTTTGGTAGTATGTTTCATTATAGCGAGATGCCATAATCTTTCTTTCATATAGCAACTATCTCATCTTGATTCTACCTTCTTTATATTGCTCATAGAAGATCTAAATTTTTAGCTTCTGATTCTCAATACTTTTGTCAAGATTGTACTTCTTCATTGTATGATCTTTTCTGTTAAGTCTTTAAAATTTTCCAAATAAGAGATCTAGCTCTGATACCAATTGTTGGAAATAATGGGAAGTATGTACTGAGAGGGGAGGGGTGAATCAGTACCTCTAAAACTTTTATCTCTTTTAAACTTTATCCATTTAGTAATCCATTGCATTACCAACCATCTGTTCTATCATATATTTTTGTAAGTTATATCAATTCATAAACTGAATAAACATGTAAACATTCATAGAACCATTCATGAAATGTAATGACACACAACACAAGATATGGTAATATAAAAAACCCCTATTAGAAGGTAAAAACTATCGTGGGGATGACACCCATAAAACATCACTATCTATAGATGGAAGGGGCCAGTTAAGGCTTACAATTTTGATCATTTCTAATGATCTAGCCTGTTAGGAGTATTATGTGGATACTGGTTAAGGTCTACTCTATTAAGAGCTTTATCAACACTATTTAATGTGCACATGGTTAAGAGATTTACAAAGGATTTTTAAATCCACCTTTATTGAAGGTTTCTTCTATTTTCTACACTTGTTAGAATGTAGACAAAAATTTTTAATGACCCAAGGGTATACAATATTCAATTGCTGATTACCCATTCATTAAAATCACATGTACAAAGTATCACCTAATGTAATTTATTAATACCTCTATCGCTTGGTAGCCTTGATTCTTGTTGTTTATAATCAAATTGATCTTTTACTATTCTTGCTTGAACTCTCAGTCGCATCCATAGATGATCTCCATTTCTACTATCATCCTCACATCCATAATGAAATTAATAATTACACATCTATTTATACTATAGATTGACCTAAGTCAATTTCACGTATTACAAAGATAACTCTACGATGAATGGTATACAACTTGACCTTGATCTCCTAGTTAGCATGTTTTTAGTCAGGTAGAATGATTAAAAACATTATAATTATCTTTCTTGTCCTTAAATAAAATGGGTTTAAATCAAAATATAATCTCTAAATATATTTAACATAACTCTTTTATCTGACGTGGAAGTCAGTTCCACTTTTCTCATGATATAACTAACTTTCGATGTTTGATGCTCGAGTTGCTTTGAAAGTATTTTGGTGTTTCTTTGTTGAACTATCTGTAGGTTTCCCTTGCTCTATCGGGTTCCTCTTATTACTGCTCTTCGGTTTATAGTGTAACCTTCTTGTCAGGTTCCTCTATATCATTTTTGGGTTGCAATTTTAGTTTATACTGTAAAACTTGTGTCGTCACATTTTTCTTGAAATTAGCACTTTCAGTCTTAACTGAAACCTCTCTTTTGGTGTAGTGTTACCGACGGTTAAAAGAATTTTTTCTCTTTGCATAATGATGGAAAAACTTATGTCATCAGCTAAAGTGCTAGACTTTCCCCTCACTAAGACTTTTGATCATTTCTATTCCTTGGACTCTAATAAAGTGCCTTAGTTAGGTCAGATTAAGGATGCCCAAGTATCCTTAGCATCTCATCCTACAAAAAGGCTTAATCTAAACAATTTTTGTTGCTGACACCCCTGCGAGTTATGGCATACTATTAAGTCACACTTTTTGCAAAGCCCATGGAGAGGAAATTATGTTGGATTGGTTTCAAGATATCATCTCAGTAGTTAAAGAGAAGGTTATTTAGTAACTATATGATCCTTCCTAAACCTGATGTAGCTGAAGAGGTCCAGGTATAAAATCAATCCTTATAAACCATGGAGTTTTTTGAGATTTGTTCCAATGCTGGTTCAGGAGCGTGTGTAGTATTAATATCACCAGAAGGAAAGAAAATCCATTCTTCTTTCAAGTTAGAATTCAGTAACAGTAATAACACGGTGGAATATGAATCTCTATTACTAGGAATTGAAGAAGCAAAGAAGAAAAGGATTAAGATATTGAAATTTTTAGGGGAACTAGAATTAATAATAAAACTAGTATGAAACATCCTTGCAATGAAGAATTACAAACTCAGGCATTATCGCAATCGAGACTTGGATGAGATTGAGTGTTTTGAAGCTTTTTCTATTGAAGAAATACCAAGGGAGTTCAATTCTAGAGCAAACTCTTTGGCAGGGTTAGCCTCTCTCATGATAGCACATCCTAATTTCGATGATGATTTATATAGAATAGATTTAGTTCATAGACCCAGTGTCCCAGATAATTTAGACTCATGGAAGGTCCTTTGTGATGATTAAATAATCAATCTCTATATGTCGTGTTTAGATATGTTTTCCACAACATCATTTTAAGGGTTTAAATCCAACTATTATGAGTGTTCCCCAAATAAAAAATATAACCTAGAGACAAAGGTGATTTAGCTAAAATTTAACTAAATTCCAAAGGGCCTGGTATCTCTTAAGAAATTGTTTTATATGTGGGATTGTTACACTAGTAATCATGACTTACATGAGAGTTCAGAACAAGGGGCTTATGAGAAGGTGAATATTTGAGAAGAATTTGATTACAAAATGGGAAACTTGGGAGTCTATTGTACACCTAAGGAAAAGATAATATTTACTCAATTACTAAAGTCTTATAAGGATGCCTTTCACTGGTCTTATGAAGACCTAGAGGATTTTAATCAAGGTCAAGTGAAACACCGAATACTACTCAAACTAGGGACAAGTCCTTTCAAGAAAAAAATGAGATATTATAATCGTAAAGTAGCTGACTCTATTTTTAGAGTGGTAGACAAGATGTTGCAAGCTTGTATCATCTACCCAATTCATCATTCAATGTGGGTGACGAACATTGTACTAGTACAAAAAATGAATGGGGAGATACGCATATGTATGGACTTTTGTAACCTTAATCGAGGGAGGACGTAAAAGATAATTAACCCCTCCCTACGATGGATTACTTCTTATAGACTATGGCAGGATAAAAGATGATATCTCTATTGGATAGATTTTTTGGATATAACCCGATTAGCATAGCTAAAGCATACCAACATAAAATGAACTTCACGACACCTTGGAGTACATTCACCTATAGATGTATGCCATTTGGCTTGATCAATGTTGGTGTTACCTTTCAAAAGGCTATGAATGCCACATTTACTCATATAAGAAATAAAATTTAAATCATTTACCTAGAGGACTTAACAATTTTCTCATGAAGGAGGAAGCATATCAAAGATTTACAACATGTGTTGCAGAAGTATTGAGAGCACAAAATTTCTCTAAATGCCAAGAAGATATTTCTTGCCATGACCGAGGGCCACATCTTGGGTCACATCATGTCAAAAGAAGGAATAAGGGTTGATCCTGAATGTGTAAGAGAAATCCAAAAGTTGGCCTTACCATCCAACACAACCAGAGTGAAATTATTCTTTGGTCAAGTAAATTTCCTTAGGAAACTTGTCCCAAACTTTGCATAAACCATGAAGCCCCTCATAAATATAATGAGTGAGAAGCATACATTTAGATGGAATTATGAAGCTACTTCCACTTTCAAATCTATAAAGGAAGCAATTGCTAAAGCCTTGACATTAATTCATGTGTATTTTAGAAAATATTTATCATCTATTATAATGCTTCCATTCATTCATTATCAGGTATTCTGATGCCAAAATTGAGAAGGAAGAAGAGATCCAAATATATTACATGAGCATTCCTTTTAAAATACATGAATTAAAACTATTCTCTTGCATAAAAACAAGCCTTCTCTGTAGCTCAAGTAGTTAGGCAGTTTAGGTACTACATATTGCACTTTCATTCCAAGGCGTTTGTATACAACACCGATGTGAAGAGAATTTTCATGCAACAAGAAGTTGGTGTCAATAACAGACCAACTTGGGTAGCTGTTAGCTCTTTTTCTTGCAACACTTACCTAATGATGATAGTATACCTTGTATACTCAGTTGCAACCTCTTTTAGGAAAGAGAAAGACTAATTTCTAAGGATTGGATAAGATCCTTCTTCATTTTTGAACTCCACAGACTCAGGAAAGTTTTACCTTTTAAAGATTACTGATATCTCAGTCTATTCATTTGGTGGATTGTTTCATTCACTGGGTATGAACCAAAAACCTCACTGTAACAACTTATCGAACAATTTAGAGATTGTAATGACTAATTTAAAATAGAGTACTATAAGCTAGGCTATGGTTTTGAGAACATAGGCCAATGAGTCAAGGATTTACATCCTTCTTCCTTTTGATTTCAGGAGGGATAACCTAATGATTCACTCTGTAAAGAATCAAAAAAGTGGACACTATCCTACTGACATAGGTCCTTAATGAGTTCATCTCATATATTTTAGTGACAAGTATGTTTTGAATAATTTTGAATGTCTTAAAAACTTAGATGATGATAGATTATCAGACCCAGGTCTAGATCAGTGCTTATCCTTTTGGTTATAGAGTCAAAAGCTTGAAGTTTCACATAAAAAAAATGCTATAAGCTTCCTTACAACCTACATGCAATTAGGATAAGTTGCCTTACAAATTATTTGGTTACCTCTAAAATACTGTATCAAATCCTTAAATACTGATATGCTTCCTAAAACTACTCACAAAACTTAGTTCTTTACATGAAAGAAACTCACAAGTAATTAGATAGTCACCTTGTAACCAAAATGCTTCAGATTGCCTTACAATCTTAAACGTAAAAAAGCATACACAGGAAATAAAGAGACAAAAATAAAGAAGAGTAAAATTGCACCATATTTTATTGATGTAATCCTTCTTTCATACATAAGAAAAAGCTTTGAAGCTTGAAATAACAAAGGCACCGATTTAGAAAGACTGATTCTTTACATTAATTTTCATCCTCTTCGTTACTGGTATTGAAACAAATCTATCACAAAGACTTCACAAACTATCTTGCACACAATTCTAGAAACAATGAACTCTTAAACCACAAAAAACTTCACAAATCTTTGAACTTTTCTCTGTTTTGGCAACTGAACTCTTTAAACTTAGAAACTCTGAAAGCAAGGTGAATGAAAATGAATAGGCAATCATCTCCTTATAATAACCGTTCAAAGTACATAGCTCATGATTCTGAGAACATCAATTCTGTCTTAAATTCCACATACTGTGAACATAATTGAAAACCTAGACGTAGTTTCCTGAGTGTGATAGGAAAATCAAATTTGTAAAACTAAATCCTCGGCTAAATCTTATAAGATTCAAATGAGCTGACATTTCACACTAGGATTGGCCTTCTTTCATACATCTCAGCTACCCTTTTTTTGCACAGTAATCAAAATATGGAAATCTGATTGGCCGCCGAATAATTAATACTGACATATTTAATACTGGCGCTTTTTTACAAAAATCAGCAACAAGCGACAAGGCGACTACATTCATTTTCTCTGTCGCTGATCCCAATCCTTAACTCATGGTTTATCCAGAGACATAGCGACTATGCAACTTCCTTACCTTTACTAACCATAGTCAATATTTGGTGACCATGCGACACAAGGAAAAACTAAGTCGCCAGTGATTATCACTAACCCACGTTCCTTTCTCAGACTATGTGACTAACAGTTAGTGTTATCTCTCATATTTATATCTTAGTCACCCAATGTTATCTTTTCTCTGACAGATTGTGTGACAACCCTTAGTCGCCTGATCTCCAAGTAAACTATCATACCTTTAAAACATTCCGAGACCCTGCGACTAGCAGTTACCCTTAATTAGTTTCGTAGTCACCGAATGCACTTACAGCTTTAAGTGATCACTCTGAAACCATTTACCTCTTGATAGATGTCTTCTTCTGATGTGCAAAGTGAGTTATCTGATGACAACCAGACTGATGCGTTATCCAAACCGTAAAAGGTTAGTCGCAAAGTCTCAGCGGTTTCAACTTAACCCACCTCTTTTCTGGAGACTGCGTGACTAAAGGATTTGCACGATACTTAATATTAGACTCATTCAGTGATTATGTGACAAAAGGTAATCGTAGTGTCTCGTGATACTTCCTTAACTACAGAAAACTTCTCGCGATCACCCGACTGATCTGTGGGCCCACTGACATATTACTACTCCGTTCAAATGATTTAGCGATTATGAGACATAGAGTGAATCACGAAGTCTCGGAAAGAACAAGGAATATTCTATTTTTAAATGAGACAACGCGACACAGGCTAATCGCAAAGTTGGGGATAAAAAGGAATATGCTGATTTTAGTTGCGCGACTAAGTGATTGCAATAGGGCTCATGACTTAAGTGGAACAAAAAGTAACTGAGAAATATAAAATGAATAATGCCTTAGGTTTTTCTTCAAATTTGAATGTTAAACAAGCTAGGGTTTAAGACTTTGAACATTTTCACAGGTTTTAGGCTTTTAGACATGAAAATTTGAAAACCTGGAGAGGGAAGAGCACAAAACCGAGGAAAAAGAAGGCAAAACCTAGAATACAACCAACAGTGGCTCTGATGAGGATTGGCTAAACAAGGTTTATGAAAAAGAACCATAGAATCTCTGGTTTCACAGACCACCACAAAAATAGAACAGAACAGATCGAGTAAAAGAGGGGAATATTTACAGAACTTACAAACAGGGAAAAACTAAACATATAATACATATTTACTTGTGTACTGCAATGATTTTCACCTGAAGAAAGGTTTCAAAAATTTCCCATGCAAAGGAAACTCAAAACCTTCTCCCTCCATATCTTTCAACAAATATGATTCTTTTTCATAATGTTCTGAGATTGTATAGGGCCCTAACCATAAAGACTCAAATTTCTTATGCTTACCTCTGTCTTCTGCCCTTGCATTCGATTGGAGAACTAAGTCACCAGCCTGAAACTTTCTGTCAGTAGCCCTCTTGTCAAACAAATACTTCATTTTCTGCTGTAACCCTATGTTCTCCCTCTGACTTCCTCTTTTGGTTTCATCCAACTCTATCAACTGTATCATTCTATCTTGCATTGGGTCAGAGAGATCTAAGTGTTCTTCTTGTATAAACTAGTAAATAGGTAATAAATTATTCACTGGCAACCTTGCTGGAAAACCATATACCAATTCAAAAGGGGATTTACTAGTTGCCTTCTTGATTGTGATCCTATCAGCCCAAAGGGCTAATCTCAACTTTATATGCCATGTTTTCTTATTTTGTTCCAGAGTCCTTTTTAATATCTCCAATATACTTTTGTTGCTAGACTCGGATTGTCCATTATCTTGTGGGTGGTATGGGGATGAGTATGATATTTTAATCCCATACTTTTCACAAAAGCTTGTCATTTCTTCTAATTTGAAACTCATAGCATTATCCATCACTAATTTACTAGGCACACCAAACCTGGTTAATATGTTATCCATGAGAAACTCAGTAACCACCTTGCTTGTTGCTCTCCTGGTAGGGATAGCCTGAATCCATTTAGTAAAGTAATCAGTGGCCACCAATATCCAACTATGTCCTGCACTATATTTCTCTTGAAATTCACCAATAAAGTTGATCCCCCACATAGCAAAAGGAGCCTCAGTACTTACTGGATTCAACAATAGAGCGCCTGCAAATTTTAATTTGTTGGAAAACCTTTGACATGGTTGAAATTTTCTGACATGAACATATGTGTCCTTGAAAAATGTAGGCCAATAATATCCTGACCTCAAAATTTTATGGGCGGTGGTCCTAGCAGAAAAATGACCTCCACATTCCCCCTCATGCATCTCCACTAAAACCCTCTCATCCTTGAAGTTGTCAAGGCACAAAAGCAGTATACCATTTTTATCTTTCCAAAAAAAATCCCCTTGGATCAAAATATACCTCTGAGCTTGTAATTTCAGACTTCTCTTTTGATTTTCAGACAAATGATCAGGGCACCTAGCATGTTTGAGAAAGAAAACAATATCAGTATAATATGGCTGCCTTTCTATACTAGTAATAGCTTGATTTTGTGCCTCTGTCTGGTTTAAGTGCACCAAATCCAAATTTTCTTCTATCATAAGTTTTTCCAGACCTTGTCCTCTTATTAGTTTGGTGATACTGATCTCAAGATTGAACTCCTATATTCTTGTAATCCATTTACATCTCTTACCAGTAACCTCTGACTGTGCAAGGATATCTTTTATTGCTGAATGTGGAACATAGGCCTGCACCTTAGCACAAAACAAGTAAGGCCTAAAATATTTTACAACCTTAACCAATGCATAGGCCTTCTTTTCCATTATTTCATAATTAAGCTCTGCAGCCTGCAAGGATCTACTGTAAAAGGCTATAGGATGTTCAAATCCTTGTTCATCCTTTTGGAGTAATATTGCAGCAATATTATGAAATGAGGCAAATGAGAACAAAGAAAAAGGCCTAGTATAATATAGAGATTTTAAAATTGGAGCTTGTTGTACTGCCACTTTAATTCTTTCAAATGCTTGCTGAGCTTCCTCATTCCAAACAAACTTAGTATCTTTTTTTAGCAATTTCACAATGGGCTTAACAATTTCTGCAAAATTGACTACAAATCTTCTGATGAAATTTATCTTTCCTAAAAAGGACTAAACACCTTTTAAATTTCTTGGAGCTATTACTTTTTGAATTGCCTCCACTCTTTCAGGGTCTATCCTTATCCCTTCTTTCGACACTATATGTCCCAACAACTTCCCTTCTTTGACTGCAAAATGACATTTCTTAGGGTTCAATGAAACACCATATTCCAAAGCTTTGTTAAAAATCTTATCCAGGTGGTCACAATGATCTGAAGCCCTCTTGGAATATGTAGTCAAGTCATCCTGATAAATGACCATGAATAGATCTATAAAATCTTTGAAAGCCACATCCATGGCCCTTTGAAAAGTTTCTCCTGCATTTATTAATCCGAAAGGCATTCTTATATAAACATATGTTCCCCAAGGAGTAGTAAATGTAGTTTTATACTGCTCTGTTTCTTTGACTAAAACTTGGTTGTAACCTGAAAAACCATCCATCATGGACAACAATTCACAACCAGTAACCTTATGCAACATTGCTTCCATATTTGGCAGTGAATAATTATCTTTCAATGAAGCAATATTTAGATTCCTAAAATCAACACACAGTCTTATGTCACCATTTTTCTTCCTAACTGGCACTAGGTTTGACACCCATGTTGAATGTCTTATAGGCTGGATTATCCCAGCATCTTTGAGTTTCATTAACTCTTGTTGCATCTTGGGAGCCAGCAAGGGATTAATAGGTCTTTATTTCTGCCTGAATGGCTTGACATCAAACTTCAAAGGAATCTCATTTTGGAAAAGGCCTTCTCTATATGCTTTCAAGTCATCATATGACCAAGCAAAGACATGTTTGTATTTTCTCAATATCATAATCAGGTTTATTCTTACATGAGAATCCAAAACTTTTCCAATGTATACTGTTTGAGGATTATTTTCAGATCCTAAATTTATTTCTTCTAGATCCTCAACATTGGCATTGCTTAACTTGGATGTATCATTTTGCTGAGTTATAAACAATGCCTCAAGTTCAACCAAACCCC